>JBBDGP010002995.1:0-430000 GCA_037952835.1 Lithobates septentrionalis
GCAGTGCTGGGGGGAGTTGGGATGAGTGGCAGTGCTGGCGGGGAGTTGAGATGAGTGGCAGTGCTGGTGGTGGGTGGGATCAGTGGCAGTGCTGGTGGGGGGGGGGGTGGGATCAGTGGCAGTGCCGAGGGGGAGTTCTGATCAGCCAACTTGGGTGCTCTTGATCAAGGTCATCTGCTGATCTGAGAAATGTAGTGCGGACTTTTAATGGCAACTATAATCACAGGTAGTGTTACTCGCCGTGTCTCCAACTTTGCGATGTCTCGCAGCAGTGACACCTATGCCGAAATCAGGAGATGGGGTCTCCTCCAGCCCCTCCCACTTCACATTCCTCACCAGTCAGCTGGCCTCTAGTCTCTGCCCCCCAGCCATACCGTGAACTGAATGAGCGGCTGCGAAAAGTCTGGGAGAGTGGTGCGGGCTTCAGGAACAGCCCAGGATTTGGTGACCCCTGGCAAATCGTCATTCGACCCCCAAGGGGGTCCTGACCCCCAGGTTGAGAACCACTGAGCTAGAGACATACTGGAAAGTTAATGTAGATTCGGCCTCGGTTGCTTCAGTCTGGGATGCTTTTAAAGCATATTCCAGGGGGACAGTATCAGACCATTATAGCAGGGGTCCGCTGGGATCGTAGAAGGGAACTCACGAGCCTCGAAGCCTGAAGCGGAAAGGCAAGAGGCTTTATACGTCAGATCCCCAGACTCTCAGACGTATATCCGACTGCAATCACTGCTGAGGGATATCCTTCTGCTGAGGACATCTCTAACGCAGAAAAGGCTACTACACCAAACTCAGAGGATATTTGAACAGGGGGAGAGGACCGGCCATCTGTTGGCATGGCTCTCCAAGGAACAGTCTGTACGTATGACGATTGGGCAAATTCAGGGTGCTGACGGCTCCCTCCTCTCCACCTCAGAAGATATCAATAGGGAATTTGCCTCTTACTACCAAAATTTATACCGCTCCCAAGTTGATTATGACCCTGGGGAATTGATAGCCTACCTTGAGAATATCGACATACCAACTCTCACCCCAACATATGCTAATAAACTGGACGCCCCCATTAAAATTGAGGAAATCCAAAAAGCTTTAAAGATGATGCAGACAGGCAAGATGCTGGGGCCGGATGGTATCCCGGTGGAATTTTATAAAATGTACGCAGAACAGTTGGCCCCCAAATTTCAATCCCTATTGGCCAAATCCATGGACGGCGGTTTTCTTCCTGAATCAATGCATGAGGCGGTAATAATGGTCATCCCCAAGCCAGGAAAGGACCCGACTTTGTGCTCGTCCTATCGCCCCATTTCCCTCCTTAAAGCGGAGTTCCACACAAAAATGGAACTTCCGCTTTTCGGAACCCTCCCCCCCTCCGGTGTCACATTTGGCACCTTTCAGGGGGGAGGGGGGTGCAGATACCTGTCTAAGCCAGGTATTTGCACCCACTTCCGGCATAGACTCCCATGGGAGTCTATGCCTCTTCCCGTCCCTTCGCGCTGTCTCCTGGGAACACACAGCTCCCAGGAGAGAGCGGGGACCACTTACGATGCGCAGCGCGACTCGCGCATGCGCAGTAGGGAACCGGGAAGTGAAGCCGCAACGCTTCACTTCCTGATTCCCTCACCTAGGATGGCGGCGGCAGCTGCCGAGAACCGAGCGGGTTCTCGGCGTCGCCTGCCGACATCGCTGGACCCTGGGACAGGTAAGTGGCCATGTATTAAAAGTCAGCAGCTGCAGTATTTGTAGCTGCTGGCTTTTAATATTTTTTTTTTTTCGGCGGTGTGGGTGGACCCCCGCTTTAATGTTGACAAATTCTGGGCAATAGATTAAATACGGTAATTACAGCCCTGATACATCCAGATTAGACGGGTTTTATGCCTGGTAGGGGAACGGACATAAACATCCGCCGGCTGCATACGCATATCGCGCTTGCCTCGTCCGGTGACCACGGGGTGGTGGCCTCACTCGATGCAGAAAAGGCTTTTGATTCAGTCGAGTGGGGCTACCTTTGGGCAGTCCTTTCTAAATTTGGGCTCGGGCCTAGATTTCTGACTTGGCTTCGACTGCTATATGCCCGACCCAAGGCTCGCATTCGTACCAACGGGATCCTTTCAGAGGTGTTTACCCTGGGGAGAGGCACGAGGCAAGGTTGCCCACTCTCCCCAGCTCTCTGCGCCATGGCACTTGAGCCACTCGCTATATTACTTAGGGCGGAGGGGGCGGTTAAGGGCATACGAGTGGGCGCACTTGTAGAGAAGATCTCTTTGTACGCAGATGATTCACTCCTTTATTTGGCTGATGCCTCCCATTCCCTACGTGCAGCCTTAGCCCTATTTGACGCATTTGGTTGATTTTCGGGTATTCGTATCAATTGGAACAAATCGCTCCTCTATCCCCTCTGTAAATCACTTCCCCAGATAGCTACGGGAACCCCTCTGAAGTGGGTGGAAGAGTTCACCTACTTGGGAGTGAGAGTAGGGGGTGAGTTGGCGGGTTACCTTGATAAAAACGTCTATCCGCTGCTGTCCCAACTTCAACAGAAGTGCTCCACTTGGAAATCCCTCCCTCTGACCCCCGTGGGTAGGGGTAATCTCTTAAAAATGATTTACTTACCAAAATTCTTGTACTATTTTAGGCACACCCCGACCCCGATACCTAAATCCTTTTTTCGCCGGCTAGAAAGTGTGGTGATCTCCTTTATCTGGGCGGGGAAACCCCCAAGGGTGGCAAAAACCATACTTTATCTTCCACTAGCCGGGGGCGGACTGGCATTGCCTAACTTCCTAGTATATTACTGGGCGGCTGTCTTAGTTACTGTGAGGTGGTGGTTCCCACACCTCGACAAAACCCAGCAGTTACCCTGGAAGCGGCAATCATGGGATCATATGCAGCGTTATCCAATCTGCCGTATAGGGGAGTGAGAGCCAATCCTGCTGCAACAGGTCCCATGAAAACCACGATTCAGGTGTGGAGATCCTCTAGGACAGCTCTCCTGCCACAGTCCTGTGTTTCCCCATACACCCCACTCTGGGCTAACCCCATGCTCCCACATCTTTCCACTATCCCGGACCCGGCGAGCTGGGCCAAGAGAGGTATTACCACATTGAAACAGGTTATGCCGAGGGGAGTCCTGGCGACCTTTAGAGAGTTACAGCGGGCTCATAAAATGCCAAAGTCCTTCCTCTTTAGATACTGGCAGCTGCAGCATGCCCTCAGGGCCCAGTTTCCCTCTCAGGTGTCGCTTGAGCCAGATTCAATTGAGCGCCTCCTGATCTCCGGGATGTTGGAAAAAGCCTTTATCCTCCCTATACCTCTATTTAACAGTTGCCCATGACGTTAAAATTGACAGAACCAGAACTAAATGGCAGGCGGGTATTCCCTCTCTGGGAGAGGAAGAATGGGAGGAGTGTTTAACTACATTTATCCCATCAATGATTGCAGCTAAGGATAGATTCATACAATTAAAATTCATACACAGGGCTTATTACACGCCCCAAAGACTAGCGAGAATTTATCCCGGACTTAGCCCTAATTGTACCAGATGTGAACTAGAAATAAGCACCTTCTTTCATATGGTCTGGTCCTGTCCCAAACTACGCCCGTTCCGGAGAGCAGTGGCAGACACTTTAGGAGCGGTGTGCGGTTTTGATATACCACTTGACCCTCTAACCCTATTACTGAGTCACCTACCCTGTTTCCCCGAAAATAAGACCTAGCGTGATTGTCGGTGATTGCCACAATATAAGCCCTACCCCCCAAATAAGCCCTAGTTAAAGTCCTTATTTTCAGGGTAAGGCTTATTTTCAGGGAAATGGAGTAGGGCTTATTTGGGGGGTAGGGCTTATATTGCAGCCATCACTGACAATCACGCTAGGTCTTATTTTCGGGGAAACAGGGTAGAGGACATAGAAGGCGACCGTTTCATTAAACTGTGTTTAACATATTCTCTATTTTGTGGAAGGAGAGAAATACTCCTTAAATGGAAGAAAAAAGAGGCCCCCACCAAGGAAGCATGGGAAAAGACCATAAACAATGTGCTGCCATTATACCGCATAACCTACGAGAGTAGAAACTCTCCTCAGAAATATGATAAAGTGTGGTCAAGCTGGGTCGATGCATGCGGCTGAGCCACAATGAGGGGGAAATGCCCAATCTGATGGTTGGGGCCTGGGGGGGTGCCCTTCGCTGGGGGGGAGATCTCGAGGTAGTTCCCTCCTTGTGGGTCTCAAGGCCAGATCCTGCTTGGGCTTCGCTCTGCGGAGGGGCATCCGCCCCCTCTCGCCCCTCCCTCCCTCGTGGCTGAGGGGACGGAGGCAGCTCCCCCCCCCACTGGACTAGGGTAGCCCAGATGCTTCCACCTCTTTATAGTTCTTTAGGACCACCCCCCCCCCCCCCCGATGCAATACTTACCATATGATGTCATAATTCTGCAACATGTATGTATTTTGTATATTCTTACAATATGTGTTGGAATGGAGTGTCCCTTAAGCATGCAATATTTTAGTCATGTAGTTAACTGTTCGATATCAGATCCGTGTATGATGCTGATTATGCTTGTACTGTCTTGTATGTTTAATAAAAAACCTACTGTTAGAAAAAAAAAATATTAGTGCATTTATTATTTCTTTGGGGAAAAGGTGGACTTGGCCTTTAACGTTCAGATCTAGACAGACCCATGGAGGGGGTCAGATCCTTCTTTATAAATCTGCTTTTTAGAATTTATTTTTCCCAATTTTTACATTTTTACTAAGAGTAATTGTGCTCATAAAATGTACCTTTTTGTCTTGAATTCCTCCCGAGAAATAGCACAGTACTTCCTGTGCCTAGGCACTCCATGCATTGAGCCTCATAGCTGTTGTGCCGCTGAGCCGTGTCATGGTGTTAAAGACGATTTGGTGCCACCAAGTATTCTCACCCATGCAGTATGAGGGGTTTCAGAATACATATTTCATTGGAAGGCAACTGGATTTTCAGTTCTCTTCAAGGTTGGCAGATCCTGGTCAGGGTCCTGGAGCCCAGAGGCTTTTACAGGCTTTTATAGCTTTTTTTTTTTTGGGTGGGATGAACCTCATGCCCTAGGTCCACCTTGTGCCAATGACCAGATCCCTATGCAGGTGTGTACAGGGCTCATATTAAGGGCATTGATTATACAGTATCTCACAAAAGTCAGTACACCCCTCACATTTTAGTAAATCTTTTCTTCTATCTTTTCATGTGACAACACTGAAGAAATGACACTTTGCTACAATGTAAAGTAGTGAGTGTACAGCTTGTATAACAGTGTAAATTTGCTGTCCCCTCAAAATAACTCAATACACAGCCATTAATGTCTAAACCACTGGCAACAAAAGTGAGTACACCCCTAAGTGAAAATGTCCAAATTGGGGCCAAAGTGTCAATATTTTGTGTGCCCACCATTATTTTCCAGCACTGCCTTAACCCTCTTGGGCATGGAGGTCACCAGAGCTTCACAGGTTGTCACCGGAGTCCTCTTCTACTCCTCCATGACGACATCACAGAGCTGGTGGATGTTAGAGACCTTGCGCTCCTCCATCCTCCGTTTGAGGATGTCCCACAGATGCTCAATAGGGTTTAGGTCTGGAGACATGCTTGGCCAGTCCATCACCTTTACCCTCAGCTTCTTTAGCAAGGCAGTGGTCATCTTGGAGGTGTGTTTGGGGTCCCTATCATGTTGGAATACTGCCCTGAGGCCCAGTCTCTGAAGGGAGGGGATCATGCTCTGCTTCAGTATGTCACAGTACATGTTGGCATTCATGGTTCCCTCAATGATCTGTAGCCCCCCAGTGCCCGCAGCACTCATGCAGCCCCAGACCATGACACTCCCACCACCATGCTTGACTGTAGACAAGACACACTTGTCTTTGTCCTCCTCACCTGGTTGCCCCCACACACGCTTGTCACCATCTGAACCAAATACGTTTATCTTGGTCTCATCAGACCACAGGATATGGTTCCAGTAATCCATGTCCTTAGTCTGCTTGTCTTCAGCAAACTGTTTGCGGGCTTTCTTGTGCATCATCTTTAGAAGAGGCTTCCTTCTGGGATGACAGCCATGCAGACCAATTTGATGCAGTGTGCGGCGTATGGTCTGAGCACTGACAGGCTGACCCCCCACCCCTTCAACCTCTGCAACAATGCTGGCACCACTCATACGTCTATTTCCCAAAGACAACCTCTGGATATGATGCTGAGCACGTGCACTCAACCTCTTTGGTCCACCATGGCGAGGCCTGTTCTGAGTGGATCCTGTCCTGTAAAACCGCTGTATGGTCTTGGCCACCGTGCTGCAGCTCAGCTTCAGGGTCTTGGCAATCTCCTTATAGCCTAGGCCATCTTTATGTAGAGTAACAATTCTTTTTTTCAGATCCTCAGAGAGTTCTTTGCCATGAGGTGCCATGTTGTACTTCTAGTGACCAGTATGAGAGAGTGAGAGCGATAACACCAAATTTAACACACCTGCTCCCCATTCACACCTGAGATGTTACAACACTAACGAGTCACATGACACCGAGGAGGGAAAATGGCTAATTGGGCCCAATTTGGACATTTTAACTTAGGGGTGTACTCACTTTTGTTGCCAGCGGTTTAGACATTAATGGCTGTGTGTTGAGTTGTTTTGAGGTGACAGCAAATTTACACTGTTATACAAGCTGTACACTCACTACTTTACATTGTAGCAAAGTGTCATTTCTTCAGTGTTGTCGCATGAAAAGATAGAATAAAATATTTACAAAAATGTGAGGGGTGTACTCACTTTTGTGAGATACTGTAGTTTGGGGCTGCACCTGAGAAACAGATGAATGTTTGAGCAGTGTGGCAAAAGACATGTAGAGAGTCAGGGTGAGACCTCTGAGCTTGGGTCCACAGTATATGAATGTAGGCAGGTGCAGTTAGCTGCTTTGCCACTAGGTGGCTCTGTACCAGAATAGCGTCTGGTACAACAGGTAGTTACACCAGGTGTTAGGCCCCTTTTAGGTAGAGCCCTCCCAGAAGTGATGTCAGGGGTGAGTCAGCACCCATATATAAGCTAGGTGGGGAGGGCACACAGAGAGTCCTGGGACATGGGAGCTAAACACCCCACACCTGTTAGCATGTAGCCAACACACGGGGTCTCTGGACAATGCAGGAGAGGCTGGGCGGAGTGGACCTGTATGCAGGAGAAGCCGGCTGTAGTTATTCCGTCCCTTAAGGAGGTGGCTAGGGCGGATTGCAAAAGGTCTTTTAAGCAAGGCTGGAGATCCCTGTGTGAGGCTGCTTCCCTGCAGGTGAACCCAGTGCTGGGACAAGGTCATCCAGCGCCCATGGCAAAAACTGCGCCCCCCCCCCTTTGTATGCACGCTTAGGGGATCCTACCCCCAGCAGTCATCAGCTTGTCAATAGGTGGATTTTTATTAAGAGTGGAGTCATAAGAGTGGAGTCATAAGAGTGGAGTCATCGCAAGAACTAAGGCTGTGATTGGTGGGAGACCCCCCGTGGCAGAGAGGTGATAGAGGACACAGCCTCCTAGCTCTCTACTGCTCTCAATGGTCCCGGTGCTTGGCAGACAGGTGTAGTGATACCGCTGTCACTTCTTCTCTCAGACATGTAGTCAGAATGGCGGCACCCCCATCCCTGCAGTATACAACAGTGCCCAGGGCAGCCGACCCTTCTGCCAAACCCCTTGTCCCAGCCCTGGGTGTACCCAGCAAGGAGGTGTCTACAGAAAGCGCAGTCCTGTGAGTACTGATGATCCTGGGCAAGCTCAATGGAGATGGCTGTTAACGGGCTGCATGTTCTTTCAACTACAACTACTGCGGACCATCCACTATATGTGATTGACTATGTATGTTAAGTGACTCCAGAATGCACTCGTGATGTGACTGTAATGCCATTTCCCAAAGAACACTGACATATAATCACACAGGTAGGTTGGACTTGTGTCTTTTTTCGACCTCACCAACTATGTAACTATATATAACACCAATAAAGTGCAGTGAACCAATTTATTGTATGGACATTCTTCCTTTAGGATATAAAGGCCTAGGTCCAGGAATGTCATGAAGAGGCTTATGGCAAGGAGCAAGGCACAAGATGGCAGAGGGATCGGCCTCAGCAGGTGGGATCGTGTTCTAGTAGGGCTGGAGTAGGGGGTAGGGCCTTGTGCTTGGTGCCAAAATAGTGTGATAATGAAAACCCCTGCATGGGCAACCTTTTTTCCTGTTCAGGAGCATTAGTTTTGAATAAAAATGTACTTTCCTGGCTTGACTAGGGTTCATGAAAAGGTTACATTAGAGCTGAACCTCCACACTGTATATCTGCAGTGCAAGATCATCTAAAGCACTGCTACCTCTGACTGCTAGTCTCACCACATTTGTGGTAAGATTTGGTGATGTCATTAGGCTTCATGTGCACTAGCAGCTCCTAAATGTGAGTTTAGGAGCTTTTGGCGTTTTATTGCTTAAAAAAATCCTCCATAAAAGCCCATGTGTCAATGTACATATAGGCTTTTTGTTTAGGAGCTGCTGCGGTTAGATGGGCTTCAACCTCCCTCTACTGGACGTGGAATTATCGCAATCAGGATAGGTACGTTTTGACCTCTGGCTGTGGCAAAACGCTGCAAAACCGTGGCAAGATTTTGTACATTAAGCCTTACTGTGCTGTTCACTGTTCTCCTTGCTGGAGAGGGAGCTGTACCCGAGAACCTACCGTGCAAGCAACTCCCTGCTTCTGATTAAGTTATTCTCTGGATCTGTGCGTAGGCACTCCTGTTTTGTAGCCTCACAACTGTATTTTTGAAGTGTGAACTGTTCGCTGTTCTCCTGGCTGTAAAGGAGGCTGTACCCGAGAACCTACCCTGCAAGCAACTCCCTGCTTCTGATTCATTTATTCTGAGTATCTGTGTATAGGCACTCCTGTTTTGTAGCCTCACAACTGTATACCTGAAGTGTGAGATCATGGCACTGATGCCTCTGACTGCTAGTCTCACCAGGGTTGGAGTGAGATATGGTGCTGCCACTACAGTGCAGCTCACTGTTCTCCTTGCTGGAGAGGAAGCTGTACCTGAGGACCTGAAATGCAAGCATCTCCTTGCTTCTCCTGCATTCATTCTGTGACTCTGTGCTTCCTCCACCTCTCCTGCTGCCTGTTAATCATTACCTCACCATCACCAGATCACCGGTCATCAGGCAACTCTGACATGAGGAAGCCAAGCGATTCCCTTACCAAGATGTCTGCCTCCACACAGAAACACATTTGAGCAGCTGTAGGCATTATCGATGACAAACCCTTTGCCCTTACTTGCTTTTTTTTTTTTAGTGCAAATTCCACTGTACAGGTCCTTTTTACATCGCTAGGTGGGCTGTGGGGGAGGTTTTGTCACCGATGTGCATTCTGGTCTTTTTAAACCCAATATTTAACATTTCCTTGTACTTTACAGGGTTGTAGTGTCGATTATTGTGACATTAATTCAAATTAGGATTCCTCCAGATCCTAGTCTGACCTTGTAGCTAGGCTTACAAAGCATGTCCGACAGGGTGCCCCCCCCCCCCCCCCCGTGGCTGTCGGTGGCAGTCCAAAAATGTAGCTAGCAAGGAGATGGCTGATTGATAACTGCCAATTGTTTCTGCTACAAGCACTTGGTGGCAAGAGGAATGCACAGGGACAAAAGGATGACACAGCCCCGCCTTCCCTGCATTCCTCTTGCCACATCTTATCTAGGTTAAGTGCTTAGGGTTGAGACAAGCTTCAGTTATCAACTATCCATCTCCTTGCTAGCTACATTGTTGGATGACTGTGGGGGGAAGTGGGTTCCCTCTCCGACCTCATAGCTACAAAGCCTGCCGGACAGGGTGCCCCCCTTTCCTCCCCCCTGCCCCCAGTAGTGGTCCAACAATGTAGCAAGCAAGGAGATGGCTGCATGATAACTGCCAACTTTTTCAGCTCCGAGCACTTGCCTTAGACAAGGAGGAAGAATACAGAGGGACAGAAGACAGACACCTCCCCCCTCATTTCTCTTGCAGTGTTTTGTCTTGGGCAAATGCTTGGAGTTGAGAAAAACTCCAGGTATTGACCAGACATCTCCTTGATAGCTGTGTTGTTGGATGGCTGCGGGGGGAAGGATGTGTGCCCTCCCTGACCTTCGTAGATTCATGGGTCAGTTGGTAGACGCACCAACTAGAAACAAAGTGTTACTAGATCTAATGATTACCAACAATACAGACCTGATCACGGATGTGGAAATACGGGGGGTATTTAGGAACCAGCGATCACAGGTCAATTGGCTTCAGTATAAATCACACAAATAGGAAACATAAGGGGAATAGAAAGACTCTGAATTTCAAAAGAGCCAACTTCCCTAAACTACGAACCTTGCTAGAAGATATAAATTGGGATAAAATCTTAGGAACAAAGAACACGGAGGAGAGATGGGTTTGCTTTAAGAGCATATTGAATAAGGGCATTAGCCAATGCATCCCATTGGCAAATAAATTTAAAGGAGCGAACAAAAGTCCTGGATGGCTTAACTCCAATGTAAAAATGCATATATATAAAAGCCTTCAAAAAATACAAGGCTGAGGGATCATCATCAGCATTCAGACTTTACAAGGAATGCAACAAGAAATATAAGGGTGCAATTGGGGTGGCTAAGATAGAACACGAAAGACACATAGCGGAGGAGAGCAAAAAAAAAAATCCCAAGAAATTCTTTAAGTATATAAACAGTAAAAAAGGGAGGGCAGACCATATTGGCCCCATAAAGAATGAGGAAGGAAATCTGGTTACAAAGGACGGGGAGATGGTGAAGGTATTGAATTTATTCTTCTCCTCAGTCTTCACAAGGGAATCGGGGGGCTTCAGTAACCAAAACTGCAGTGTTTATCTCCATGACATATCACAGGAAGCACCCTCATGGCTAACAGAGGACAGAATTAGAAATAGACTTGGGAAACGTAACATTAATAAATCACCGGGACCAGATGGCTTGCACCCGAGGGTACTTAGGGAAGTCAGTCAAGTAATTGCCAGACCATTGTTCCTGATTTTTTATGCAAGTCTACTGACTGGAATGGTATCAGCTGATTGGAGAAAAGCCAATGTAGCACCAATATACAGGGACAATAAAGGGACAAAATACATCCCTGGGAATTACAGACAAGTTAGCCTTACATCAATAGTATGTAAACTCTTGGAGGGGATGATAAGGGACTATATACAAGATTTTATTAATGAAAACAGTATCATTAGCAGTAGTCAGCATGGATTCATGAAGAATCATTCTTGCCAAACCAATCTATTAACCTTCTATGAAAACTGGCTACAGGGGCGAGTTCGGAGGGTGGTGATAAATGGGGAATACTCGGAATGGTCAGGGGTGGGTAGTGGGGTCCCCCAGGGTTTTGTCCTGGGACCAATCCTATTTAATTTGTTCATAAACGACCTGGAGGATGGGATAAACAGTTCAATCTCTGTATTTGCGGACAATACAGGGCAATAACTTCTCCGCAGGATGTGAAACCTTGCAAAAAGATCTGAACACATTAATGGGGTGGGCAACTACATGGCAAATGAGGTTCAATGTAGAAAAATGTAAAATAATGCATTTGGGTGGCAAAAATATGAATGCAATTTATAGACTGGGGGGAGAACCTCTGGGGGAATCTAGGATGGAAAAGGACCTTGGGGTCCTAGTAGATTATAGGCTCAGCAATGGCATGCAATGCCAAGCTTCTGCTAACAAAGCAAACAGAATATTGGCCTTAAAAAGGGGATCAACTCCAGAGATAAAACAATAATTCTCCCGCTCTACAAGACTCTGGTCCGGCCGCACCTGGAGTATGCTGTCCAGTTCTGGGCACCAGTCCTCAGGAAGGATGTACTGGAAATGGAGCGAGTACAAAGAAGGGCAACAAAGCTAAATAAGGGTCTTGAGGATATTAGTTATGAGGAAAGGTTGCGAGCACTGAACTTATTCTCTCTGGAGAAGAGACACTTGAGAGGGGATATGATTTTAATATACAAATACCGTACTGGTGATCCCACAATAGGGAGAAAACTTTTTCGCGGAAGAGAGTTTAACAAGACTCGTGGCCACTTATTAAAATTAGAAGAAAAGGGGTTTAACCTTAAACTACGTAGAGGGTTCTTTACTGTAAGAGCGGCAAAGATGTGGAATTCCCTTCCACAGGCGGTGGTCTCAGCGGGGAGCATCGATTGTTTCAAGAAACTATTAGATAAGCACCTGAATGACCACAACATACAGGGATATACAATGTAATACTGACACATAATCACACACATAGGTTTGACTTGATGGACTTGTGTCTTTTTTCAACCTCACCTACTATGTAACTAAGATACAAAGCTTACAAAGCATGGCCTCCCCCTGTGGCCATTCAACAAAGGAGACGGTTGCATAACTGGTGCTTGTTTCAGCTACAAGCACTTGCCAGAGACCGCCAGCTCCTTGCTAGCCACATCGGATGGCTGCAGGAGAAGGGTGCGTACCCCTTCTCCAACCTCCAATCCTCTTGCCGCTTCTTGTCTTGGGCAAGTTCTTGAAGTTGAGAGCTCCAGTTATCGACCAGCCATCTCCTTGCCAGCTGCATTGTTGGACAGCTTTGGGGGAAGGGAAGGTGCCCTGTCCAACCTTGCAGCTAGAATTAAAAAGCATGGTTGACAGGGTGTCCCCCCCCCCCCCCCCTCCCTCTGGGGCTTTCCAAAAACGTATTTACCAAAGAGATGGCTGGTTGATAACTGGCGCTTGTTTCTGCTACAAGCACTTGCCGGAGACAGTCGGTGGCAAGAGGAATACATAGGGACAGAAGGCTGACACCCCCCCCTCCCTTCATTCCTCTTGCCCCGTCATGTCTCGGGCAAGTGCTTGGAGTTGAGAAAAGCTCCAGTTATCGACCAGCTGTCTCCTTGCCATCTACGTTGTCGCGCAGCTCCGGGTGGGTGTCCTCTCTGACCTCGTAGCTACAAAGCGCTTCGGAGAGGGTGACCCCCCCCCCCCACACTTCTCTGCCCGTGGCTGTCTGAAAACTTAGCTAGCAAGGAGAAAGCTGCATGACAACCTCCCCCTTCATTCCTCTTGCCGCCACCTGTCTCAGGAAAGTGCTTGAAGTTGAGATAAGCTCCAGGTGACCCCTCTCCTCTCCATCCACCCCCCCCCCCCCGTGACCATCCAAACACGTAGCTAGCAAGGAGACGGCTGCATAATAACCAGAGCTTTTTTAAGCTCCAAGCACTTGCCTGAGACAACGGATGGCAAGAAGAATACAGAGGGACAAAGGACTGAAACCCCCCCCCCCCCCTTGTCTTGGGCAAGTTGAGACAAGCTCCGGTTATCAACCAACCAGCCATCTCCTTGCCAGCTAACATGAAAATGAGTATAGCCTCAATTAAACCTTACATCCCGGTTTGTAGAATTAAGGGAATATAGGAGTGGAGGCGCGGAGGCGGTTGCTGCCACTTGCCTGTTGTTCGCGCATGCACACCTAAAGTTGAAGATTGGGACTACCTCGGCACTTGTTAATGACTCACAGTTGAAAGAAACATAAAAAGTATAGATTTTAATTACTACAATATAAAATTACAAAGTATTATATACATGCAATATTAAAACCAAATGTATACGCCACACTGAACAAAATTACTGATGGGTAGAACCCGCAAAATTTCTGTAGAAGGGGGGTATACAGGATCTTTTCCTCAACCGGTTTCGCGGTCTTAACCGCTTCTTCAGGAGGGATAGGTCTATAAAACAATTGATAATCTTTAATTTTAAAACAATATGGAAAGTATACAGCAAAAATGAGGTCATCACAAAACAACATGATACAAAAATAGTAACAAGATTGAAGACTGGCTCACCCACTCAGGCAGGTTCAATGGGATAGCAGGATCCATTTGTGTTTGAACCTGCCTGAGTGGGTGAGCCAGTCTTCAATCTTGTTACTATTTTTGTATCATGTTGTTTTGTGATTACCTCATTTTTGCTGTATACTTTCTATATTGTTTAAAATATTGTCAATTGTTTTATAGACCTATCCCTCCTGAAGAAGCAGTTCTGACCACGAAACCTGTTGAGGAAAAGATCCTGTATACCCCCCTCTACTGAAATTTTAACCGTCAGTACGTTTGTTCAGTGTGGCGTATACATTTGGTTTTAATATTGCATGTATATAATACTTTGTAATTTTATATTGTAGTAATTAAAAAGGTGTGCATGCGCGAACAACAGGCAAGTGGCAGCAACCGCCTCCGCGCCTCCACCCCTATATCCCCTTTAATCCTTGCCAGCTAAGTTGTCAGGCAGCTGCTGGGAAGGATGGTTGCCCTCGTAGCTACAAAACTTACAAAGCACATCAGACAGGGTGACTCCCCCCCCCCCACTCCTCGTGGCTGTCCAAGAACGTAGCTAGCAAGGAGACGGCTGCATGATAACCGGAACTTTTTTAAGCTCCAAGCACTTGCCTGAGACAAGTGGTGGCAGGAAGAATACAGAGGGACAGCAGACAAGCTCCAGTTATCAACCAGCCATCTCCTTGCCAGCTATGTTGTCGGGCAGCTGTGGGGGGAATGGAGGATGCCCTGCCCAACCTCATAGACAGGCTTACAAAGCATGTAGGAACGTGGGACAATTTGCCACATACTGTACCTTGCAAAAGTATTCACCCCCTTGGCATTTTTCGTTGTTTTGTTGCCTCAAAACCTGGAATTAACATGGATTGTTTGAGGATTTGCATCATTTAATTTACAAAACATGCCCACAACTTGGAAGATTTTTTTTTATATTTTATTGTGAAGCAAATAGTATATTGGACAAAATAACGGAAAAAGTCAATGTGCATAACTATTCACCCCCCTAAAGTCAATACTTTGTAGAGCCACCTATCACAGCTTCAAGTTGCTTTGGATAAATCTCTATGGGCTTGCCACATCTTACCACTGGGATTTTTGCCCATTCCTCCTTGCAAAACTGCTCCAGCTCTTTCAAGTTGGATGGTTTGCGCTTGTGAACAGCAATCTTTAAATCTGACCACAGATTTTCTATTGAATTGAGGTCTGGGCTTTGACTAGGCCATTCCAACACATTTACATGTTTCCACCTAAACCACTCAAGTGTTGCTTTAGCAGTGTGTTTGGGGTCATTGTCCTGCTGGAAGGTGAACCTCCGTCCTAGCCTCAAATCACACACAGAGTGCTACAGGTTTTGCTCAAGAATATCCCTGTATTCAGCACCATCCATCTTTCCCTCAACTCTGACCAGTTTCCCAGTCCCAACTGCTGAAAAACATCCCCACAGCAGGATGCTGCCACCACCATGTTTCACAGTGGGGATGGTGTTCTTTGGGTGATGTGATGTGTTGGGTTTGCACCAGACATAGCGTTTTCTTTGATGGCCAAATTGTTCAGTTTTAGTCTCATCAGACCAGAGCACCTTCCTCCATACATTTTGGGAGTCTCCCACATGCCTTTTCGCAAACTCAAGACGTGCCATTTTGTTTTTTGCTGAAAGTAATGTCTTTCTTCTGGCCACTCTGCCATAAAGCCCAACTCTATGGAGCGTACGGCTTATTGTGGTCCTATGTAGAGATACTCCAGTCTCTGCTGTGGAACTCTGCAGCTCCTCCAGGGTTACCTTAGGTCTCTGTGCCCCTCTCTGATTAATGCCCTCCTTGCCCGCTCCGTGAGTTTTGGTGTGCGGCCGTCTCTTGGCAGGTTTGCTGTTGTGCCATGTTCTTTCCATTTGGTTATGATAGATTTGATGGTGCTCCTAGGGATCATCAAAGATTTGGATATTTTTTTTTATAACCTAACCCTGACTTGTACTTCTCAACAACATTGTCCCTTACTTGTTTGGAGGGTTCCTTGGTCTTCATGGCAGTGTTTGGTTAGTGGTGCCTCTTGCTTAGGTGTTGCAGCCTCTGGGGCCTTTCAAAAAGGTCTGTATATGTAATGACAGATCATGTGACACTTAGATTGCACACAGGTGGACATCATTTCACTAATTATGTGACTTCTGAAGGTAATTGGTTGCACCAGAGCTTTTTATGGGCTTCATAACAAAGGGGGAGAATACATACGCACATGCCAATTATCAGTTTTTTATTTCTGAAAAATAGTTTTATGTATATATTTTTATAATTTTACTTCACCAACTTAGACTATTGTGTTCTAATCCATCACATATAATTCAGATTTTAAAAAAAACATTGAACTAAAGGCTGTAATGTAACAAAATAGGTAAAAGCCAAGGGGGTGAATACTTTTGCAAGGCACTGTATACTTTGTCCCCTGGAGGGACAGAACACACTGATAAAAAATGGACAGTCACTACTAGGAAAACCCCATACTACATCCAAGGAAGAGACCGGACACACAGATGATACATAAAATACATACATTTTTTTTTTTTTTTTTTTAAGTCTGAGCCATGATATCCAGATAACAGGAAAATCGGATAACAGACTGAAACTTCTTTAATAACTGCTTCGGAAAGGACAAAGAAAAAAACAGTATCTATGTAAGTGAAATATATATTTATGTATTGTCATTGTACATATATATTACTTTATATATCTTCTATACATACAGTTTGTACAAGAGTGGTTTACCCCAGAAAGGTCTGTAGGTGGCAGGAGCGCACCTTTAGCCTAATACAGAAAATGCACACAAGGGATGAACCATCTTCATCTGCAATATAAATTCTTATACATATCCGACGCATTTCTTCTTATTTCATTCGCTTTCACAGACAATCCATGTAAATATTCTGATACATTTTATATTCATCACCACAACGTATATTTTGTATTTTGTACCCGCAGCAGCTTGTAAAGGCTTGCAGAGCCCGCATGCCCTTCTCTTTACCAGCTGTTTAGGCTGTAATACGTTACTGTCAGAAGATCATGGTAGCATTTAGTACATTTTTAGTAAATACATATTAACAGGAGCCTAAGAAAGAATTATTGCTGTTAAAGTAGAACTATGACAAAAGAAAAAATGACATATATGGTGGCTCACTGCCTTTTTTTTTTTCCTTTTCGATCCTGATATTTTGATTTTTTTTTCTGTATCATGAAAACTTTAAATAACGAATAAAAATAAATAAATAATGCAGTCTTTCAATAGTAACAACACAGCAGTTTTTGTTTTCCTAAGCCCCCCCCCCGTAATAGAGCTTTATTATCTGTTGATCCTGGCAGTTATCACTGGAGGAAAAGTCGGCATACGGGATAATATCAGCTAGCGGTCTTCCTTTTTTAAAATAACATTTGTAAAACAGCCAACGCGTTTCGGCTGTCAGGCCTTAATCATGGCCACGATTAAGGCCCGACGGCCGAAACACGTTGGCTGTTTTATGGCTGTTATTCATGTTATTTCAATAATAGAAGGCCACTAGTTGATGTTATCCCGAGTGCTGACTTTTCCTCCAGTGATTCATGCTATACAGAGGCATCAGCAACCCCATAGTCTGAGCATTGGGTGGAGCTGAGAATTAAGAAGGTGGAAACACTAATACACCTGTTTTTTCTCCACTTCCTGTAACAACGTGACAGCACTGTTCATTCTAAAGTGAAATGACTGAAGCATTGCCACCATGCGGACAGGGTGGTCTTAGAGGGATATGCAGTTTTAGATGCTTAACTGCAGCTAGGTAGCGACAAGGACATTTCTGGCAGGATCAATGGGTATCTTCTGTACTTGCTGTACAATGTATCTGTAGATGCATATGCAGTTTTAGAATAAAAATTAAAAATGACATATGTTGCAGTTTGTCAATAGTAACAGCACAGCAGTTTTTGTTTTCCTAAGTCCCCCCCTGTAATATAGTTTTATTACCCGTTGATCCTGGCAGTTATTACTGGAGGAATTCGGGATAACATCAACTAGTGGCCTTCCTTTATTAAAATAACATCTGTAAAACAGCCAACGTGTTTCGGCTGTCAGGCCTTAATCAAAGGCATGATTAAGTCCTGACGGCCGAAACTCGTTGTGTGTTTTACAGCTGTTATGCGTGGTATTTCAATAAAGGAAGACTGCTTCTTGATGTTTTTCTGAGTGCTGACTTTTCCTCTAGTGATTCATGCTATAGAGAGTCCCATGCAAGTCCCAGGAGGAGAAGCTGCCGGGAAGAGTGGTGGAAGACTGGAAAGCCCACACTGTAAGCAGTCTTATGGGGAGAGGCAGGGAGAGAGAACTGATGCTGGTGAAAGAGATGCTGGTGTTGCTGCAGGGAGCCTGAACCGCTACACATAAACTTCTGCTGTGTGAGGAATCGCTACATGTGCACAGAGGCAGAGCTGGGACAAGGGGTGGGCAGAAGGGGAGGCTGCCCTGGGCGCAGCAGGTATTGTGGGGATGGGGGCACTGCAAGTTCCTATTACTATAAGGCTGACAGGAGTCATGACAGCAGCATTACTACTTCTGTCAGCCCAGCGCTGGAAGCAGCAAGAAGAAGAGGAGGGGAGGAGGTGCGGGCTGTGCTCTCTCTCCCCCTCCTCCTCATAAGTTCGCACCAAATGAATGGGGAGGCTCAATTTGTCATCTTTGCCCTGAGCACTGGATGATCTTGTCCCAGCACTGCACAGAGGACTGTGCCCTGGAGCAGAGGGACTCACAAGGCTGTGGTTGGAGGACTGTGCGCCATGGTCAGTGAGAGACAATTTCCTGTTTTCCTGCCCAGATGGGACTCCATTGAAGTTGTGGCGTCCAAATGCAAGGCCCAGTGTGTTGCGAGAGGGAAGATCTGCACAGAGAACATCTGTTGCTTTGTCCAGGCCACTGCTACTGCATTCAGGACTATTGCCATCACCCTCAGAGATTGCAAGAGCTACCCTGCTTGTGTTTCTAGTGTTATTATTTTGTTTTATTATTCAAAAGTTTCAGGTACTCACATTTACAATAACAGTACAATTCAAAACACCATGAGCAGCGAGCTCACCAACGTCACTTCCGGTGCCTGTGTCCCCCAACGCGTATCGTCACGTGACTTCATCAGGGGACGATGAAGTCATGTGACTGTGACGATATGTGTGAGTACCTGAAACTTTTAAATAATAAAATGTTTTTAAAAAATGTACTACACCATCTGGAATCCTCCCATTCTTCTTCCCCATATACCTTATATACACACTAACTGAGGGAGTGATACCATTACCGCGATTGGCCGTAAAGGAGCAGGTATATACTATTATACTGAAAGCGCCAGATCAAGAGCACAATTGCCATCAAGATACACAGTGTGAATACCTGGGATCTCCAAAGCCATATATATATATATATATATATATATATATATATATATATATATATATATACACGCTGTTACCTTACAGCCGTAAGGTAAGAGGCCACCTAACAGTATAGTGTGCCACACCGAAGAGGAGAAGTCACTTTGCACTTTATTTTTTCTATTTAAAATCCTCTGCACAGAAGAAGAAAAGTCACTCACTTTTATGCACATTGCGTTGCTCTGCACAATAAGAAGGAAAAGACAATTTCTATATCACTTTTCAGAGGGGCTTCAACACTTGGACTCACCAAGACTTTTAATTATATTTTCTTATGCAATTTGCACGTGTGAACACTGTGATTTCTTTGCATTTAGCATTTTATTGTCATTTTCCACTATGATGAATTTTGTAGCACATAGTCACTTTTATATCTAATTATGTATGGATTTTAGTTCACAGTAATAGTATAATATTATTTCTATTCATTTTTTAAATTGGCAATTATACATAACAGCGCAGCACTATTTACTGTTTATTTATTTGATGGGTATAGTCATCTTTACATTACAATGTTTATGCTGTTCTTGACCACTCAGGCACTGGGGATCATTCTCCTTTGGTAAGATCCCACGAGTGAAACTGTGGTGCCGTGAAATCACAGAGGATTATATCTAGGGATAATACGTATGAAACTTTTACTAGCACTCTTTGGGACTTTTTTGGACTGAATTTTACACTTTATTGGCAACTAGGAGTGAAGTATACATATTTATGAGTGTTTTTTTATTTTATTTTAGTTTTTTGCTTTTTGAAGAATTTTGAGTTTCACTGTGTGGCACATTGATTTTTGTTCACTATGAATGTGTTTTTATAGGGCAGCCGAATCTCAACCTTTACACCTCCAAGGAACCCTTCAAAACATTTTTTTAGGTCAGGGGGAACCCCTGCTATACCAATTTATATGGGGCTGTGGGAAGAATTCCCCTTACCAGGGGTGGACTGATAACTCATGGGGCCCCCGGGCAATAGGAGATTATGGGGCCCCCGGGCAATAGGAGATTATGGGGCCCCCAGGCAATCAGAGATTATGGGGCCACACAGTATACACACACACAGTATACAATCACACAGTATACACATACATGTACACACAGTATACACAGACAGATGTAAAAAAAACACAGATTTATACATACTGTCCCTGGTTTTACTGAGGCTGGCAACCCTGATGGGGCCCCTTAGTGGCCCAGGGCCCTCGGGCAGTGCCCTAATTGCTCAATGGTCAGTCCGCCCCTGCCCCTTACTTAGGTAGTCATTGAGAGGAATTTCCCCTTACAGTGGTGGTCAATGAGAAGACTGTGCCCCTTAATTTGGTGGCCAGTGGAAAGAATGCCCCTTAGGCAGTCAGTGAGAGGAATGTCCCCTTACAGTGGTGGTCAATGAGAAGACTGTGCCCCTTAATTTGGTGGCCAATGGTAAGAATGCCCCTTAGGCAGTCAGTGAGAGGAATGTCCCCTTACAGTGGTGGTCAATGAGAAGACTGTGCCCCTTAGTTTTTGTGGCCAGTGGAAAGAATGCCCCTTAGGCAGTCAGAGGAATGTCCCCTTACAGTGGTGGTCAATGAGAAGACTGTGCCCCTTAGTTTTTGTGGCCAGTGGAAAGAATGCCCCTTAGGCAGTCAGTGAGAGGAATGTCCCCTTACAGTGGTGGTCAATGAGAAGACTGTGCCCCTTAGTTTGGTGGCCAGTGGAAAGAATGCCCCTTAGGCAGTCAGTGAGAGGAATGTCCCCTTATGGTGGTCAATGAGAAGACCGTCCCCCTTACTTTGGTGGCCAGTGGGAAGAATGCTTCTTATAATGGTAGTCAGAATGCCACCCTTCAGATAGCTAAAAAGGTCATTGGCGTCTTGCCATTTGCTCCTTCAAGTGGCATTGAGCTCTAAACTATGTAGGAACAATCAAATGGGAGGTGAATCAACCACAGCTTAAGGAGCTCCTAGGAACCTCTGGAGGAACTCTAGGGTTCCACAGAACCCTTGTTGAGAATAACTAATATAGGGAATTAGTGACTATCATTGATGATAGTGTTAAAGAAGGTCCTACAAAGACTGCAGTGTTGGGATGGAGAGAGGGTTGGAGACAAGGACCATCTGAGAGTTTTGGGTGAAGAGTTTTGGGTAAAGGCCCTAAACACAATTTGATCTCTTGGATATAGACAATGCTCTGGCACTCGAAAAGTCTAAACCTTCTAATCCAAAGACAGACAGAAACTCCACATTTCGATCCCAACATCCATGACATGATGAAGATGTTGCAAGAAAATTCTTTTTTTTTTTTTTAAAGCACATACAACAATTGTGACCAAAATTGCAAAATGAAATCAATAAATTAAAACCCAAATTCTACCTTTAAAACCTATCACTAGATCCAAATCTTTACCTTACCTTACCAATAAACAGAGTTAACGTGGTTCTGCTAGAGGAACTTGTCTTCCCAAGATATGCTGTACACAACCCCTGCTGAATCAGAACTAGAGTACTCCAATCAGAAGGGAACTTGAGATTCGTTGATTAAAGAGCTATAGGTCTGACTCAGCAGGTGGGCGTGTTGGACCTCTGCAGAAAGACCACTGCTTCCACACATAGAACAAAGGTCCTCCTTCTCTCACGTGTCTTATCAAAATATGCTGTTCACACACCACCCCCCTAGTGAATCATAACTAGAGTTCTCCAATGAAAAGAGAGCTGGAGATTTGTTGATTGAAGAGCTATAGGTCTGACCAAACAGGGGGGGCGTGTTGGACCTCTGCAGGGAAGACCACTGCTTCCACGCATAGAGTAAGGGTCCTTATTCTCTCACTTGTCTTCCCAAGATATGCTGTACACGCCCCCTGCTGAATCAGAACTAAAGTTCTCCAATCCAAAGGGAACTTGAGATTTGTTGATTGAAGAGCTATAGGTCTGACTCTGCAGGAGGGCGTGTTGGACCTCTGCAGAAAGACCACTGCTTCCACACATACAGTGCATCTGAAAAGTATTCACAGCGCTTCTCTTTTTCCACATTTTATTATGATACAGCCTTATTCCATAATGGTTTAAATTAATTATTTTCCTCAAAATTCTACAAACAATGACCCTATAATGACAATGTGAAAGAAGTTTGTTTGAAATCTTTGCATATTTAATTAAAATAATAAAAAAAAGTAATCCCATGTACATAAGTATTCATAGCCTTTGCCATGACACTCAAAATAGCTCAGATGCATCCTGTTTCCACTGATCATCCTTGAGATGTTTCTACAACTTGATTGGAGTCCACCTGTGGTAAATTCAGTTGATTGGACATGATTTGGACAGGCACACACCTGTCTATATAAAGGTTCCACAGTTAACAGTGCATGTCAGAGCACAAACCGAGCCATGAAGTCCAAGGAATTGTCTGTAGACCTCCGAGACAGAATCGTATTGAGGCACAGATCTGGGAAAGGGTACAGAAACAATTCTGCAGCATTGAAAGTTCCAATGAGCACAGTGGCCTCCATTATCTGTAAATGAAAGACATTTGGAACCAGCAGGGCCGGCCACACTGAGCGATCTGAGGAGAAGGATCCTAGTCAGCGAGGTGACCAAGAACCCGATGGTCACTCTGACAGAGCTCCAGCATTTCTCTGTGGAGAGAGGAGAACCTTCCAGAAGAACAACCATCTCTGCAGCACTCAACCAATCAGGCTTGTATGGTAGAGTGGCCAGACGCATGGGCGTCCGCAGAACTTTTTTCAGGGGGGGGGGGCATAATTTTATGGACACCCATGCTCGGCCCCTTTTCGACAATGTCATGAAGGGAGAGGCTTAGTCATTATCACATAAAGCTCAGGCAGGCAGGCAAAGGTTTGAGAAACCTGATGCAAAAGCTTAATAGAAGGATCAAGCTGCCATTGTCTGATTAGCAATTTCTAATCTGTTTTTATGTTTACACTATTGAATGCACCAAATTATTCATACGTCAAACGCTGCCACTGTGCCATCAAACGCAGCCACTGTGCCATCAAACGCTGCCAGTGTGCCATCAAACGCAGCCACTGTGCCATCAAACACAGCCACTGTGCCATCAAACACAGCCACTGTGCCATCAAACGCAGCCACTGTGCCATCAAAGGCAGCCACTGTGCCATCAAACGCAGCCACTGTGCCATCAAACGCTGCCAGTGTGCCATCAAACACAGCCACTGTGCCATCAAACGCAGCCACTGTGCCATCAAACGCTGCCAGTGTGCCATCAAACGCAGCCACTGTGCCATCAAAGGCAGCCACTGTGCCATCAAACGCAGCCACTGTGCCATCAAACGCTGCCAGTGTGCCATCAAACGCAGCCACTGTGCCATCAAATGCTGCCAGTGTGCCATCAAATGCAGCCACCGTGCCATCAAATGCTGCCACTGTGCCATCAAACGCTGCCAGTGTGCCATCAAATGCAGCCACTGTGCCATCAAACGCTGCCAGTGCGCCATCAAACGCTGCCTGTGCGCCATCAAATGCTGCCAGTGTGCCATCAAATGCTGCCAGTGTGCCCATCATATGTTGCCAGTGTGCCCATATGTTGCCAGTGTGCCCATCATATGCTGCCAGTGTGCCCATCATATGCTGCCAGTGTGCCCATCATGATTGGCGGAGAGGCGGTTTAGTGTTAGGAAAGTGAATAGTCATTCGCTTTTCTAACACAGCTGAGTGACCTGCGAGCGCCAAGCATGGCGCTTGTAGGTCACCATTTTTGACGCCTATTAGAGCCTATGGCTCTAATCAGGTGCTTAAAAACACCCCCCGCCGCTGTAATTCAGGCGCCCTGCGCCCGAAAAGGGGCCGGGCGCCTGAGTAGGGGGTGGCAGCAGCGGCCATAGATAGATTCATGCAATGCATGAATCTATCTATAGGTGATAGAGGGGTGGCAGGAGAGAGGGGGCGGCGCTCCCGTGCGCCCTTAATGCACGGGCCGCCATTGTGTTGTGGCCATATTTTGATCTTGATGAAAACAGCTATACAGACTGTATAATACAGTCTGTATAGCTGGTTCCATCAAGATCAAAATATGGCCATAACAGTTCCAGTTGTATTGAAATACAAAAAAATTGTACATAGTGGTATACAGGCACTGCGGTTACCTGTGGTTCTTCAGGGTCGGGATAGTCCAGGCACTGGCAGTCAGGCAGTGTATTCCCTGTCGTCCCGGCCACTACACGCCACGCAACTGTGACCTGTGGGAGGAGCCGGCGCCGCGCCGGCCGGATCGGCATAGAAGGCACAACATATTTACACAGGCAGAGGCAGCAGCCAATCGAGGCGGGTCAGTGTCACATTAAGCAGAGCGGCGAGCGCAGAGGCTCGAGCGGCAGAGCCAATCTGATGCCCGGCCAGGGGTGAGGAGGGAGGGACGGTCACGCACGGATGAAAAGACAGTCGCAGCCCCAGCAGCAGCCAGGCTTTGAAAAAAAACACCACGGCTGCCGCGGAGGCGGCCGTTGCAACACAGGGATTTCAACACACACTCACGATTCCAGGGGGGGCAAATGACCCCCCTTGCCCTATGGTGCGGACGCCCATGGCCAGACGGAAGCCACTTCTCAGTAAAAGGCACATGACAGACCACCTGGAGCTTGCCAAAAGGCACCCAAAAGACTCTCAGACCATGAGAAACAAAATTCTCTGGTCTGATGAAACAAAGATTGAACTTTTTGGCTTGAAGAGCAAGCTTCATGTCTAAAGGAAACCAGGCACCACTCATCACCTGGCCAATACCATTCTTACAGTGAAACATGGTGGTGGCAGCATTGTGCTGTGGGGATGTTTTTCAGCAGCAGGAACAGGGAGACTAGTCAGGATCGAGGGAAAGATGAATGCAGCAATGTACAGAGACATCCTTGATGAAAACCTGCTCCAGAGCGCTCTGGACCTCAGACTGGGGCGAAGGTTCATCTTCCAACAGGACAACGACCCTAAGCACACAGCCAAGATAACAAAGGACTGGCTACGGGACAACTCTGTGAATGTCCTTGAGTGGCCCAGCCAGATCCCAAACTTGAAACCGATTGAACATCTGGAGAGATTTGAAAATGGCTGTGCACCGACGCTCCCCATCCAACCTGATAGAGCTTGAGAGGTCCCGCAAAGAAGAATGGGAGAGACTGCCCAAAAAATAGGTGTGCCAAGCTTGTAGCATCATACTCAAAAAGATTCGAGGCTGCAATTGGTGCCAAAGGAGCTTCAACAAAGTATTGCGCAAAGGCTGTGACTACTTATGTACATTGGATTTTTTCGTTTTTTTATTTTTAATATATTTGCAATGGTTTCAAACAAACTTCTTTCAAGTTGTCATTATGGGGTATTTTTTGTAGAATTGTGAGGAAAATAACGAGTTTCATCCATTTTGGAATAAGGCTGTAACATAACAAAATGTGGAAAAAGTGAAGATCTGTGAATATTTTCCGGATGCACTGTAGAACAAGGGTCCTGCTATGGCAGAGCAAAGGCTTTTGTACTCAGGCTGTGGCTCTTTCTAAAGAAAACCAACAGTAAGATTTTTTATACCTTTTGTTTTCATTAAACTGGTATTTAGGTGATTTCAACTATCAGGCTTTAACGGGACAGTGAACAATGCACATCCTTTTGCATTCAGCTTGAGCTCACCTTTAGTAAACAGGGGTGTGTGTTGGTGTGCGCATGTACAGTATGTGAATACATGTATGGATGTGTACTCATATGTGTGCCTGTGTGTTATACCAAATGTAAAGAATACATTAATCACAGTGTAAATAGCATACCACATAACATGTGGTATGGTCTGTGGGATGAAAAAAAAATGAAAAGGCCAAATATTTAATACAATATATAATTGAAATATCACTAGGAAACTAGGCACTTTGACATGTAACGTTTCAAAGCCAGCACTGTGTAACATAATATACGACACGCCATTTTGTTTTGCTGATGTTGATCACGTAACAGTTTTTCGCTGGCAGATCGAAGGTCAAGACTGTACGATAGGGCCCCTTGGAATATTTAACTTATATCAATAGTGAAAGCCCATCAGCAAAGATTTCTAAATGTGTCCCTAGTAGAAGTTATTCACATCCAGGCTGGACTTGTTCTGTAATGTTGAAGGTTTTTCAATGTTCATCCAAGTGGCTTCCTCCAATAGGTGTCATGAACATAACTTATGTTTATAAATGTTGGGGGCACTCGTGTGCCTTGACACATTCTATGGTGATTTGCTTAAAGGTGTGTGGGTTTATTTATTTTTTACAGGTATTTATATACGACCAACATTTTCCTAGCTCTTTACAAGGAGCTTGAGGAGCTTACAATCTGAGCTCCCCATCTCACATACAAGGGCCAATTTAGACAGGAGCCAATTAACCTAATAGCATGTTTGGAATGTGGAAGGAAACCAGAGTAAACCCATGCAAATGCAGGGAGAACTAGCAATGGTTGTGATTTGAACTAAAGACCCTAGAGCTGCAGAGCAGTGCCAATACCCATATGGCTATTATTGCTGGAGTATGTTCCTGACACTCATCTGCCTTGACATATTCCATAGTGATTGGACTTGACTGAGATACTAGACTGCTACTCCCGGGGCATGCTGGGGTATGTTCCTGACCTTCATCTGCCTTGACATATTTCATGGGGATTGGACTTGATTGAGTTACCAGTGCGGCTAAAAATGCTGGGGTATAATCCTGACGCTCATCTGTCTTGACATATTCCATAGTCATTGGACTTGGTTGAGTTACCAGGCTAATCCTCCATGAACATGCTGGGGTATGTTCCTGACACTCATCTGCCTTGACATATTCCATAGTGATTGGACTTGACTGAGATACTAGACTGCTACTCCCGGAGCATGCTGGGGTATGTTCCTGACCTTCATCTGCCTTGACATATTCCATGGGGATTGGACTTGATTGAGTTACCAGTGCGGCTAAAAATGCTGGGGTATAATCCTGACGCTCATCTGTCTTGACATATTCCATAGTCATTGGACTTGGTTGAGTTACCAGGCTAATCCTCCATGAACATGCTGGGGTATGTTCCTGACACTCATCATCCTTGATATAGTCCATTATTATTTAATTGACTGAGTTACCCGTGTGACTATATATGCTGGGGTATGTTCCTGACCTTCATCAGCCTTGACATATTCCATGGTGATTGGACTTGCCTGAGTTACCCATGTGGCTATAAATGTTGGGGTATGCTCCTGACCCTCATCTGCCTTGACATATTCCATAATGATTGGACTTGACTGAGTTATCCATGTGGCTATAAATGCCGGGGTACACGTTCATAACACTCATCAAGCCTTGACATATTTTATAATCATTGGACTTGGTTGAGCTACCAGGTTGCTCTCCAGGAACATGCTGGGGTATGTTCCTAACTTTCATCTGCCTTGACATATTCCATGGGGATTGGACTTGACTGAGTTACCCGTGTGGCCCAAAATGCTGGGGTATGTTCCTGACACTCATTAGAGCTAAAAGGTATATGTCAGAAGAATAAAATTAACATATTCAACACATCTCTGCAAAACATGCACATTTTCCAATAGGTAATCCTATGCAAATACAGAAAATACCTGTTGTTAAAGCTGTTTTTGCATGAATCAATAGATTTCTCTCAATCTTTCAATCAGCCCATGGGGGTAAACAAGAGAAATCTTACAGTGTATGGCCAGCTTTACCCAGCTAAACAATACTGCTGTCTTGACACCCAAGTGCCTGCCCATACACTATTTATTGAAAAGGGGCTCTTGGGAAATGCAGTGTGCCTACGTCCATAGAAACTGACCTCCCAACAGTTGTCCCTTCAAAAAAAAAAAATTACAAGCCTGGTGATGATGTCAGAGGGAGAAATAAAGGCTGTTTTCTTGCTACAGGAAAAAGGTAAAATAAAAAAAAATATTTCTGGGACATTCTTGGGTAGGATAAGGTAAAAAAAACAGATGGTATTCCAAATGGCAGAGGTTAAGGTGTGTAAAAGGATTGTGGTCGGTCTAAGGATGGACCAAAGTCGTGTTGTATGACGAATAACGTAAATCTCTATTTTATGATTTCAGTCTATCCATTGACACACCACAATCCTATTACATACCTTAATGGGTGCCTCTTCCATTTGGAATACCAAAAGGTTTTTTGGCTTCTACCCAAGAAGCATATCTCTCGCCTGAGAGTCCCCTAGAGGATTCAAGATCGGGAACCCCGAGGCTTTGAGAGTGACCAATTTAAGAGGGGCTATCCCCACCTTCAATTACGGAGGTTTAAGTGCCTTACGATATGGTGTTCCAAACAGCAGAGGTGCCCGTTGAGATTGTAATAGGATTGTGGTGGGTCTAAGGATTGATCAGTCATGTTGTATGATGTATAACATAAAACTCTATTTCATGACTCTGGTCTATACTTAGACACACCACAATCCTATTACACATCTTAATGGGCGCCTCTTCAGTTTGGAACACCGAAAGGTTTTTTGACCTCCTCTTACCCAAGAAGCATATCTCCCATCTAGGAGCCCCCAGAGGATTCAGGATTCAGACCCCTGAGGCTTTGAGAGTGACCAATTTGAGAAGGGTTATCCCTGCCTTTAATTACGGAGGATTATGTGCCTTACGCTATGGGGTGACCACAACCACTCCAGAAGTTACTCTGATTTTCTTCTTCTACCTATTACCTGTTTATCTTTTTTTGACTACTATTATAAAGATATGCACTACACTATAAGGGCTCCTCTTTTTTTTCCAGTGGGAGATCTTAACCATTCTATGGGTCTTCATTCTGCTTCCTCAGCTTGACTTTCCGGACCTCTGAGGACCGCCACCACCCATATTCCAAATCCTAGTGCATGATCCTGAAGGGGAGAGAGAGGATTAGTTGAAACTTTGGGTCTTCATTCTGCCTTCTCAGCCTGACCTTCTGGTCCTCTAAGGACCACCACCACTCGTATCCTAATCCTGGGGCATGATCTTCAAGGGGAGAGGGAGGTTTAGGAGTAACTTTGGGTAATGCCTTGAATAAGAAGTTACTTGGATAAGTAGTGAAACATTTTTAACATCACAGATCAAGTCCAGTTGAATGTGACCAACTACTGCTAGACAGACCATGACCTGGAGAAACGTGAACCTTCACAGGCAAGTGTAGTAGTCAACTAGTTTGTCCTGATCTGAAGGCATTTCATTACCAATTGTTGACAGACTCCATAGAAAACTCCACAGAAAGCCACTCTAAGTAGAAAATACTATACCAACAGGTTTATTACCCTGATCTAGTCTATGATTTTTTTTTTCTCAGTTCTGAGATACCTTCAGCTTACCATACGAGATAGTGAGAAGAATGTTGTGGGTACAAATTGATCCAATTGAAATTTACTCTGCACACCATTTATTATAAATCATTTCTGATATTAGGATATAATAGGATTTAAATTCGGATCAGCTAAGCTACAATTATATTGAATAAATACACAAGTAGTATATTTTTGCCTTTCTCGCAGATTCTTTGGTCTATGCAGACATCCAGTACAATATAGAATGTTGTTCCTCCAATCACCTTCTCTTCCCATTGTTTTTTTTTTTTTTTTTTTTTTTGTAGCATTGTTTTAGTTATATAAATCTATAGCTTTCTGAAGGTGAAAGGCAAGACGAAAGCATGTCACAGTGGGACTGGTAGCTATGTACAGAGGCAATTAATAGTATTATTCGATTTTATACATGTGAAGGCATTGATGACTATCATAGAAACGTATTCACCAGAGGAACTTAGTGAGTTAACAGTTCTGCTCCACAATCTATCATTATTTAATACACCACCTTGATATTCTGCTCCTAAAAACATTTTTATTTTTTCCCATTCGCACGTTAAGGCTGACAGGCTAATATTAAGAGAGTTATGGGAATAACAACTTCCCTAACAAAAAATTGATCTGAACAAATTTAAAGTGTCTAGGCAAAATAAAAAAAAAATAAAAAATCATATTTAGAACATTTTGTCCACCATGTGCACATTTCCCATGTTTAGTCTTTAAAATGACTGCAAGTACCTAAAATACCGTTGATCTTGCAAGAAGTCCAGTGAGCTTCTAGCCTTTTGTAGTGAGCTGACAACGCTGCCCTCAAATCCAAAGCTGTGTTGTCATCCCTATACAAAACTACGGAATAACATGCGACTACATGAAAGGAGCGGCAAACCAAAAGATAAAAGAGTCTAATTTCATTTATTGGTATTGTGCTAGAAGACATTCAATATTTTTCGGGGGGGGTCAAAGGCGCTCCCTCTTCATCAGGGCTACAAGAACACATAGTACACTGTAAAAATGATACTATGTTTTGTTCTAGCCCTGATGAAGAGGGAGTTCCTTTGACCCTCTGGATTGCGTGAAACGCGTTAGCTGCTGTTCCCTGTTTGGAGCTGTGTTGTTGTTTTGACATATTATACTATCAATAAAAGTGCAAGATTTCCTTCTTCCATTGGAGTGCCGTACATCCTCTTTTTCTTCTTCTTGTATCTTCTTCTCCTCTTCTTGTTCTTCTTTGTATCACTGACGGCTGCGGACCGCACCCGCACTCGAGGATACACCTGAGCACTGGTCAACCAACCAGTGGTCAGTGATGATCCACAAGAAATTATGGTGGTCCACAGGGGTTTCAACATTGTGGCGGGTGTATACTGCCCAATGTTGTTTCCAATGTTCTCAGTGCACGCAGACAGTCCATGCTGTCTGTGCACATTGATACCCGATGCCTCCTCTGTACATTCGGCTCCTATGAACTCAGAGGGAGGCACCGGGAGTAGTGCAGAGAGCAGGAGATGAAGAAGGAGGGGACTTCCAATGGAATCACTGATCACAGACTGTGGGAGGGAGCACGGAGCTCAAACACTTGGCTGGCTAAGGAGGTGGGATCCAATGATGAGTCAGTGTAAGGCAGCAGTGTAATGCAGTGTGGAGGGGGGGGGCAGAGAGCCGGAGCATTGTGTGTAAAAGGCAGCAGTGTGATCGGGGGGGAGGGGGACAGAAAGCTGGAGCATTGTGTGTATAAGGCAGTAGTGTGATTCAGAGTAGGGGGACAGAGAGCCGGAGAATTGTGTGTATAAGGCGTGTACAATTCATGTTAGTGGTCCGTGGGATTCAAAAATTGTAAGTTTAGTGAGGTCCGAAAGGTTGGCGACCACTGCACCGGAGGAACAGAAATTCTGTGGGCCAAACGCGTTGGCTGTCTTTTAGCACAATACCAAAGAATTAAATTGGACTCTTTAGCGTCTGGAGCTCCTTCCATGTGTGAACATTTTTTTCTGGTAACCTGCTGGTGCCCACTGGAGAGTAGCCTTGTCTGTCGTGAGCAGCCTAACCTCAGTGAGCTCTTTAAATGTTTTTGCCCTCTCAATACTTCGTATAAACTTATATAAACTTATATCCAAGTCCCAATACCTCTTGGATGTCTTTCTTTTTTTCATTGGAGTAAAAACTACGGAATGCCTCCTTTCATGGATGACGAGAGAAGGACGTGCTCTGTGGTTGAGCAGGAGAGAACTGAGGAGGGAGTGACAACACTTGTTGGGATTTCAATGCAGCAATGAGGGTGTTGTCAGCTCAAAACAGGAACTAGGAACCCATTGGACTTCCGGCAAATCAACCAGTATTTTTCTGCACTTGTAGCATTTTTAAAGGGATAAAACATGGGGAAATGTGTACGTATTGGAGATATGTACAATATATGTTTTTTTTCTTTTTTACTTTGCCCAGACATGCACTTTAACCGTGCTTTCACTTACTGTTTGCTCATCAAAGATTTGATCGAACGAGAAAAAGTACTAACTGCCGTGGCTACAGTGGCAGACTGCTTGGCTAACTGTCCTACCACAGTATTACACTGTGCAACTGTCCGTGTACTAGATTCTTCTGCTGCCCGGAGCAAGAAAGTATAATTTCGCACCACTTCTTCTACTTTCGCCAAGAGCTCCTGGCGCTGGCTTTCCGAACGGATCAAAAACACCAGTTTTACAAAAGTCTCGATCAGACTGCAGAGGACCTGAAAGCTGCAAGTCACTGCGGTGAGCATGTGCTCTGGGTTTTTATCTACGCCCGCCATTCTTCGACAGGAAGCCCGGAACTCCTTAAATCGCATGGTCAGCTCTTGTTTGCGTTGGCTGAGATGCATGGAGTCTAGCTTGGGCTCTCCAGCCTCAGTGCTGACGACGCATTGGCGCAGCACGGTAAGGAGTTCGCTGGTATCACGTTGCACGGACATGAAGCCATCGGGAAGGGAATAGGAACGCCCATGCAGAGCATTCACCTTTGCCAGACTGCCCTCAAAGGTAGCAGTGCGAAGATCGATCTCTTGTGTCTGATTATCTTCGTGGGCACTGCACACACTGGCGTCTAGTACTTGAAGGGTCTGGCTTAACAGTGGGGTGGTCTCTGAATTTAAGCTTATTCCTGGAAGAATCTGCATGGGAATGGAGTATGATAATTCATCCCTGTCACTGCTCTCATCAGCCGAGGAGCACCGTCGACAGTTGAAGCAGTGGCGGATGGAGCAACATTTCTCCCCTGGAATTATGTTTTCCTCTGCAGGCAATTTTGATTGGACTGCAAACACTTCTTCCTCTACCGGTAGAGACACCAAAGGCTTTCTCTCCTCTCGGTTACCCATGAAATCTGTCGTTTTGCTTTTAAACATGGGAGGCTCCACCTCTTTCTTTTGTGGTTTAGCACTAGGCGGGTTACATGGCACTTCTTTTTTTTTAACTTCACTGGAGCTAAGCTTTTGAGGCAGATTTGAAGAATCTCGCGTTTCACTGGTCGAAAGACACGAAGTTACCTTCTCAGATCCCCGTGACTCCAGACTGGAGGAACGCACGAGTCGTGGGTGACCTGTGCCCCGGGCTCTTGGCCTGTTCCTTGGTTCGGGCTCTACGGAACTGCTGGGTGGGACATGGATACCTCTTGTTATACGCTTACAATCACAGCTACGTCGTTGCTCACGAGACATACCTGGCACTTTTTGAAGAGGACTGCTACGCACCTGACATGAGCAAGGTCTAGGCACCAGGGGGTAAAGGATTTCTTGACGTGGCCCGCCTATTTTGCCCTGTGGTCTAAGCAGTTCTTCAAGGAACTCCATCTCATACTGCTTAACTTTGCGCAGCTGGGCTTGCCGTTCATCGGTTTCACGTCTCATTCTCGTGGGAAATGTGGCAGAAAAAAGTTTTCGTAACTTTAAAGGTCCTCGGTTCCTAGGTTTAGCACATTCGTCCAGCTCAACTGGAGCAGGCACTTTTTCAGGAATAGTAGGGGCTACTGCTTTATCCGTTTCAGATTTGACCTTGACTTTCGCATTGTCTGTATTAAACATGAAGATGTTTGGAATGGATGGAACGTGTTCCTTTTTCTCATCTTTCTCAACATCTTCCTGCTTTCTTTTACTAACATTTTTCAAAGCTACGTCATCAATATGAGTTTTTGTTATTTCTTTTTTATCTGGCCTCTTGTGGCTTAAGTGTTTTTCTTCAAGGCTCATGGCCGAGCAAGCTTTAGCATGCAGTCTCTCGTCATCTGTTGGGGACAAATTAAGAACTTCATGGTTCCCATTTACAGGTTTATCTAAGTTGACTGCAGAGGGCTCTCCTGGTGATAGTCTACACCCACATGGGCTATCTAAGGATTTTTTTTCTTTCTCGCTATCTCTATCATTCAACATGGCTGATAAAGTGCTCTGCACAATTGGATTTGCCGATAAAAAACCTGCCTCTGAAGAGTCTTCTGTTGAATCTGTGGCCGTGTTGGAACTCTTTTTTGGCAGATTCTGGGAAATCTTTGAAGGTTCTGTGGGAGTGGTTGAACTCGTGCCTTCTGTAGGTTTTTCAGGGGATGCAAGTATGGACACACCATTATTTAAGTTGAATTTTGGGCTTGAAGGGACAGACGCTTGCTGTAGGCTGGTACTGGTCAAACTTTGTTGTAACAGAGCAGGTTTTAGTAAGGGGCTAGTTTCTCTGCCCAAAGAGTAAGGAGAAGCAAGGACAGCCTGAGCAGCGCAAGTCTGTATTCTAAATGGAAGGTCCTTCCGGGAAAGAAGACTTTCCTTGTTGAGGTGGTGGGCCAGGAAGTAGGCAGTGTTGTGATGTTGCTTTAAGGCAGTAACCATTTCTGATACATCGGTTAGCTCTGAAGAGTTAGTTTCATGGCCGGAATCCAGGGAGGATTCTGGAGTGATAGCAGCAAGGACAATGAGGCCTGCAAAACAGAAATATATTTACCCTAGTTATGTAAAACAGACTGGCACAATAGGATAGAGTAGGGAACAGTTAAACCCTCTGCAAAGACTAAGATTTGAGGGGCAAATCCTCCAATAGGGTCATCCGTTGTTGTGACAACTTTCAAAGATGGGGATTTCATTCACTTTGGAGAGATTTCCCCAGGGCCGATCCTAGGGTCACAGACGCCTGGGTGCAGAAATATTTCTGGCGCCCCCACATGGGCGTGGTTATCGTACCAACTCCTCCCCTTTACAAATGATTCTATGGCAACGACTCAAACACAGAGCTGCTCCCCTAAGAAGTCTTTGTTACCCTAGGATCTTCCCACAATCTCTTAACAATAAAGAAAATACAGGAAGAGAGTACACTAATGAGACCTGGAAGGGAGTCTCTCTGATGCACACAGAGAGGGCTGTCTGTTAGAAAGAGTCCCCAGACATAATACAGGATGCGGTCAAAGACTGCAGACATGATACAAGAGACAGTCAGAGACTGCAATCATAGTACAGGAGATGGTCAGAGACTGCAATCATAGTACAGGAGATGATCAGAGACTGCAATCATAGTACAGGAGATGGTCAGAGACTGCAGACATAGTGCAGGAGATGGTCAGAGACTGCAGACATAATACAGGAGATGGTCAGAGACTGCAGACATAATACAGGAGATGGTCAGAGACTGCAGACATGATACAAGAGATGGTGAGAGACTCCAGACATGGTATAGGAGATGATCAGAGACTGCAGACATGGTACAAGAGGTGATCAGAGACTTCAGACATGGTAAAGGAGATGGTCAGAGACTGCAAACATGTTACAGGAGATGGTCAGAGTCTGTAGACATAGTACAGGAGATGGTCAGAGACTGCAGACATAGTACAGGAGATGGTCAGAGACTGCAGACATGATACAAGAGATGGTCAGAGACTGCAGACATGATACAGGAGATGGTCAGAGACTCCAGACATGGTACAGGAGATGATCAGAGACTGCAGACATGGTAAAGGAGATGGTCAGAGACTGCAGACATAGTACAGGAGATGGTCAGAGACTGCAGACATGATACAAGAGATAGTCAGAGACTGCAGACATAGCACAGGAGATGGTCAGAGACTGAAGACATGATACAGGAAATGGTCAGAGACTGCAAACACAGTGCAGGAGATGGTCAGAGACTGCAGACATGATACAGGAGATGGTCAGAGACTGCAGACATAATACAGGAGATGGTCAGAGACTGCAGACATGATACAGGAGATGGTCAGAGACTGCAGACATGATACAGGAGATGATCAGAGACTGCAGACATAGTGCAGGAGATGGTCAGAGACTGCAGACATGATACAGGAGATGATCAGAGACTGAAGACATAGTACAGGAGATGGTCAGAGACTGAAGACATGATACAAGGAATGGTCAGAGACTGCAGACATAGTGCAGGAGATGGTCAGAGACTGCAGACATGATACAGGAGATGGTCAGAGACTGCAGACATGATACAGGAGATGGTCAGAGACTGCAGACATGATACAGGAGATGGTCAGAGACTGCAGACATGATACAGGAGATGGTCAGAGACTGCAGACATGATACAGGAGATGGTCAGAGACTGCAGACATGATACAGGAGATGATCAGAGACTGCAGACATGATACAGGAGATGATCAGAGACTGCAGACATGATACAGGAGATGGTCAGAGACTGCAGACATAGTACAGGAGATAGTCAGAGACTGCAGACATGATACAGGAGATGATCAGAGACTGCAGACATGATACAGGAGATGGTCAGAGACTGCAGACATGATACAGGAGATGGTCAGAGACTGCAGACATAGTACAGGAGATGGTCAGAGACTGCAGACAAAATACAGGAGATGGTCAGAGACTGCAGACATGATACAGGAGATGATCAGAGACTGCAGACATGATACAGGAGATGGTCAGAGACTGCAGACATAGTACAGGAGATAGTCAGAGACTGCAGACATGATACAGGAGATGATCAGAGACTGCAGACATGATACAGGAGATGGTCAGAGACTGCAGACATGATACAGGAGATGGTCAGAGACTGCAGACATAGTACAGGAGATGGTCAGAGACTGCAGACAAAATACAGGAGATGGTCAGAGACTGCAGACATAATACAGGAGATGGTCAGAGACTGCAGACAAGATAGAATAGATGGTCAGAGACTGTAGACATGAAACAAGAGACAGTCAGACACTGCAGACATGGTACAGAAGCTGGTTAGAGATTGCAGACATGATACAAGAGATGGTCAGAGACTGCAGACATGATACAAGAGATGGTCAGAGACTGCAGATATGCTACAAGAGATGGTCAGAGACTGCAGACATGATACAAGAGATGGTCAGAGACTGCAGACATGATACAAGAGATGGTCAGAGACTGCAGACATGATACAAGAGATGGTCAGAGACTGCAGACATGATACAAGAGATGGTCAGAGACTGCAGACATGATACAAGAGATGGTCAGAGACTGCAGACATTATACAAGAGATGGTTAGAGACTGCAGACATGATACAAGAGATGGTCAGAGACTGCAGACATGATACAAGAGATGGTCAGAGACTGCAGACATTATACAAAAGATGGTCAGAGACTGCAGATATAATACAGGAGATGGTCAGAGACTGCGGACATAATACAGGAGATGGTCAAAGACTGCAGACATTATACAAGAGATGGTCAGAACAAGAAGATGGTCAGAGACTGCAGTTCCTATGGACGTTAGTAGATAATGGCCGATCGGCCCTCTCACCTGACCCAGCGATACAGCAACAACGGTTCCTCTGATCAGGAGTCAGCTCACTCTGAATTGCCCGTGGTGACTCCGCTGGGTAGCACCCAGATCTGTATTCCGGCAATGAATTTATTCCTTTCTCCACCAGGGATGGCGCTAGGCTGTGTGGCTTTCCCTCTGGTAGCGCAGGGCAGCGGGGTTCCCTCTCTGATGGTGTTCCCTCAGCACTCCCCTCTCCCTCTGGAGTCCAGGGTGTACTTCCCTGAAAGCTTTCCCAGGCTCCTGTCTCTCTCTTTCTCTCCCATTCAGCTGAGCATGCTGTGTGGGCTGCAGTTTCCGTGTTACAGTGGGGCTGTCAGTCCTCGGGACTACATGTCCCACAATCCTCTTCTATGCTTCTTTTTCTATTCTATTTTTTCCCTGGCTGATATGAAGGCAGGGGAAGAAACATAGTGGGAGGCTGTGTCGGCCAGCACCGCTCACTAGTATAGCAGTGCACGTGCGGAGGAGAGGGAGGGGAAGGGGCAAAAGAAGAGCCCGCAGCTGCAGTGTAGACCCCCCCCAGGAGAACCCCCCTCCACTAGTACAGACCCCCACAGGACAAACCCCCCCTCCATTAGTACAGACCCCCCCACCAGGACAAACCCCCCTCCATTAGTACAGACCCCCAGGACAAACCCCCCTCCATTAGTACAGACTCCCCCGGACAAACACCCCCCCTCCATTGGTACAGACCCCCCAGGATAAACCCCCTCCTTTAGTACAGACCCCCCCAGGACAAATCCCCCCTCCATTAGTACAGACCACCACCCAGGAGAAACCCCCCTGCATTAGTACAGACCCCCCAGGACAAATCCCCCATTCATTAGTACAGACCCCCCAGGACAACCCCCCTCTATTAGTACGGACCCCAACAGGACAAACCCCCCCTCCATTAGTACAGACCCCCCAGGACAAACCCCCCCTCCATTAGTACAGACCCCCCTAGGACAAATCCGCGCCATTAGTACAGACCCGCCAGGACAAATCCCCCCTTCAATAGTACAGACCCCCCCAGGACAACCCCCCCTCCATTAGTACAGACCACCACCAGGACAAAGCCCCCTCCATTAGTACAGACCCCCAGGAGAACCCCCCCTCCATTAGTACAGACCCCCCACCAGGACAAAACCCCCCTCCATTAGTACAGACCCCCCAGGACAACCCCCCCATTAGTGCAGACCCCCCCAGGGCAAGATCCCTCCATTAGTACAGCCACCCCCAGGACAAATCCCCCTTCATTAGTACAGACCCCCCAGGACAACCCCCCTCCATTAGTACAGACCCCCCCAGGACAAGCCCCCCCATTAGTACAGACCCCCCACCAGGACAAATCCCCTCCATTAGTACAGACCCCCCACCAGGACAAACCCCCCTCCTTTAGTACAGACCCCCCAGGACAACCCCCCCATTAGTGCAGACCCCCCCAGGGCAAGATCCCTCCATTAGTACAGCCACCCCCAGGACAAATCCCCCTTCATTAGTACAGACCCCCCAGGACAACCCCCCCTCCATTAATACAGACTCCCCCAGGACAAACCCCCTCCATTATTACAGACCCCCCAGGACAAGCCCCCCCATTAGTACAGACCCCCCCATTAGTACAGACTCCCCACCAGGACAAACCCCCCTCCCTTTAGTACAGACCCCCCCAGGACAAGCCCCCCCATTAGTACAGACCCCCCCAGGACAACCCCCCCATTAGTACAGACTACCCACCAGGACAAACCCCCCTCCCTTTAGTACAGACCCCCCCAGGACAAATCCCCCTTCATTAGTACAGACCCCCCCCAGGACAACCCCCCTCCATTAGTACAGACCCCCCACCAGGACAAAGCCCCCTCCTTTAGTACAGACCCCCCCGGGACAATGCCCCCCTCCCTCTATTGGTACAGACCCCCCACCAGGACAAAGCCCCCTCCTTTAGTACAGACCCCCCCGGACAATTCCCCCCCCCTCTATTGGTACAGACCCCCCACCAGGACAACCCCCCCATTAGTACAGACCCCCAGGACAAATCCCCCTCGAATTAGTACAGACCGACCGCCCCAGAGACAAACCTCCCTCTATTAGTACTCTAGCTAGAGACCCATTAAAACCCGGGCGGCAGCTAGAGAGGACAGTGTGCAGCCGCGCCGCCCGGGTGAAGAGCAGTTGTCTAGACAGGCTTGGGCGGGCCGCGGGAGTGAGAGACAGAGGAGGAGAACCTGTGTGTGTCAGCCTATCAGGCTGCAGGCACGGACCGCTCTCCCCCTCAGTGAAGTCACTGAGACCAGCCGCTCCGATCTCCGGCGGCTGCTCTCCTTCTCTGACAGGAGAAGGAGGGAGGGGGGATGGGCTCTAGCAGCAGCGAAAAAAACATAGCGGCCGCTCCGCGGCCGTGACCTGTGGAGGGAGCCTGCTTTGGACACGGAGAGGAGGAGGAGGAGGGAAGGGAGCACTCTGGCGCTTCAGCGCCCCCACCTTTCTGGCGCCCGGGTGCACTGCACCCCGTGCACCCGCCTGGGACGGGCCCTGGATTTCCCTTTATTTCCTGTTGCATCAGTAATAGTTTCTGACCTCCATGTGACCAAAATGTCAATAGATTAGGTGCAAAAAAAGTCATCTGACATATAATTGACCTTTGTAGAGAAACTTTGCTAACATCTGTATAAAAACAATATTCTAAAAGCTCCTAAAAAATTTAAATCAGCCTTTCTCAAGCTTCTTGTCCCAGACGAACCTTTGAAATAATTGTTAGGTCTTGGAGTACCCTTGCTAATGTCAATTCATTGGGGGGCAGGTCAAAAATGCTCCTTACATTGGTGGCCAGTGAGAAGAATGTCCTTTACATTGTTGACAAGTGGGAAGAATGTCCCTTACACTGGTGGACAGCGGGAGGAATGCCCCTTACATTAGTGATCAGTGGGAAGAATGCCCCTTACATTGGTGGCCAGTGGGAATAATGTCCCTTACATTGGTGACCATTGGGAGGAATGCCCCTTACATTGGTGGCCAGTGGAAAAAATGTCCCCTACATTGGTGAGCAGTGGGAAGAATGTCCCTTACATTGGTGGCCATTGGGAAGAATGTGCCTTACATTGTTGGCCAGTTAGGAAGAATGTCCCTTACATTGGTGGCCAGTTGGAAAAATGTCCCTTGCATTGGTGGTTAGTGGGAAGAATGTCCCTTACATTGTTGACAAGTGGGAAGAATGTCCCTTACATTGTGGTCAAGTGGGAAGAATGTCCCTTACATTGGTGGCCAGTAGGAAGAATGCCCCTTACATTGGTGGCCAGTGGGAAGAATGTTCCTTACATTGGTGGCCAGTGGGAAGAATGTCCCTTACATTGGTGGCCAGTGGGAAGAATGTCCCTTACATTGGTGGCCAGTGGAAAGAATGTCCCTTAAATTGGTGGCCAGTTAGGAATAATGTCCCTTACATTGGTGGCCAGTGGGAGAAATGTCCCTTGCATTGGTGGTTAGTGGGAAGAATGTCCCTTACATTGTGGTCAAGTGGGAAGAATGTCCCTTACATTGGTGGCCAGTAGGAAGAATGCCCCTTACATTGGTGGCCAGTGGGAAGAATGTTCCTTACATTGGTGGCCAGTGGGAAGAATGTCCCTTACATTGGTGGCCAGTGGAAAGAATGTCCCTTAAATTGGTGGCCAGTTAGGAATAATGTCCCTTACATTGGTGGCCAGTGGGAGAAATGTCCCTTGCATTGGTGGTTAGTGGGAAGAATGTCCCTTACATTGTTGGCCAGTGGGAAGAATGTCCCCCGTATGGAGGTTGGTGGTGAGAATGCCAAAATTATAGATAGCTAAACAGAGCATTGGTGCAATGCAACTGGCTCTGCCAAGTGATATTGAATCTATAACTATGCAGACACCAACAAATGGGAGGTCAATTTTCCACAGCTCAAGGAACCCTTAGCAACCTCTGAAGCAGTTTTTCTCACTTGTGGTGCCACGGCAAAATACAAAATTATGAGTTGTCATTGGAACAAAAATAGATGGGAAATCTTCCATTGGGGACACTTAATACGGGGACAGATGTCTAAGAGGGCATTTCTCTTATTTTTCGTTACTTCCTGTTGTTTCTACAAGATAGGAAGTCGAGGTAATTTGCCCAAATGACAGACAGTTGGCAATAAAACCTGTTATGGGTTGTAATCATTCCCTACTGTATCAAAAACGAAAAACACTTTTGGCATTAGAGATACTTTAACACATTTCAACCTACCTGCTGTGGACTGAGGTGCAGCACTAGGATAATCCTCAGAAGCAGCAAGAGCCTCCAGAGCTTGAAGGGTGGACACTAGAGCATCATCCAGCTCCCTTGCATGGTCTCTGACTGTCCTTGTCTGGACGCTGTCGATTAAAGTGACTGGTAACTCTTCATAGCCAAATACAGGGTTCACATTTGCTTTTTTATGTTCCCTGCCCTTTTCATGGCCCTTTTCAATGGTCCGCTTTGGGTCCTCCTCATCAGAACTGTTGTCTCCAAATCCCGGTGGTGGGGGTGCAGCAGAAGGCAAAAAGGTTGCAGTCTCACCTACGTCCCGATCAACGGCCAACCCCCCTCCTTTACGTCTACCTTCTTGTTCCTCCTTATGTTTCTTGTTTTCTGGAGGTGGTAAGGATATGAGGTCTACTGAATTGTCTCTACAAGTGGATGACCCACATGAATTCACACACTTCACATCCATCCCACCTCCCCCAGACCGATTCTTCAGTTTGGCTTTGCAGGAGTCACAGTAGAATTGGGTGCCCTCCACTTTCACCTGGCTGTCCATAGTGAAGGAACGGGACCTGCAGACTTCGGGCGGATCCGGTTCACCCTGCGATCCAGGTTGGCAGGATGCCCCCTTGGGTGTGGGATCAGATTTTGTTCTTGGTCTGGCCTCCTCTGCAACAACATTCTGGTTGACATCTCTCCCCTTCTTGTCCCGTAGATGGAGGTAGCACAGACTGATAGACTCCGGGTTCTCTGGTGGGGTGTGGGGTTCAGGAGCTGAGCCCTTTCCGGCGAAGTCTGTAGATAGGTTGGAGAAGGTTGTTGCCTTAGCAGAAGCTGACATGCGTGACACTGTGGGCAGACTGATGTGATCTACAAGGAAGAAGTAAATTTGTAAAATTATTGCCACTTTTAATAATTTTTCTACAATACGAATGACTATTTCAAAAGTCAATGTAGAAGAAAATATTTTTATAGCAAAAGTTTGTATGTTGTCCCTTTTGATGATATTCTCGAATAGCAGGGCCTTATTATATATACATATACAAATGCATAATATATATATATATACCCTGTTTCCCCGAAAATAAGACCTAGCGTGATTGTCGGTGATGGCTGCAATATAAGCCCCACCCCCCAAATAAGCCCTACGTTGTTTCCCCGAAAATAAGCCCTACCCTGAAAATAAGACCTACTAGGACTTTAACTAGGGCTTATTTGGGGGGTAGGGCTTATATTGCAGCCATCACCGACAATCATGCTAGGTCCTATTTTCGGGGAAACAGGGTATATATATATAAAATACATGTACAGTATATAAAAAAATTACATATACTTACCTATGCTGAGGGCACTCAGATGGAGTCACATGATTGTGTCCCAGTGCCAGCCGTCGTGAAGAGGAGAGATTGCTGACAAATCAGCTGTAGAGCCTGACGTGATGACGTCACCCATAGGCTTACTATGGGGCATCCGTTGTCAGCTGTCCCTCCTCTACACTGCAGCCAGGTGCTGGGAGCCGATATAGGTAAGTATACAGATGTTTCCTTTCCAAAGGTACATAGAATAGGTATAAATGGAGGTGGGAGCAGATTTAAGTATAGTTAGTGTTTGACTGAACTTCCACTTTAAATGTACTTTCCCCATTAATTCCAATGGATTTAGCCAAAATGGTAAAAATCATCCTACATTTACCAGTTTTTATGCAATTTTTGAATGAAAAATCTCAAATTCGCTCCACCTAAATTGCAACACACCTGTTTGGTGAATGTCATGTGTGATATTGGGGGGGGGGGGGGGGGGTTAAGCTCTAGTGATAGATGCATATTAGTGCAGTGTGTCCACGTCAGACAGACGTTATAGGTGAGGGCCCGGTAGCCCACGTTTATTAAAGAAAAAACAAACAAACCAAAAGTCCATCCAGGAATCCCACGCAGGTGTTTAAACTTCATTCAGACAAAAATGAAAACATACCGAGCTTCCTTGTCAGCTTGCTCCCAACCAAGTTCAATTCCTTCCAGCCCCCTTTCCGTCACACATGTTTACTACTTAGTAAATACGCTCCTATGACATAATGACTGGATAATATACCATAAAACCCCCTATTATCAGACATTCCTCTCATAAATGATAAGTGTAACCCCCTCATAAATGTTTAATGGGGTATCACAATTTTCTCTGTCTGTGGCTGAGTGAGCAAAGTAGTGGAGGTGTCAATAAAAGCTTGTGAGAAACCCTGATATAACCTGAAAGTGTAAACTTCTCTATTTGTAAAGCCTTGTATTTCCAATGACCATGCATTTGGAATGCGCTGAGGAACGCATAAGGTGTGCATGGGCCCCACAGCCTAAAAAACTAGACGGTTATGAGCAGAGTAGTTCGAGTGCGGTCACACTATGACTTAATGATGGTTAGCCTTGAGAGTGGGACCTATCACCGAAACATCCTGTACAACCTCCACGGGGCAACATCTGTCACAGTAGTACAGTACACAAAAGAAGAAAGCGCAAAGCCACCCTACTGTAACTCGGCTTTAATATGGTAAAGTTAAAAACACTACAATGGTCAAACTCACATTGTGTGAAGATAGATACAGCATAAGGATTCCACTGTGGCCACACTCCTATAACCACGTCAAGATCCCTACAGGGGAAGGGGGAGCCGTGGACGTTCAACCTAGCTGCCGGATCCTGGCAACACATCTGAGGCTATCCACCACGACACTCGACGTGTAGATCCTAATGCGCATGTCTATGACCTGAGGAAGGAGGGCATGCCTCCAAAACAGGTTGTCATGGCAACTATTTGATGTCCTCACTCTCTTCCCCCTTGTATCCATTTTGTGTGTCCTCGAAGAGCAGCGCTGGCTGGAATGGACGCATGCGCATTAGAATCTGCACGTCAAACGTAGTGGTTGGATAGCCTTCGGATATGCTGCGAGGATTCAGGCAGCTGAGTTGAACGTCCACGGCTTCCCCTTCCCCTGTCGGGATCTTGAGGGGGTTATAGGAGTGCGGCCACAGTGGAATCCTTATGCTTTAGCTATCTTCACACAATGTGAGTTTGACCATTGTAGTGTTTTTAACTTTACCATATTAAAACCGAGTTACACTAGGGTGGCTTTGTGCTCTCTTTTGTGTTTTGTCTTGATGTGTTCCTGCCACCCAGAGGATCCATAGAGAGCAGCAGCACCCTTTGACTTGTCTAATTATCAGCAATAGCCAGCTGGAGGGCTATATGTACTTTTGTGTGTACAGTATAACGTTAAATTAATAATCTAGTGGTTGGGCTAAGGAAGAGCAAGTTTGTGGGGTCAGAGTGTGACAGATAGAGAAAAGTCATGGGAAGTGACAGGAAGAGCCATGATGATAAAAAAAGTGCTGCTCAGATGTGTTCACATGGCAATGGTGGACAGAGGCTGCTGAGGAAACACCTCCAGGGTTGTGATCTGTCATGAGAGTACTGGTAAGGGTGGCCATGCAGACCAGGAGGTTGGTGTGGAAACATCTCCAGGTTTGTGATCTGTCATGAGATTTCAGTTAAGAGTGGCCATGAGGGTGATACTTTTAGTGCCATGCAGATCAGGAGGTTGGTGAGGAAACATCTCCAGGTTTATGATCTGTTATGAGAGTACTAGTAAGGGTGGCTATGAAGGTGATACTTTTAATGCCAAACTGACCAGAAGGCTGATGAGGCAACAGCAGGTTGTGGTATGGTATGGTATATGAGAAATAGTCATGCGGGTACAGGTTTTGGAAAAGACATGAGTATCATGCTCTAGATCAGGCGTCTCCAAACTTTCTGAACAAAGAGCTAGTTCACTGTCCTTGAGGCTTCAGAGGGGCCAGACTGTGGCCAGTGGGATTAGAAAATGTTGTGGTGTTCATGAGAGCAAACAGTGCACCATCATTGGTTTTAGTGAAAGGAATAGTGCCCTATCGTTGGTGTCAGTGGAAGGAATGGTGCTCTATTATTGGTATTTATGGAAGGAATGGTGCCCCATTATTGGTGTCTATGGGAGAAATGGTGTCCCATCATTGGTGTCTGTGGGAGGAATGTTACCCCATCCTTGTTGTCTGTGGGAAGAATGGTGCCCCATTATTATTGTCTGTGGGAGGAATTGTGCCCCATCATTGGTGTCTGTGGGAGGAATAGTGCCCCATCATTGGTGTCAGTGGGAGGAATGGTTCCCCATCTTTGGTGTCAGTGGGAGGAATGGTGCTCCATCATTGGTGTCAATGGATGGCATGGAGCCCCAAGAGCTGGATAAAGGCAAGCAAAGGGCCACATCTGGCCTGTGGGCTGTAGTTTGGAGACCACTGCTCCAGAGACAGGAAGGTGGGAAAGTGTCCTGTTGCCACCACATTTGAAGGTGAAGCTGTTATTTGTAAGTGAAGGGAGGTTGGTAAGACAACTTTGGGTTGTGGTATGGTAGATACAGAAGTGTCACAAGGGTACATCTGTTGGGATAGACCATGGGATTCATGCTCTAGAGACACGATGGTAGGGAATGGTCATGTTGCCACTGCATTTGAAGGTGAAGCTGTTCTTTGTAGGTGAGTGGTTGTTGGACAAACAACAGTGTGTTGTGGTATAGTATATGGGCAAGAGTCACAGGGGTAAAGGCATTGGAAAGGACCATGAGATTCGTGTCCAAGGGAAGAGTTTCTACCACATTTGAAGGTAAAGCTGTTCCTTGTAAGTAAAGGGATGTTGGTCAAACAACAGCTGGTTCTGGTATAGGAGATCGGAAAGGGTCATGGGGAGAAGGCACTGGCAATGGCAATGTGATTTATGCTCTAGAGAAACAGGTGGGGAAGGGTCATGTTGCCACCACATTTGTAGGTGAAGATGTTCTTTGTAAGTGAAGGAATGTTGAGCAGATAACAGTGGGTTGTGGTATAGTAGATGGGGAAGAGTCATGGGGGTACACATATCAGGCAAGGACCATGAGATTCATGCTCTAGAGAAGAAGGAAAGTGTTGCCACCACATTTTACGAGTGGGGGGAAAGGCCTTTTCGCTCGGTGGCAGGGATCGAGGCAGCATGAAGGCGTTGTTGGACAAACAGCTGGTTCTGGTAGAGGAGGTGGGAAAGGGTCATGGGGATCAGGTACTGGCAATGGCAATGTGATTTATGCTCTAGAGAAACAGGTGGGGAAGGGTCATGTTATCACCACATTTGTGGGTGAAGCTGATCTTTGTAGGTGAAGGGAGGTTGGTGAGGCAACACTGGATTACTGTATGGTGTATGGGGAAGAGTCATAGGGGTACAGGTATTAGAAAGGACCATGAGATTTATGCACTACAGACATAGAGGTGGGGAAGAGTTTTGTTGCCACCACGTTTGAGGAAGAAGCTATTCTTTCTAAGTAAGGGGAGGTTGGTGAGAAAGCTGCAGATTGTGGTATAGTAGATCAGGAAGAGTCATGGAAGTACAGCTATTGGGAAGGACTATGAGATTTATGCTCTATAGACAGGAAAGTGGAGAAGAGTCATTTTGCCACCACATTTGAGGATAAAGCTGTTTTTTGTAAGTCAAAGGAGGCTGGTGAGGAAACAGCCCAGGTGTTCCATCTACCAGCAGCAGAGGACTACAGGGGGCAAGTCATGTCTGTGCAATTGAGGGCCTTGCTGCTCCTCATAAGTGGGCTTTTCTACAATCTCATGTTTACTGGTTGTTTTTCACCACCTGAATATGTACCATGGTATTGGGTAGCTCCACATATGCTTTTCCATGCCAAAATAGATGCAGTATTGTCACATATTTCAAAGAACACTGAGATAAGGTTTTGACCTTTAACTATCAATTGCAAGCCCAACTTTAGCAATCAGCTTAGCATCCCATGAAACTCTAAAACTGTAGTTGATAATTTGTAGGAGCTGGAAGTGGACTTTCCATTGTATTTGACATCTCATTAGCCTCTGCCCCAGAATCTTGCCAGTACTGAGGTCTTTCCAGTACTTAAAGCTGTTTACTAGATGTCATATGGATTTTGCGTTGTCTTCTTAATACCAGGAGACATGAGGTTTAGGTTATTTTTAACTTTGCTGGTTGTCGCAATGGTAATTCTGATCCTACAACACTTACGAAAAAAAATTTTCTCCACTATTATAAAATGTTACTTTATAAGTCGTATCTTGGACACATTGCCTAAAGTTATTATGGACTTATGCTGACTAATGCTGTGATTGTCCGGAGGAAATGCTGCCAATGTGATGTATGTTTTGTGTATAATGAGATGGCCATATGTCTCTTAGTCACGCGCTTTCTATTTCAGTAAGTGTCATCATTACCAGTAAACACAAATGTCTTCTCGAGTTATTCATAGTTTGATTGGACATGTCCGGCTGAAGTCGAAAGCCTACTTTCGATACACGATTTCTATTACTGCCCCCGAATTTGTCTAAAAAGCACTTCAGAATCAGAACATAGCATTGCTGTTTAAAGAGGAACTTCACTTGCACCTCTGTTATTTTTTTTTAACCTTTTCCTCCTTTACCTGTTATGCAAGGTTGTCCCTGATTCAGATACTCACCTGCCCAGCATTGCCCTGCTGTGATCCGCTGCTCAGGTGTCACAACCTGGGTTCCGGGCCTCCATCTTGGTCCTCCTTAGTCATCAGAAGCCAACTGCCTCTTTTGGGTTCAGGCAGCTCGCCCCTTGATGATACACTCCAGCTCCATCCATTGGCTGCTTTGTGTTTCTGCTACTGAAGCCTCCTATGTTATGGGGCAAGACGAAGAAGTTGAGGGAGCAGGGATAAGTTATTCTCCCCTGGGCAAGAATGGAGGTGGGGATATGGGCCGGCCAAGAAAATAAAAAAAAGTAACAAATGGCAATAAGGTAAGTTCTTCCACTCGGCTAGTTCCTCCACAGCATTCAATACTGCAATAGCCACATTAAGAGAGAAAGGACTCAACATACAAAAATACTGTAATAACTCTCAGATTTATTAAAAGAATAAATATTCAGGTTGTGGCACCTGAGCAGTGAATCACAGCAGGACAATGCTGTTTTTCCACATTTACACATTTGAATAGCAGAGAATATAGCTGGAGAACATTAGATTTTGCCCCATTCAACTGAACAAATTTACATGCAGTTTTGATGGACGAACAGCTATGCAATTTTTTTTTATAAATACATAAGTGTAACTTTAGGCTTTGTAGGGAAGTTTTCTCCTTCAGGAAGTGGAAAGCACTAGGGCAAGGGTATTCATATGCTTACTTGCCACCTTCAATAAAGAGATTACATTCTGGACAACTATGCATCTGACTTCTGATGGTCTGGGGGTGCCAGGGCTCTGGTTAACGGTAACCTGTCCCTGATAGGGGATGGAGAGAAGGGGACAGTCATACTGCTGGAGATAGACCAAAGCAGCTAAGAAAATATAACCGTTATGACAGCACTCCCTACCCCACCCTGTTGTTTTTTTGTTTTTTTTTAGTGCATGAACAAGCACAGTCAAGCGTTCTACAAGGAAAATGACAAGGAAAATGATAGTTGCAAAAATCCTGTGTCACATTTTTAAAGTGGAACTTAACTGTAACTGAGCACTACAAACTGAAAACGTGATTCCATAAAATTTTATTGCTCGAAGCAAACTCCCCCATCCATCCATGTCTCCATGCTTTATTTTGTTGAGAAATCAAAATACCCCCCCTAGCTGTGGCCATCTTGAGTAAGGGCAGATGGTTCTGCATGGTTGTGGATATCTTCGGATGTTGCTGTTGGTCTTTGGGATTTTACTTCTTGGGCAAACGGAAACCAATGGAGGGATTGGCAGAGAAAGGCGGCAGACACCCATCCATTTAAACATTAGGTTCTTCCCCATCCATAAACTGTGCATTCCTTTATTCATCTGCCCATCACCACCCCCATCTAACCAACATCACCACCAACATCACCATCTCTATCCAACCAATATCGCCACCTCCATATAACCAACATCACCACCTGCATCTAAGCAACATCACCACCTCCATCTGATCAACATCACCACCTGTATCCAACCAACATCATCACCTCCATTTAACAAATTACACCATCTTCATCTAACCAACATCTAACCAACTTCACCACCTCCATCTAATCGACATCCAACCAACTTCACCACCAACACCTAACCCACATAAGCACCAACATCGAACCAACATTACCACCAACATCTAATCCACATCACCACCTTCAACTAACCAACATCACCACCAACACCTAACCCACATCACCCCCAACATCATCACCTACATCTAACCCACATCACCACCTTCATCTAACCCACATCACCACCTTCATCTAACCGACATAACCGCCAGCATCTAACCCACATCACCACCTCCATCTAACCAATATCACCACCAACATATAACCCACATCACAACCTCCATCTATTTAGTCCTAATCTATCCATACATCCATGCTCTACCCATCGTTGTTTTCACAGAGCCCCATAATAAAAAATAAGATAATACTGTAGCTGTAATGCTTCCTCTTGTTATTGTGGATGTTGCTGTTGGTCTTTGGCAGAGAAAGGCGACAGACACCCATCCATTCAACCATTAGGTTCTACCCCATCCATTAACTGTCCATTCCTTTATTCATCTGCCTATCACCACCTCCATCCAACCAATATCACCACCTCCATCTAACCAACATCACTATCTGCATCTAAGCAACATCTAACCAACATCACCACCATCTAACCAACATCACCACCTCTATCCAACCAACATCATCACCTCCATCTAACCAATATCACCATCTGCATGTAACCAACTTCACCACATCCGTCTAATCGACATATACCTAACATCACCACCAAAACCTAACTCACATCACCACCAACATCATCACCAACATCTAACTCACATCACCACCTTCATCTAACCAACATCACCACCAACATCTAACCCATTTCACCACCTCTATCTAACCAATATCACCACCAACATCTAACCCACATCACAACCTCCATCTAACCAACCTTATCACCAACATTTAACCCACATCACCACCTTCATCTAACCAACTTCACCACCAATATCTAACCCACATCACCGCCTTCATATAACCAACTTCACCACCAACATCTAACCCACAGCCCCACCTTCAACCAACCAACTTCACCACCAACATCTAGCCCACATCTCCAACTTCATCTAACCAACATCACCACCAACATCTAGCCCGCATCACCACCTCCACTTAACCAACATCACCCACAGCATCTAACCAATTCTAGATCTATTTAGTCCTAATCCATCCATACGTCCATGCTCTACCCCTCATTGTTTTCAATTTCCTTTTTTAGTTTTCTGTCAACTGAACCAGTTTATATTGAAAAACGGTGCACAAGGACAATTCCTTGTGTCAATGTCCAGGGAAAGTCCTATAAATTAAAAAGACACATATATGTTATCACTCTCTATGGATTGTATGACATATACATAACATTGGCTGAATCCCTTTCATTTAGCCGAACTTTCGAGTGGGAAAAACACGTTTTTGACTATGATTTTAAAAAAGTCTAAAGGAGCAAACAAAACTGTTTTAAACTTATCATTTGTGTTGTCTTTTGTTAACTTGGAATAAAATTCAACTGTAAAAAAGAATAAAAGCAAAATGGGAAACTTGAAACCGGGTTACCAACAGTAAAGAAACTATTTACAAGTACAATATAACCCATCAGTGCATGGATGCAAAGAAAATGTTCAGGGACATACCTAATTATCTTTAAAATGTAACTGTAGCCAGGTGACGAACATTACAATATTTTTTCTATTCTTAACAGGCAGTAAAAGAACTTTAAAACAAATCCTCAATGATCCCTGTAGCTGAAGTCACTGAGGGGCAACTCATCCTAAAATTTCATAGCAGAAGCACTGATGTTGTCCATGTCATTCAGTGACCCAGCAGTGACCAAGAAGCCCTCAATGACCCCTGCAGCTAATTTAGCTGTGGAGCAATTCATCCTCAAGTTTCACAGCAGAAACACTGAGGTTGTTGAAGTTATATAATAACCAATCAGTGGCTCAGAAGCCATCAGTGACCCCTGCAGCTAAAGCAGCTGTGGAGCAATCCATCCTCAAGTTTCACAGTAAAAGCACTGAGGTTGTTTAAGTCATTTAATGACCCATCGGACACGCTTCATCATCTGCATTCTAGATAAAACATATTTTAGATGAGCCTTTCTCAACCCTTTCAACTCAGAGGAACCCTTGAAACAACTTTCCGGTCCCAGGGAACCCCCTGCTAAAAATTACTGTATCTAAAACTCATGCTACATTAGTGTGATGGTCAGTGAGAAAAATGCTCCTTACACTTGTGGTCATTGGGAAGAATTACCCCTTACAGATAGCTAAAAAGATCAATGGTGTCAGTGGGAACTTATCTAAGAGGCAGAAATTGCTCATTGCTGATGGAACCCCTAGCAACCTCTGAAGGAACCCTAGGGTTCTATTGAACCACTAGTAACCTCTGGAGGAACCTTAGGGTTACATGGAACCCTTAGCAACATCTGGAGGAACTCTAAGGTTTATGGAAACCCTAGCAACCTCTGGAGGAGCCCTAGGGTTCCATAGAATGCCTAGTAACCTCTGGAGTAATCCTAGGGTCCCATGGAACCCTTAGCAATCTCTGGAGGAACTCTAAGGTTGCATGGATCTCTTAGCAACCTCTGGAGGAACCAGAGAGTTCAATTGAATGCCTAGCAACCTCTGGAGGAACCCTAGGGCTCCATGGAACCCTGGTAGAGAAACTCTATTAAAGAGTGATAGCTACATTGATTTTAAGAAGATTGGCAGAATGGTAAGAAGTACAATTTAATTGCCAAAGATGTAGTAGATGGGATATTCTCTCACCTGATTATCTCTTTCTTTCTGTTGATTCCCCAGTAGGCAAGTGGGTAGTCTTGCCTACTTTTGGTGAGAGAAGTCATGACCCTCATGAGAAGTCATGAGCATTTTGTAGAACTTCACACACAGCAGTAATAATTATTTCTTGAGCGTCCATTTCTTGACCATCACCAGTCCTTTGATGTGCAGTGTTGTACTAGACCTCAGGTTCAGTGTTCTGATTCACCATATGGGTTGAATCCAAGACAAGTATCCACATCTCCCATTTCCTGAAAAGCATAATAAAGAGTTACATTTGCACTACTTATAAGGTGAATGAGAAATAGGAAAATTAAAAAGATTTAAAAAAAGTGGAAAAGTTGGAAATGGAAGTAATAAAAGAAAATATATCAAGACAAAACTTTTTTCTTTTGTTTTGTATAGACTAGTGAGGTGTTAGAACCTCTGGCAGGTCTTTATTACTGAACTCAATTAATCTGGCCATGCATGACACAATTATGTCAAGCTAGATGGTGCTTGCAGAGGGCCACCAACGATTCAACTTTGGCCATTTCAGCCGGAATTGGACAAAATTTGAGTCACCTATATAAAGTTTTACTATCTCTATTTGTCCTGATGTTCATCAGCACTGGGACTGATAGTGAGGGAACATCTAAACTTTTGAGCTGTCACCAGGGACAGAAGGAAAATCTTTTAAGGAGGGGGCTTTATTCCAGTGACCTCAACCATAAAAAGTATTTTCTTCCTACAAGACAGAAAGTGAAGAAATATGTCTCCAATGGGACACTAATGGTCACAAAAAAGCCTGGAAAGGTTTTAACCCTTAACTACACCATTCAAAATGAAAATAAAATTGGCTTTTAGATATGCTTTAAAGAGGAACACCAGCTTTCCATATAAATACTGAACTCATATAATAAATGTCTAATGTCCTCCTATATGCTGCCTTTCTTAGTCAGATTTAAGATACAAATTTGCTGCCCTATACATGATCAGTTTGAGACCCTTATTGGCTAGGATCACAATTCAGTATAGGATCCTATAACATGCAACTCAAATTACAATTTGGAAGTTTTTCCTCCACTTCCCTCCCAAAATCTGCCCATAGAGGAGAAGAAGGAGACTGGAGTGGTCAGGTGGACACAACTTTTAACCTAATTAAAGATATTTGATGATGGAAAAAAGGTGAACCTGGGTTGGAAAGAATATTTCTAGCTGGAGTTCTGCTTTAAAGATGATATAAAAGAATTAAAACAAGAAAAAGAAAGTTTATAAAAAACAAAATTAGAAAAACTGTTGAAAAAGAAAAACATAAGAGTCAAGAACAGAGAAAAACGAACAAAACGTATAATTACCTATCATCCATCCATCAGACAGATGTCCCTTTTCGTACAGAGCAGATTAGAAATAGAGGATTTTATGACAGCCGTCTGGGAAAACCAATCTTCTGCCCTTGATGTGCTGGTTGAAGTCATACACAGCCGGGACATTAAGAGCATAGAAGCTCTTTCTCTGCTGTGGAAATGCTCTTCACAGTTGGATAGTTATCCAGTAATGCAGATACCAATGCAGGGAATCGGTCTTAGCAGTGAGTCATTCGTAAAAGCTGGTACTACCAAGCCTTGGCTTCCTGCAACTGTGCTCTAATGTGAAGAGAAAGCCCAACTTTGATGACTTCCACAGTCCCTGGACACCCGTTCTGGTGACATGTCCAAATGACTTCCGAAACCTCAAACTCTTGACTTTGGCCTCCTGAAACTGTGCATTAATACAATGAGAAAAGCACTGTGTTGAAGGAGTACCACATGGATTGCCGTGTACAGTGCCAGGACAAGGTTACAGAGCCCAGGGCGAACATGCCAAACTGTGCCCCCCTCCCCCCCAAGTTGCATGAACATTATGTGTCGGCATACTTACCCCCTAAGCATAAATTCCTCCTCCTCCCAGGACAAATCTGCCCCCTGCTGAAATCCCCCCTCCCAGCACAAATCTTTGCCGCTAATCCCCCCTCCCAGCTCAAATCTTCTCTTTCTTCAAATACCACCAGCACAATTCCCCCCCCCCCCGCCCAGAAAAAAACACTCCTCCAATTCCTCCACCCCTCCGAGTACACATCCTCTTCTCCCACTCCAAATCCCCCTCCCCTCCTAGAAACCCTCCCACCATATCACCACTTATCCCAATACAAATCCCCCCAAATCACCTTTCCTAGCACCCTCCCCCCCAAATTTCCTCTCCTAAAACAACTCACCCCCTGCTTCCCCCACCCTTAAATACGGCTTTAGATTGGCCTGCTTGTGGGACCTGGACAGGGCCGTCTTTAAGGCAGGGCAAAAGGGGCAGCTGCCCTGGGCCCTGTCATTTTTGTGGGGCCCAAAGCAGCTGCCTCATCCTTGCCAACTATCCTGGTTTAAATTCCCTTGTCCCTTGAAGTTTTGGTCATGTGCTGTGCTGTCTCCTGATATCTCAGTGTAAAGTGCTGCTACTAATGCTGCCCTCACCCAGCACTGCCACTGATCCCAGGAGTTCTAGGATCCCTATGAGTTTTCTGTCTATTGATGGGTCCGCTCACCTCCCCAGTCCATGGTGTGCAGGCAGTGAGGAGATGATGTGCTGTAACCTCTAGCAACCAATCAGTGAGCAGCAATGATGTGCAGTAACCTCTAGCAGCCAATCAACAAGCAGAAATCATGTGCTGTAACCTCTAGCAACTAATCAGTGAGCCTTAATGGATGCTGTAACCTCTAGCAACCAGTCAGTAAGTGGTAATGATATGCTATAACCTCTAACAATGTGTCAGTAGGCGATAAGGATATGCTGTAACCTCTGGCAACCAATCGCAATCACCGTCTGTTCTGATTCAGTAAACTGATTTTGAGTCTAGCTGGTATTTATTGTATGCCTCAGAGCAGGTGGAGAGCGAAATTGCATGGGGGCCCCAAGAAAATGTTTGCCCAGGGTCCAATCTATATTAAAGACGGCCCTGGACCTGGATACCTACAATTTAAAAACCGCCTCTAGAAAGAAAATGCAACACTGCCAGTGACTCTGCCACACCTTGAATAGCATGGATGTGCTTTGTATGAGATTCCAGTTCTTCTACAAATCAGTTACACAATCCCTGGGCATCCTTTCTGGTAAAGCAGACCATCTTGAAACTCTTGACATTGGCCTCCTTCAACTCTGGACTAGTGTGAAAAGAAATATTCTGCAGTGAAGGAGGACCTTGGTGACTGATTCTAGAATATAATATTGGATTGGTCTTCTTATGCCAAGTACCTACAAGTTGAAAACTGGAGAAGAAATGCAATGCTGCCAATGACTGCCATAACTTGAAGGGCAGAATGTGCTCTGTAGGAGATTCCAGTTCTTCCACAAATCAGTTACACAATCCCTGGACATCCTTTCTGGTAAAGCAGACCATCTTAAAACTTTTCACATTGGCCTCCTGCAACTCTGCACTACTGTGAGGAGAAATGTTATATGGTGAAGGAGGACCTTGAGGACTTACTGTAGAATATATTTATGGTTTGATCTTCTTATGCCAAGTACCTGGATAGCTACAAGTTTAAAACTTGAGAAGAAATGCAATGCCTCCATAGAATATGGTTATGGATTGTCTTCTTATGGCAAGTACCTGGATAGCTAGAAGTTGAAAACTGAGGAAAAAATGCAATGCTGCCGTAAAATATGGTTATGGATTGGTCTTCCTATGCCAAGTACCTGGACACAACAAGTTGGAAACTGGCGAAGAACTGCAACGCTGCCAATGACTGCTACACCTCGAAGAGCATGGATGTGCTCTGTAGGAAATTCCAGTTCTTCCACAAAAGCATTTGCAAAGTCTTTGGACAGTCTTTGTGGGTCTTGCAGGGTCCATTTCTAAATGTTGCCTAGAGAAAGAGACCCTACAAGGCCCCAAAACATTGATTTCCTATTCCTTAAATGTCACTGTCATCACAATAAACATGTGAAATGCTTCTATTTAGCTTGCTGTTCCTCAAAAGATAAAAAGACAAAAAATATATACTTCCTTCCTTGAAGTGTTTCACTGCCCCTTGTTTTCTCCCCTATCTTTGTGAGCAACTCAAATTGTGCATAGTAGGAGGAGCGACTCTCGAGTGGTGCTATAGATCTGGGTATGTTTCTACTATTTGGCATGCTGGTCACTTTGAATCTTTGCAGTCAGTTCTGGAATGGCACTATCTACGGCATGGGTGTCCAACCTGTTACAACCTCCCAGCTGTTACGGAACTACAAGACCCATGAGGCATTGCAAGGAAAGTCCCATGACGTATGGGAACTTGGCATGATGGAACTTGGCTCCCAAAAGCAGAGGCATGATAGGACTTGTAGTTCCACAACAGCTGGAGGGGCGCAGGTTGGACAGCCATGATCTATATGGCATTTACTTCGTACACCCATCATGGCAAGGTTGGAGCCCGGGCTGAGGCTGTCATACACCTTCTTATGGGGTTTTGCAACTTCCAGGACTTTTCCCTTTTCCATTAAGAATTTTTTTAATGTTTTCAAACACAGGGAAAAGGGTGGAGATGGTGATTGGTGTACAGAACCTGGATTCGGGATTTAACCAGTCCCAGTCCTGGACAATTCTGACATTTCTGTCTCAATATGTAAATATCAGCATTTTTTTGCAAGAAAATGACTTAGGACCCCCCTCAATTTTTTTCTTAAGCAGAGACCCTGGAGAATAAAATGGTTGTTGCAATTTGTTATGTTGCATGATATTTGCATAGTGGTTAGTCGACACAAATTTTCAGGAAAGATACAATTTAACAAGTTTTAGTGCACGCAAACACAATATAATACCCAATTTTTTGGCATAAAAGATGATGTTATACTGAGTAAACAGATACCAAACATGTCACACTTTAAAATTGCATATGCCTGCACCAAACAGCAGTACTTAAAAATCTTCATAGACACTTTAAAAGCCTTTATGGGATACCAGTTTACAGTTACACAGGAAGTCTGATACTAGAATTATTGCTCTCGCTCAGACGTTCATGTAGATACTTTGCATGTGTGGTGCTATCGTCGTTGACATATGTGTGCGTGACCAACATGCACATTTGTATTTGCGCATAAGACAGGAGGATAGGGACGCATTCATTTTTTTTTTTAATTATTATTTATTTAACTTATTTTTTTTTAAATGCACCTGTAATTTTTTTTTGTGGATAAACTTTATTGCTATCACAAGGGATGAACAACATCCCTTGTGGTAGCATAAACCATGACAGGTCCTGTTTTTGGAGAGATCTGGGGTCTATTAGACCCCAGATCTCTCCTGTGGCCTCCAAAACATCTGTTCAAACCGGGATCGGTTTGATAGGATGCTTTCACAAGACGATAATGGCTTGTTTACTTGAAAACAAAACTGAAAATGAAAAATCATTGTTACTTCCTGTTTCTGACGTCATACAATGGGAGGAATAACATTCCTTGTGTAGCATAAACCATGACAGGTCCTCTTTTTTGGAGAGATCTGGCCTCTATTAGACACCAGATCCCTCCTTTGGCCTCCAAAACATCTGTTTAAACCGGGATCGGTTTGATAGGATGCTTTCACAAGACAGTAACGGCTTGTTAACATGAGACCAAAACTGAAAATTACAAAGTCCTTGTCACTTCCTGTTTCTGATGTCATACAATGGGAGGAACAACATTCCTTGTGGTAGCATAAACCATGACAGGTCCTCTTTTTGGAGAGATCTGGGGTCTATTAGACCCCAGATTTCTCCTCTGGCCTCCAAAACATCTGTTCAAACTGGGATTGGTTTAATCGGATGCTTTCACAAGCCGGTAACGGCTTGTTTACATGAAACCAAAACAGAAAATGACAAAGTCCTTGTGACTTCCTGTTTCTAACATCATACAATGGGAGAAACAACATTCCTTGTAAAGCATAAACCATGACAGGTCCTCTTTTTTGGAGAGATCTGGGGTCTATTAGACCCCAGATTTCTCCTCTGGCCTCCAAAACATCTGTTCAAACTGGGATCAGTTTGATAGGATGCATTCACAAGGCGGTAACGGCTTGTTTACATGAAACCAAAACTGAAAATGACAAAGTTTGGAGAGATCTGGGGTCTGTTAGACCCCAGATTTCTCCTCTGACCTCCAAAACATCTCTTCAAACCGGGATTGGTTTGATCGGATGCTTTCACAAGCCGGTAACGGCTTGTTTACATGAAATCAAAACAGAAAATGACAAAGTCCTTGTCACTTCCTGTTTCTAACATCATACAATGGGAGAAACAACATTCCTTGTAAAGCATAAACCATGACAGGTCCTCTTTTTTGGAGAGATCTGGGGTCTATTAGACCCCAGATTTCTTCTCTGACCTCTAAAACATCTGTTCAAACCGGGATCGGTTTAATAGGATGCTTTCACAAGCCTGTAACGGCTTGTTTACATGAAATCAAAACTGAAAATGACAAAGTCCTTGTCACTTCCTGTTTCTAACGTCATACAATGGGAGGAACAACATTTCTTGTGGAAGCATAAACCATGACAGGTCCTCTTTTTTGGAGAGATCTGGGGTCTATTAGACCCCAGATTTCTCCTCTGGCCTCCAAAAAATCCGTTCAAACTGGGATCAGTTTGATAGGATGCATTCACAAGCTGGTAACGGCTTGTTTACATGAAACCAAAACTGAAAATGACAAAGTTTGGAGAGATCTGGGGTCTATTAGACCCCAGATTTCTCCTCTGACCTCTAAAATATCTGTTCAAACCGGGATTGGTTTGATAGGATGCTTTTACAAGCCGGTAACAGCTTGTTTACATGAAACCAAAACTGAAAATGACAAAGTCCTTGTCACTTCCTGTTTCTAACGTCATACAATGGGAGGAACAACATTCCTTGTGGTAACATAAACCATGACAGGTCCTCTTTTTTGGAGAGATCTGGCCTCTGTTACCTCTATTAGACACCAGATCCCTCCTTTGGCCTCCAAAACATCTGTTTAAACCGGGATCGGTTTGATAGGATGCTTTCACAAGCCGGTAACGGCTTGTTTAAATGAAACCAAAACTGAAAATGACAAAGTCCTTGTGACTTCCTGTTTCTGACGTCATACAGTGGGAGGAACAACATCAGTTCCCCTCACTGTGTCCAGGGAAGCTGATGCCGGCAGTCGCCTTGGAGGTGGGGGGACCCCCCTTCAATCGCCTGTAAAAATGATCCAGTGGCTGTATAGCCATGTGATTCACTTTTAGGTTGGAGGGAATCACCTGTTTTAAAATATAATACCGGGATCATGGTTGCAGTCTCAACCATGATCCCGGTATAACCACTTAAGCCTTAGGCCATTTATAAATGGCCTAAGGACTGGAAGCAGTTAAGAAAATATTTTTTTTATGGTTAGTAAAATTTCCAATTTCCAAAAGCTGTATGGAATTTTACATTGCACCTACAGCATGTTGGAATGTAATCTATTACCACCTACACAGCTGGTAAGATGTTTAAAGAAGACCCCTTTACCAGGTCACAAACCAGAAGATCAGTTGGGTTGGGTGGATCTGTTATCAGAGGTGAGCTTCTGCTTACCACCATTCGCCCCAATTTCGAGCTAATCCAGTATTGGGTGTATTGACCCATATATGTTGGAAAGCCTAATCTTGCCTTAGATCAGTGATTTCAAAACTGTGGCCTGGGGGCACTATTCCACCAACTGACACCAACGATGGAACATCATTTCCCCCACTGATACCATCAATGGGGCACTATTGTTCTCATTGATATCAACAATGGGGCACTATTCTTTTCATTCATATCAACAATGGGGCACTATTCCTCCCATTTGAAACCAATATTGAAGAATTGATGCCAGAGCATTCTCTATTCCCACTGGCCACAGTCTGGCCCTCCCTAAAGCCTGCAGGACACAAAAATTGGCTCTAAGGTTAGAAAGTTTCGAGACCCCTGTCCTAGACGGCCAGATTCTCGTCTACAAATGGTGGAAATTAGATTTTTTTCCCTGGAAATTATTTTTTAAAAATGTACAATAAATACATACGCAAGTGAACAAGTTAGATACGTGTGTTGAGTTTGCACGGCTGGTGTGGTTTATTCGAGGGAGGAGATGAAAGTCATACCTGCCTTGATAATCTGAGGTGGAGGCAAATGACCAGTAGCTCTGTAGAAAATTCCTTTCTTAGAGTCTACTAGCAGCCGGTAATACCCTGCGACCAAACAGGCAAAACTGGTAGCTTCGGGCCAATCCATGAGCAACACCAGGGACTGGAAAAGAAAAGCAGATCAATATTAACGTCTATGGGCATATTATTAGTAGATGTTTTTTTTTTAGTAACTTGACAAATGTGCAGGAATAAATTCCTAATGTAGTGAGAAAAAGCTCCTTTTTAAACATTAAATTGCATAACTCATCCCAAGAGCCAGCCAATTGTTCGCATCAGGACTGAGGCCTCTTGAGAGGAGTACTGAGGCAGGATGCTGTGATTTTTTTTTTTTTTAGGAAGCTTTGTACACCAGAGGTTCTCAACCTCAGTCCTCAAGTACCCCCAACAGGTCATGTTTTGGGAATTTCTTTTAGATAAAATAGCTGTCCAAAATACCAAGCCATTGACTCAGATTTAAAGTACATGTGCAAGATAAAGAAAAACCTGCAAACATGGCCTGTTGGGGGTAATTGAGGACAGGGTTGAGAACCAGTGATGTACAGCATCCTACCGGCCCCTCCAATGAGCATAATCTGCCTGCACTGCCTACAGTAGCAATGAAAACGGAAAGGTTTTATTTAAAAATGTCATGTTGACGAGGAAAGAAAAGGATATGAAAATAATCGAATGCCCAAACACCCAGCCACAGAATAACTTAAGGAGAAACTTTAAATTCATTACAGTATGTTGAGCATACCTTAGTATCAGTGACACTTGTCTCAACACGTGCTACACCTTGGGACTCTCTGAATAACTGGATCTTCGTCACTTGGCTGAATTCGAATAGAACTGTTGTGAGATTAGTCTTCAGGTCTATGACATGGCTGATTCCATGGCGAGGACCGACTAGAAGCGTGGTTGCTGGCGTTTTTTCATCCTGCGATGAGCAAAGAAAAATGTAAAATTATAACATGTTCTCTTTTATCTGCGAAGCATGGCCATAATAATCCCTGGTGATCCTGCCATGAAAGTCCTTGTTCTGGCACTTCCTGTCATAGGGTGACAATGTACCAGGAAGTAAAAGGAGAAACTGTGGATTGATAAGCTCATCTTTCTGTCACGCTGCTCTCTCCTCCTATCAGCCTGTTACTTACTGACTGGTTTCTGATTGGTACTGATTCTCCCTCTCTCAATCTAAGCTCTTCGGTACAGGATTACCGAGTCTAATTCAGGTACTTACACTGCTTGCATCAAAACATGCTTCTATTGCATAGTGCAGATCAGTGACCAGACCTGAGTCTGTAGCTCTCCTCCAACTATGTATGTCTACTCTATATTGGCACTATATGTTCATAAAATGATGCTATAAGCAAGTATGTGGCATTTTGTTCAGAGTAGAGTAGGACCTGACCTGAGAGGGGTCACTTTGACACAGTTAGCCAAGGAGAGATTACTTTGACACAGTTGGCCAGAGAGGGATCACTTTGATACAGTAGGCCAGAGAGGGATCACTTTGACACAGTAGGCCAGAGAGGGATCACTTTGATACAGTTGGCCAGAGAAAGATCACTTTGATGAAGTTAGCCAGAGAGGGATCACATTGACACAGTAGGCCAGAGAGGGATCACTTTGATAGTTGGCCAGAGAGGGATCACTTTGACACAGTTGGCCAGAGAGGGATCACTTTGGCACAGATGGGCAGAAAGGCATTACCTTTGCCTAGTTGGCCAGAGAGGGGTCACATTGACACAGTTGGCCTAAAAGGGATCAATTTAACACAGTTGGCCAGAAAGGGATCACTTTGATGTAGCTGGCCAGAGAGGGATCGCTTTGACATAGTTGGCCAGAGAGGGGTCACTTTGACACAGCTGGCCAAAGACGGGTCACTTTGACACAGCTGGCCAGAGACAGGTCACTTTGACACAGCTGGCCAGAGATGGGTCACTTTGACACAACTGACCAGAGAGGGGTCACTTTGACACAGTTGGCCAGAGGGGAATCACTTTGACACAGTTGGCCAAATAGGGGTCACTTTGACACAGTTGGCCAGAGAGGGCTCACTTTGATGTAGTTGGCCAGAGATGGATCACTTTGACACAGCTGGCCAGAGAGGGGTCACTTTGACACAGTTAGCCAGACGGGGATCACTTTGACACAGTTGGCCAGAGAGGGGTCACTTTGACACAATTGACCAGAGATGGGTCACTTTGATGCAGTTGGCCATTGTAATAACAATGCATGATCAATTTGACACAGTTGGCCAGAAAGGGATCACTTTGATGTAGTTGGCCAGAGACGGATCACTTTGACACTGCTGGCCAGAGAGGGATCACTTTGACACAGCTGGCCAGAGAGGGGTCCCTTTGACACAACTGGCCAGAGAGGGGTCACTTTGACACAGCTGGCCAAAGAAGGGTCACTTTGACACAGCTGGCCAGAGGGGGATCACTTTGACACAGTTGGCCAGAGAGGGGTCACTTTGACACAGTTGGCCAGAGGGGGATCACTTTGACACAGTTGTTAGAAAGGGTTCACTTTTACACAGTTGGCCAGAGAGGGCTCATTTTGACACATCTGGCCAGAGAGGGGTCACTTTGACACAGCTGGCCAGAGACAGGTCACTTTGACACAACTGACCAGAGAGGGGTCACTTTGACACAGTTGGCCAGAGGGGAATCACTTTGACACAGTTGGCCAAAGAGGGGTCACTTTGACACAGTTGGCCAGAGAGGGCTCACTTTGATGTAGTTGGCCAGAGACAGATCACTTTGACACAGTTGGCCAGAGAGGGCTCATTTTGACACAGCTGGCCAGAGAGGGGTCACTTTGACACAGCTGGCCAGAGACTGGTCACTTTGACACAGCTGGCCAGAGACAGGTCACTTTGACACAACTGACCAGAGAGGGGTCACTTTGACACAGTTGGCCAGAGGGGAATCACTTTGACACAGTTGGCCAAAGAGGGGTCACTTTGACACAGTTGGCCAGAGAGGGCTCACTTTGATGTAGTTGGCCAGAGACAGATCACTTTGACACAGTTGGCCAGAGAGGGGTCACTTTGACACAGCTGGCCAGAGAGGGGTCACTTTGACACAGCTGGCCAGAGAGGGGTCACTTTGACACAGTTAGCCAGAGGGGGATCACTTTGACACAGTTGGCCAGAGAGGGGTCACTTTGACACAGTTGGCCAGAGAGGGGTCACTTTGACACAATTGACCAGAGATGGGTCACTTTGATGCAGTTGGCCATTGTAATAACAATGCATGATCAATTTGACACAGCTGGCCAGAGACGGATCACTTTGACACTGCTGGCCAGAGAGGGATCACTTTGACACAGCTGGCCAGAGAGGGGTCATTTTGACACAGCTGGCCAGACAGGGGTCACTTTGACACAGCTGGCCAGAGAGGGGTCACTTTGACACAGCTGGCCAGAGAGGGGGATCACTTTGACACAGTTGGCAAGAGGGGGATCACTTTGACACAGTTGGCCAGAGAGGGGTCACTTTGACACAATTGACCAGAGATGGGTCATTTTGATGCAGTTGGCCACCTGGAGCATGCATTGCAATATGAATGCATGCTCAATATGACACAGTTGGCCAGAAAGGGATCACTTTGATGTAGTTGGCCAGAAAGGGATCACTTTGATGTAGTTGGCCAGAGACGGATAACTTTGATACAGCTGCCAGAGAGGGGTCACTTTGACACAATTGGCCAGAGAGGGGTCAGTTTGACACAGTTGGCCAGAGAGGAGTCACTTTGACACAGCTGGCCAGAGAGGGGTCACTTTGACACAGTTGGCCAAGGAGGGGTCACTTTGACACAGCTGGCCAGAGAGGAGTCACTTTGACACAGCTGGCCAGAGAGGGGTCACTTTGACACAGCTGGCCAGAGAGGGGTCACTTTGACACAGCTGGCCAGAGAGGAGTCACTTTGACACAGCTGGCCAGAGAGGGGTCACTTTGACACAGCTGGCCAGAGAGGAGTCACTTTGACACAGCTGGCCAGAGAGGGGTCACTTTGACACAGTTGGCCAAGGAGGGGTCACTTTGACACAGCTGGCCAGAGAGGAGTCACTTTGACACAGCTGGCCAGAGAGGGGTCACTTTGACACAGCTGGCCAGAGAGGGGTCACTTTGACACAGTTGGCCAAGGAGGGGTCACTTTGACACAGCTGGTCAGAGAGGAGTTACTTTGACACAGCTGGCCAGAGAGGAGTCACTTTGACACAGCTGGTCAGAGAGGAGTCACTTTGACACAGCTGGCCAGAGAGGGGTCACTTTGACACAGCTGGCCAGAGAGGGGTCACTTTGACACAATTGACCAGAGATGGGTCACTTTGATGCAGTTGGCCATCTGGAGCATGCATTGTAATATATGCAAACTGAAAATCCCTGTTTTTATGCAAAGGTTTGTTAGAAATATGGTGTATAGGGAATAAGGGTGTACAGCAGTGTGCAGAGGGGTTAATTCAGAATTTTCAGTGAATTCTGAATTGCATTAATTTATGTCTTATACATCTGCCTGGAGCACTTGTACAGTATATGTTTAGCAGAGAATATACTGTAGTTTTCATCTAAAACATGAAATGGAAGAGCTAACTCATAACAGACCTCAAATGAAAGTATGAGATATGGAATCTGATCTTCCTCTCACGTTGTGGCATGGCTGAGATTGCAAGAAACTACGTTACCATGGCAACCGTGTTGAAGAGGACACCGGCGAAAGTCGGCAGCTCGTTAAGGATACGCAGGTAGCGAAGTTTGGCCTGAATGATGGATGCCTACGGCAATACAAAGGTAGACTTAGATGTCTCTGTGTCAAAGGAGTCTTTGCACAGAGTAAGTGGGTATAGAAGGTCAGACAGATCTCTCTTACCTTGTTGCCAGATAACTGGTTTTGGTGGATCTTAAGGTGCTGCGCTAACGCTTTACGCAAGGTTTTTTCCTTGTAGTTCTGAAGAAGGGATTGTGGAAGAAAAGGATCCAAGCCCCACTCTTTCCTAGAAAGACATTTTGAAATGGAAAGGAAACCAATGAGAAGAAGTCAACCCAAAACCTAAAACTATATATGAGTATTGTCAACATTTTCTTTCTTCGGAAATATCTTTGGAGAGAATAATGTGCAAGTGCAGGGGTTCTGGTACTGACAAATATGGGGTCCCTCTATTACTTGGCCTTTTCCCAGATTCATGAAGAGTTCTGGATTTGGCAAAACGTATTATGCTCTAGGGCAGGGGTTCTTAACCAGGGGTATCTATACCTATTGGGGATCTGGGGATCAAATGGTTGGTGTATGATATCTAAATAATTCAAAGTGACTCTGTCATTACACAATACAGTCATGTTAACTTGAAGTTTTATTGCCACATTTGGTACTCTTGTTGCATTTCTGTGGCCCTCAGTAATTTAAAGATTAAAAACGCGAGGTTTTCTCCAGTTCCACTTATTTGCAGCAAAATACTTTGGGAAGTTTGTCAGGACTCCTTTCTCTTGGATTAAATAATTCCAGTTGCAATTATTTACTTTCAAGTTCCAAAGTGGCATCATCTTTTTCTGGAATCACTAGGTGTGGCTCTCAGTAGACAAAATGTGCTGCTGCCAGGAGCATGCCTAGAATAATTCCTGCCTGAGGGGGCCATTTTTTATCCCCCCACCCCCAAATAAAAAACATTCAAAAGCAGGTACAACCTCCAGCTGGTGTCCCTATTAACAACACAATCCACCAAACAAGAAGCAAAAACAACGTTTCCACTTTTTGTTTGGTAGATTGGGAGTGGGTTGCCAAGTTAATGGGGACACCAGCTGGAGGCTGTACCAGCTTTTGAATGATCCTGCTATATTATGGACCATGGACGTTCCAGATACCACCTCATTTTTTCTGCTCTCCCTTTGGTTGTTAGGACACTGGCACAGCAACCAAAGATGCCATGGCCTAGCAGTCAATGAGGCTGTGAAAGTGGTTGCTAGGATGCTGGTGGCTGGGCTGCATAGCATCATTGGTTGATAGGGCACAGGCAGCTGGACCCTACAGTGTCACTGGTTGTTATGGTGCAGGTGGCCCAGCTCCCAGTGTCCTTGCACCAAACTGTTGGGGCCATATAAATGCTGTATTATAATATTAGTTATGTGACCCTCTTAAGGATTTAGTCTTCACAATTTGGTCCCAGGTTTATCTGGGTTTGACATGTCTCCTGTGATGAAGGAGGCAATATCCACTAACTTTAAGTGTATGAGTACTGCACCCCACCACACGTTGAGGTTTTTCTCATATGTTACTACAGGCTGTATGAGTCGGCATGATGAACCACAGTGGGCAGCAGGGGTAGTGGATATTCAACCTACCCAAAGGGTCAAATAGCTGCTGCAACTGGGGAGATTTAGAAGGAATGGCATTTTAATTTTTGAGCTGCAAGAAAAGTAATTACATTGCCTGTTCTTTTAGAAAGCGTAGCTGACGTAGCTGCTTCCCCCTCCCTGGCGCTGATATCAGTCAGGTTCCTGCCAGGTGGTTGAGTATCTCCAGGTGGTTTGTTGAGCTAGCATCTCAAACCTCAGGGCAGAGGTCTTGACTCATGGGATGGGGTGGAAGAAATTGGGTACCAGTTACTTTAGAACATTTTAAAGGGTTTTTTTTTAGACCTCAAGGAGAGGGTTAGGAAACAAAATACCCAAAAGGTGTCAAAAATACAACTCCAGACTTTTCCGCTAGTAAGAGTCAGTACAGGCTATGGACCTTTAGGCCCAGCCTAGACTGTGGAGCAGCTGCAAACACCCCAATACCTTCTGGAGCAAGTAGACAGGACTGCTCTTCAATGTCTACTGGCAAAAGATTTTGCCCAGCTCTCTAGGACACTGTTCAAGCAGGTCATTGTTTGCCAGATGCTCCAGCAAGGCTGAACAACCTCGTCTGGACCAGGCTTCTATTCTAGCAAAGGCCCACTCCAGGCAGCAGGCCTGGGAGACACCAACCTCCAACACTGGCAACAGCACCGGAGACAGGGACCTTTTTGGAAGGTCAACCACAATATTGATATTCTTACAGATAATGCACCACTAGGAATTAATCTTCTAGCGGTTGTGTAGGCAGGTCTTAGGCCCACGGTAACCAATCAGGGAAAGACCACATACTAGTCTTTGATTGCGTACTTGTCTTGTACGTATATTGAATATATAGCAGGTGTCTCCAAACTATGGCCCTTCGGTTGTTCATCAACTACAATTGCCATCATACCTAATCATGTCTGTAAATGTCAGTTTTACAATTCTTCATAGGACGTGTTGTTCCGCAACAGCTGGAGGGCCATAGTTTGGAGATCCCTGATATATAGGTTAGCAGTAATGAATAATGGCAGTTTTTGTAGGCCTTGATATAAGGTGTTAAGGCTTGGGCCTATAGTACCAGAGGAGGAGGGGTAATGGTCTGCAGTGCACCGGGATGGCCATGTAATGCTGCTAGAGAGATCTCCACATTGTTATTCCAGATACTGGAATGCTTCTTCTATGAAGGCATTGTCTCTGTACTGTCCCTACTCACCAGGAACCTATCCCTGCGCTTTTCACTTTCCCTAGGCAGTGGGGTCTCCATCCCTGACCTACCACTTACTTCAGGTGTTCCCAAATGACATGGGTACCCTATCACATAAGGTCCCACAGCAAGATGGCCGCTGGAGATCTCTTTTTTGTCTCGCAGCGCACTAAAAAGATTTAAAAATTTTCACGTCACACCAGTAAAAGATTTAACAATTTTTGTGGTGAAGAACTTATTTATTTTTACATATATATTTAATTTTAAATTTATTGGGAAGGATGTGCCTGCTTTTGAAAGCAAATCAGATTGAAGTGATTGTAATCTTTGTACTTTTGGTTGCTTCCTTGCTTTTCATTTAACAGTTTCTCTTTCAGAGTTCCAGACATGATTAAGTATTTCTCCATCGCTAAACAATGAGCAAACTTTATTTATAAGCATCAAAGTTGGAATGGAACGGTCTCCATTATTATAATATAATTAGAGCGATCGAGTTCTCCCGAGATCTCGCGGTACGAAGGAAACCAATGAATGACGCACTGACAGAGATTGCGTTTTTATTTACAGTTGTGTAAAAAAAGTATTTGCCCCCTTCCTGGTTTTTTATTTTTTTGCATATTTCTCATACTTAAATGATTCAGATCAAACAAATTTTAATATTACATAAAAGATAACCCGAGTAGATACAAAATGACGTTTTTAAATTATTATTTCATTTATTAAGGGAAAAAAGCTGTTCAAACCTGCCTGGCCCTATGTGAAAAAGTAATTGCCCCCTCCCATGCTGAATCATGAATGAACTGTGATTAACCACAATTTTTTGGAAAGCTGAGTTAAATTTCACTTGCCACACCCAGGCCTGATTACTGCCAGACCTGTTGAATCAAGAAATAGCATAAAAAAAACCTGTCTGACAAAGTGAAGCCCGCTAATGCCTCATACACACGATCGGACAACAAAATCCATGTTTTTTTTTCCAACGGATGTTGGCTTAAACTTGTCTTGCATACACACGGTCGCACAAAGTTGGTCGGAAATTCCGAACGTCAAGAACGCGGTGACGTACAACACGTACGACGAGCCGAGAAAAATGAAGTTCAATAGCCAGTGCTGCTCTTCTGCTTGATTCCGAGCATGCGTGGCACTTTGTGCGCCGGAATTGTGTACACGCGATCGGAATTTACGCAAACGGATTTTGTTGTCGGAAAATTTGAGAATCAGATCTCAAATTTTGATGGAAATTCCGATGGAAACTGTCCGATGGAGCCAGAAGTTCCGACAAAAGGCTCCCATCGAACATTTTCCGTCGGAAAATCCGACCGTGTGAACGGGGCATAACAGATCACAAAAAGCCACACATCATGCCACAATCTAAAAAAATTCAAGAACACATTAGAAACAAAGTAATGTACATGTATCGGTCTAGGAAGGGTTTCAAAGCCATTTCTAAGGCTTTGGAACTCCAGTGAGCCACGGGGAAAGCCACTATCCACAAATGGAGATAACTTGGAACAGTGGTGAACCTTCCCAGGAGTGGCCGGCCTACAAAAATTACTCCAAGAGCATGACGACAACTCATCCAGGAGGTCATAAAAGAAACCCAGAACAGCATCTAAAGAACTGCAGGCCTCACTTGCCTCGGGTAAGATCAGTGTTCATAATTCAACACTAAGAAGGAGACCGGGCAAAAATGGCATCCATGGGAGAGTTCCAAAGGCCAAAACCACTGCTGACCAAAAAGAACACAAAGGCTCATCCCACATTTACCAAAAACATCTTGATTATCCCCAAGACTTTTAGGCAAATATTCTGTGGAGTGAAGTGACGAAAAATTTACTTTTTGGAAGGTGTGCACCCCGTTACATCTGGCATAAAACGAATACAGCATTTCATAACAAGAACATCATACCAACAGTCAGACATGGTGGTGGTAGTGTGATGGTCTGGGACTACTTTGCAGCTTCAGGACCTGGACAACTTACCATAATTGATGGAACCATGAATTCTGAGCTCTACCAGAAAATCCTAAAGGAGAATGCCCGGCCATCAGTTCGTGACCTCAAGTGCACTTGGGTTATGCAGCAGGACAATAATCAGAAACACAACAGCAAGTCCACCTCCAAATGGTTCAAACAAAACAAAATTTAGCTTTTGGAGTGGCCTAGTCAAAGCCCGGACTTAAATCCAATTGGGATGCTGTATCATGACCTTACACAGGCCGTTCATGCTGGAAAACCCTCCAATTTGGCTGAATTAAAACAATTCTGCAAAGAAGAGTGGGCCAAAATTGCTTGTGAAAGACTCATTGGCAGTTATCGCAAATGCTTGATTGCAGTTGTCGCCGCCAAGGGTGGCACAACCAGTTATTAGGTTTAGGAGGCAATTACTTTTTCACATAAAGCCAGGCAGGGGTGGACAGCTTTTTTGCCTTAATAAATTAAACCACCATTTAAAAACTGCATTTTGCATTTACTCGGGTTATCTTTGTGTAATAATAAAATCTGTTTGATGATCTGAGTCATTTAGGTGTGACAAATATGCAAAAAAAAAAAAAAAAAATCAGAAATCGCAAATACTTTTTCACTCAACTGTATGTTACTTTTTACCATTTAATTTTGATATGTTCAAGGTTTCAAAACACTAGCAATTTAAAATATTTTCAAAACTCCCATGGCACACCTGCAAATCTGAAAAGGAAATGTCACCAGCACACTCGGATCTCCAAAAAATGGGTCCAAAACTTTAACTACTTCCCACCCGGCCAATGTACATACACGGCCGGGTGGGCGCTCTCTCCCTCTGAGTGGACGTTTAGGAACGTCCCTCAGAAGGAGCGGGATCGGGCGCGCGAGTGCCCGCGTAGCGGCGCGATCCCGATGCGCTCGTGTCACCCGGACACGGCGCATCTCGGATCGGCAGGAGGGCTCTGTGATTGGCCCTCCTGATCACATGACGGCCGTGTCCAATCACAGCCGTCATGTGATGTAAACACAGCCGGTTGCTAGGCGATCAGCTCTCCTCTCCTCACACGGAAGTTGTCGCTGAGGAGAGGAGAGGGGATCGCTGCAGCTGGCTGATGATCAGTGAGTATGAGCTCTTTTTTACACCTTTTTACTCACTGATCACCAACCTAGTGTCAACACACATGTCCCCACATAATGTAAAACACACACATGTCCCCACATAATGTTAAACACACATGTCCCCAAATAATAAAAAAAGCTGTCCCCCACATATGTCCCACTAAAATCACATGTCCCAATGGTAATCTGCACACATATGTACGTGGTCAACTTGCACACATCTGTACATGATCATTTGCCTACATATGTCCGTGATCACACAAACCAATTATTATACACTTAACAGGATTTTTTTTATCAAAAACATGTAGCAGAATACATTTTGGCTTAAATTTATGACAAAATTCGATTTTACTGGATTTATTTTAAAACAGAAAAAAGAAAATATTGTTTTTTTTCCAAATTTCCACTATTTTTGTGCTTATATCGCAAAAAAAATAAATAAATAATGGAGTCGTGAATAAATACCACCAAAAGAAAGCTCTATTTGTGCGAACAAAATGATAAAAATTTCATTTGGGTACAGCGTAGCATGACTGAGTAATTGTCATTAAAAGTGCGAGAGCGCTGAAAGCTGAAAATTGGTCTGGGAAGGAAGGGGGCGAAAGTGGCCAGTATTGAGGTGGTTAATCACATAGTATCAAAAAGTAAATGCATCATTTCGGAGCCACGCAGGACCCCTTCATCAGGCATGTGAATACTGCCATATACCCAGCTGAAAAGCCGAGATCATCCTGTTTTTTTTAATCTAAGGCTTTCCAGCCTGGAGGAGAGGACCTGTCACGCACTATTTGTATTACAAGGGATGTTTACATTCCTTGTCATAGGAATAAAAGTGATCAAATTTTTTTTTTTTTTAAAGGGAAAGTGTAACAATCAAAAAAATAAATGAAAAAATGAAATGAAAATAAAATAAACAAAAAAAAAAAAAAATTGAAGCACCCCCGTCCCCGCAAGCTCGCACGCAGAAGCAAACACATACGTATGTCACGCCCACATATGTACACGGCTTTCAAATCACACATGTGAAGTATCGCCATGAACATTAGAGCAAGAGCAATAATTCTATACCAAGACCTCCTCTGTAACTCTAAACTGGTAACCAAGCGTCGCCTATGGTGATTTTTGAGTACTGAAGTTCGGCGACATTCCACGAGCGAGCGCAATTTTCAAGCATGACACGTTAGGTATCTTTTTACTCGGCGTAACATGATCTTTCACATTTTACAAAAAGATTGTACTAGCTTTAGTGTTTTATTATTATTTTTTTTAATTTTTTTAAATTAAATGTTTAAATTTAAATTTAAATTTTTTTTTTTTAAATACATGAAAACAAAAACAAAAAAAATGTTGAAAAATTACTGTGCAAATACCGTTTGGCATAAAAAGTAGCAACAACCGCCATTTTATTTCCTAGGGTCTCTGCTAAAAAAAACCCCATACTATAACGTTTGGGGGTTTCTGAGTAATTTTCTACCAAAATAATGATGATTTTTTACATGTGGGAGCGAGGTGCCAGAATTGGCCCGGATGGGAAGCGGTTGAGGATTCATGCTGTATTGCGACTATATGCATAAGCTACCATCCAGTACAGGGGGGGAGGGGTGGCAGTGAATATAGTAGAAGAACTGCAGAATTATATTGTCCTTACTCGACTCCTCGTAGTGAAATCTTCTGACCTGGATGAGAGGAGCTGACACTGATGTATATATGCAGAGCACACAGGCCCAGGAGCAATTCTGGCTTCAGTTCTGATCCCAGCCTCTCTCTTATCACATCGTTACGGCTCTAAGAAAACATAAGAATGAATACATTAAGCTTCTTTTTTTTTTTAACTGGTTAAATACATACCTTATTTTAGGTCAAGTGACATCAGCACTGGGGTCTCTTTGCTTCTCTATGCAATGCAGGCAGACCATAGCTGATGGGAGGGGGGGGGGGGGGGGGGGCAACAGGGTTCTGTACATCAGTATCCATCAACTCCTGTCCTCAGGGCCCACTAACAGGCCAGGTTTTATGTATTACCTTGGGGGAGATGCAGACTAGAACATGGCAATCACTGAGCAGCAAATGATATCACCTGTGATGTATTTCAGTTTTCTTGCAAAGCTGGCCTGTTGGTGGGCCCTGAGGACAGGGGTTGATGACCACTGCTGTACATAGCTTCCTGAAATCAGCACCCTGCCTCTCAAAAGTCTTCAGCCCTGATGTAAGCAGTGGGCTGGCTCTTGGGAGGAGTTATGCAAATATCAATATGCCTGGATGGGTGGGTATCAGTCTGGAGCAAGGGGGTGTTTCTAGGCAGACGTCCCCTAGGTAATGCCCACATCCATGTTCCAGAAATAGAGAAAAGGCACTCCAGAGCCACGTCCGTAGTATAGGGAAAAAAGGGGTAATACTGGCGGTATTACCAAAATCGGACTTTATGGGCCAGGAAACAATGGAAAAGGAATATTACAAATAAATCATCATATTTATTGAAAATTACAAAATTTACACATAATTATCGTAAAGGTAAAAACCATCATACGTATGCATTATACAGTTGTACAGTAAGCCCTTGTGCGTCTACGCGTTTCGCCGTTACAGCGCCAGGCTGTCTCCCAGGGGCCACGCTTTGTTAGTCCTTGCCAGCTTCAAGCAGCATTTAATTCCATCAAAGGTCTCCTTGTTTCGTGATATACACTGTGTATCTTTGCTCTGCTGGTCGCGTATATCCTTGTAGTGAAGCCATTACTTGCCCCTGCTAATTGCTATGCTAATTTAGCGATTATTTTGAATTATGAATACCCATCGCTTACTCTAGAATTTTGAGAGATATATATATATATATATATATATATCAGTATACTCCAACTCCAGATAGTGAGATTTTTTTCTCTTATCTGTTGCATCTTTGAACCTTGGTCGTGTCCTGAAGAAGCCTAACGGCGAAACGCGTAGACGCACGAGGGCTCACTGTACAGCTGTATAATGCACATGTATGATGGTTTTTACCTTTACGATAATTATGTGTACATTTTGTAATTTTCAATAAATATGATGATTTATTTGTAATATTCCTTTTCCATTGTCTCCTGGCCCATAAAGTCCGATTTTGGTAATACCGCCAGTATTACCCCTTTTTTTCATCCATGTTCCAGGTTTGGAAAGAAAAAGCAGACTATATTGAGCTTATGTAACAGGAATAAAAGTTATACATTTTATATTTCGTCTATAATATTTCCTTATTAGGGCGCAGATTTATGAAGGGACATTATATTATGTATAACTGTATATGTAATATTACTTGATTCAAATGATTGATGTTAGATTATTTCAACATCTAGGTGACATTTACGATATACTAAAGTGCAATTCCTTTCTCCGGGGCCCTTCTGCCAGACAGTGGAGGCAGAACCCAGCTGGCACTATTCACCATGAATGACTTCTGCAAGGCGGAGCCGGGCTAAAGGCAAGGATTTACCACTGCTGGGTGACCGGGGGGTAGTAGGACTATAAAGAACAACGTCATCGTAACTGATTGAAACATTGTAATTTATGGCATATCTGTTTTTATGTTACCTGAATGTACAGATACTCAAATGCAGCAGGATCAGAATGCAGAATGTCGGCCGGGTCTTTAGGGAAAAAACAGATTCGAAACAAGCATTTCATACCCTGATAGTGAGTTCGATGCACAACCTGAGAGGGGGGGAAAGAAGAATTTTATTTGTATGTTGTAAGAAGTCTTTACTCATACAGAGAACAATAACATTATATAATATATCCTCATATATGGGACCTGTGGGCAAAAATTTAAAAAAATGACACGTACGCTACAATTATAGCATTAACACATTCATTTTTGCTTTTCCCGCTGTAACATAGTTTTATTGCCTGTTGATCCCGCCAGTGGAGCCATTATTTTTCCATTTCCTTTAACAGGGTGACAACACTATGTAAATGAGCAGGGCCGCCAACAAAGGGGGTAGTGCTGGCCCTCCAGTATCAGTCCTGGCCCTGCCAATTTAGCGGTGGAATGGGTCGCATTCAGCCACCAAAGGATCATTTTCGTCAAGGCATCATGCAAAGCTAAGCCGCTCTAGCCCCATCTGCTCCCTTTGGCTGTGTGTTAAACCTGCCCCACCCTTGAACTCTGTGCAATACATACTCTTTACCCTGCACCCTAAGAGTTACCCACTCCTGACCCCTGCACTCTGTACATTACCCACCCCTGACAACTACACTCTGTACATTACCCACCCCTGACCCCTACACTCTGTACTTTACCCACTCCTGACCCCTGCACTCTGTACATTACCCACCCCTGACAACTACACTCTGTACATTACACACCCCTGACCCCTACACTCTGTACCTTACCCACTCCTGACCCCTACACTCTGTACATTACCCACCCCTGACCCCTATACTCTGTACATTACCTTGCACTCTGTACATTATCCACCCGACCCCTACACTCTGTACATTACCCACTCCTGGACCCTACACTCTGTACATTACCCACTCCTGACCCCTACACTCTGTACATTACCCACCCCCGACCCCTACACTCTGTACATTACCCACTCCTGACCCATACACTCTGTACATTACCCACCCCTGCACTCTGTACATTACCCACCCCTGACAAGTACACTCTGTACATTACCCACCCCTGACCCAAACACTCTGTACCTTACCCACTCCTGACCCCTGCACTCTGTACATTACCCACTCCTGACCCCTACACTCTGTACATTACCCACCCCTGACAAGTACACTCTGTACATTACCCAGCCCTGACCCCTACACTCTGTACATTACCCACTCCTGACCCCTGCACTCTGTACATTACCCACTCCTAACCCCTACACTCTGTACATTACCCACTCCTGACCCCTGCTCTCTGTACATTACCCACTCCTGACCCCTACACTCTGTACATTACCCACCCCTGACAACTACACTCTGTACATTACCCACCCCTGACCCCTACACTCTGTACCTTACCCACTCCTGACCCCTACACTCTGTACATTACCCACCCCTGACCCCTATACTCTGTACATTACCTTGCACTCTGTACATTATCCACCCGACCCCTACACTCTGTACATTACCCACTCCTGGACCCTACACTCTGTACATTACCCACTCCTGACCCCTACACTCTGTACATTACCCACCCCTGACCCCTACACTCTGTACATTACCCACTCCTGACCCCTACACTCTGTACATTACCCACCCCTGCACTCTGTACATTACCCACCCCTGACAACTACACTCTGTACATTACCCAACCCTGACCCAAACACTCTGTACCTTACCCACTCCTGACCCCTGCACTCTGTACATTACCCACTCCTGACCCCTACACCCTGTACATTACCCACCCCTGACAAGTACACTCTGTACATTACCCAGCCCTGACCCCTACACTCTGTACATTACCCACTCCTGACCCCTGCACTCTGTACATTACCCACTCCTAACCCCTACACTCTGTACATTACCCACTCCTGACCCCTGCTCTCTGTACATTACCCACTCCTGACCCCTACACTCTGTACGTTACCCACTCCTGACCCCTTCACTCTGTACATTGCCCAATTCTGACCCCTACACTCTGTACTTTACCCACCCCTGACCCCTACACTCTGTACATTACCCACCCCTGACCCCTGCTCTCTGTACATTACCCACCCATGACCTCTACACTCTGTACTTTACCCACCCCTGACCCCCACACTCTGTACATTACCCACCTCTGACAACTACACTCTATACATTGCCCACTCCTGACCCCATACACTCTGTACATTGCCCACTTCTGACCCCTACACTCTGTACATTACCCACCCCTGACCCCTGCACTCTGTACATTATACACCCCTGACCCCTACACTCTGTACATTACCCACTCCTGACCCCTACACTCTGTACATTACCCACCCCTGACCCCTAAACTCTGTACATTACCCACTCCTGACCCCTAAACTCTGTAATTTACCCACTGCTGACCCCTACACTCTGTACATTACCCACCCTTGACCCCTACATTCTGTACATTACCCACTCCTGGCCCCTACACTCTGTACATTACTGACTCCTGACCCCTACACTCTGTACATTGCCCACTTCTTTGATACCAATGATGGGGCACTATTCCTCCCACTAACACCAACGATGGGGCACTATTCTTTCCACTAATACCAATGATGGGGTACTATTCCTCCCACTGATACCAATGATGGGGCACTATTCCTCCCACTGATACCAATGATGGGACACTATTCCCCCCACTGATACCAATGATGGGACACTATTCTTCCCACTGATACAAATGATGGGACACTATTCCCCTCACTGATACCAATGATGGGGCACTATTCCTCCCACTGATACCAATGATGGGGCACTATTCCTCCCACTGATACCAATGATGAGACACTATTCCCTCCACTGATACCAATGATGGGACACTATTCCTCCCACTGATACCAATGATGGGACACTATTCCCCCCCACTGATACCAATGATGGGACACTATTCCTCCCACTATTACCAATGATGGGGCACTATTCATCCCACTGATACCAACGATGGGACACTATTCCCCCCACTGATACCAATGATGGGACACTATTCCCCCCACTGATACCAATGATGGGACACTATCACTCCCACTGATACCAATGATGGGCACTATTCCTCCCACTGATACCAATGATGGGGCACTATTCCGGTCACTGATACCAATGATGGGACACTATTCCTCCCACTGATACCAATGATGGGACACTATTCCCCCCCACTGATACCAATGATGGGGCACTATTCCGGTCACTGATACCAATGATGGGACACTATTCCCCCCACTGATACCAATGATGGGACACTATTCCCCCCCACTGATACCAATGATGGGACACTATTCCCCCCACTGATACCAATGATGGGGCACTATTCCTCCCACTGATACAAATGATGGGACACTATTCCCCCCACTGATACCAATGATGGCCCTTTATTTAGAAAGTTTGGAGGGCCCTGCTATAGATAGTGCTGTACTTTTGGCGGACCTCTGAACTTGTTTGAAAATGTGATTATGAAGGGTCAATTCTCTAGCACAGCCTCCTCCCTCCTTCCATAGCACAGTCCTCCCTACTTTTGGGAGTGTCTAATTATTGCCTGTGCTGGCCCAGCTCCTACACCCCGCCTTTACCTCCCTACATGACCTTTTCTGTAGCTGTTGGGACGAGGAGCATGCTACAGTATTACTACAGAATGCCAATGGAGTGACAACTCCGAGCCAGCTGGGGCTGCCAACATCACATCCAGGATGGCGGTGCCCTCCAGCAGTCTCTGCGCTTATGAATGGCCTTTACAGGTAATAGCATGGGAGGACTGGAGTTGGAATGAATGGTCTGGTGAAAGGGTTTCTTTAAGACTAGGAACTCAAGCAATAATGCATTCCAATATTCTGATAATATTAGGCTTTTAGAAATTGCAGGCCAGAGATTGATGTGCGTTTGTGATCTGCAGCCATGAAGTGGCCCCATGTGACCCCCTCCATCTGGCCATAGGAGCTGTTCAGAAACAATAAGTCCCACGCGGTCAGCATATTGATTAGGCATCAGAAAATGAAAGTCAAGTCAGCACACTCGGTGGGTTGCCGGTTCTTTGATGGCTTTCCAAGTTCTTTGTAAGGGACAGAAGCTATGGAGGGGGGGGGAGACTGCTGAAAGTATAGGGGTCAGCACTTTTTGTTATTTTAATCATCAAAAGGCTCCGGGGCGGGTTGTAGAATTATAAAAGGAACTCAGAAACCTAATTTTGTTGCTGTGAATTATTTACCATTCACAAAAAAAAAAGTAGGCACATGTGCAGTGAAGATCAGCATTATATTCATACTGCAGTGACTTCTAGTGCAGCGCTAGGCATCAACAATGTGACAGTTAGGGACCTGCAGACATGATACAGGAGATGATCAGAGACTGCAGACATGATACAGGAGATGATCAGAGACTGCAGACATGATACAGGAGATGATCAGAGACTGCAGACATAGTACAGGAGATGATCAGAGACTGCAGACATGATACAGGAGATGATCAGAGACTGCAGACATAGTACAGGAGATGATCAGAGACTGCAGACATACTATATGAGATTGCCAGAGACTGCAGACATACTACAGGAGATGGTCAGAGACTGCAGACATACTACAGAAGATGGCCAGAGACTTCAGACATAGTACAGGAGATGGTCAGAGACTGCAGACATACTACAGGAGATGGTAAGAGACTGCAGACATACTACAGGAGATGGTCAGAGACTGCAGACATACTACAGGAGATGGTAAGAGACTGCAGACATACTACAGGAGATGGTCAGAGACTGCAAACATCTTACAGGAGATGGTCAGAGATTGAAGACATTCTACAGGAGATGGTCAGAGACTGCAGACATTCTACAGGAGATGGTCAGAGACTGCAGACATTTTACAGGAGATGGTCAGAGACTGCAGACATGGTACAGGAGATGGTCAGAGACTGCAGACATGGTACAGGAGATGGTCAGAGACTGCAGACATTCTACAGGAGATGGTCAGAGACTGCAGACATTCTACAGGAGATGGTCGGAGACTGCAGACATGATACAGGAGATGATCAAAGACTGCAGACATGATACAGGAGATGGTCAGAGACTGCAGACATGATACAGGAGATGGTCAGAGACTGCAGACATGATAGAGGAGATGGTCAGAGACTGCAGACATTTTACAGGAGATGGTCAGAGACTGCAGACATTTTACAGGAGATGGTCAGAGACTGCAGACATGGTACAGGAGATGGTCAGAGACTGCAGACATGGTACAGGAGATGGTCAGAGACTGCAGACATTCTACAGGAGATGGTCGGAGACTGCAGACATCCTACAGGAGATGGTCAAAGACTGCAGATGTCCTACAGGAGATGGTCAGAGACTGCAGACGTCCTACATGAGATGGTCAGAGACTGCAGATATACTACAGGAGATGGTCAGAGACTGCAGAGTGCATACAGCAGACAATGGTAGGAGACCTCAGACATCCTACAGGAGATGGTCAGGGACTGCAGAAGTACTATGGAAGATGGTCAGGGACTGCAGAGTTCCTAAAGGAGGTGGTCATACTACTGTAGACATCTTACAAGAGATGGTCAGAGACTGTAAACAGGAGATGGTCAAATACTTGTAAACACATGTATCCCAACTTATATATTTTTGGAATTTGTTCTTCCTGGCTAAATAACTGGGAATAACCAAAATTTTGAGTTTTTTTCATTTCCCTGAAATTCTGGTGAAAAAAATGGGATATTGGCAAAATGCATTGGATTGAATAGGGAAAACAAAATTAGGGGATCAGTGGGGGACAATTTGCTTAAATAGAAAACACTAAATCAATTAAACTAAATGAATGATTGCTCAAAAAATGAATTAATAGAAAATCGAAAAAAAAAAAAAAAAACAGAAAAAAGATTACAACTTTACAAAGGGAAATTTCACCCAAGCGTGTCAATGGGCAAAATTGAGAGTTTCCACTTCAGCAAAATTTTATAGATGGCGATGGCGAAATGGGAAATTGTGCAGCGATATCAATTGTGGCAGAACCACTATGCTCATCTCTTGGCAACCAGAACAGGAAACAACAGGGAAAGGCCACCACAAAGATGCAAGCAGCAATAAGATGTCTACCCCTAGAGTCTCTACACCTTCCTTCCTTGCCCAATCCAAAAAAAACATTTTGGATGAAGTTCCACTTTTTTAAGATAACATATAGAGCAATGCCAAATTGTGCAAACCTTAGAAGCCCAAAGCCACTATTTAGACTTCAGGGCCCCCTTCAGACCAGGGCCGTCCTAATGCATAGGCACACCTGGGCACTTCCCAGAGGCCCCAGGTGCATGGGGGCCCCTTGATCACGGCCAGGACGAAGGGGGGGGGGGGCTGAGCACTGTGTTGGCAGGGGTGCACTGGCTTTTTGGCCACACATGCTGCTCCTTTTTAAAAGTAGTGAAGGCTATGTCACTCCTGTCAATAGGAGCAGGGGCTGGCTCCTGCTTCAGAGATGATTCAGCTTTCTCCTCCCTCCTGCAGGGGACAGAAGAGAGACGGCACTGAGAACTCACCTCAGTCTCAGCACGGTAGAGGAAGAAGGAGCTGATTTCGTTGCAGGTGGGAACAGCATTTGTGATCTGTGAGTACAAAGGGGAAGGGGGAACTATGATGAGGCAACCCGATGTATGGGGACACTGTGATGAAGACACCTGATGCATGGGGGTGATGGGATGGGGACACCTGATGCATGGGGGTGGTGTGATGGAGGACACCTGATGTATGGGGACCCTGCTATTGGGACTTCTGATGGGGGTGCTGTGATGGGGACACCTGATTTCTGGGGGTGCTGTGATGGAGACACCTGATGGATGGGGACACTGTGGTGGGGATACTCGTGTGATAGGGGCACTGTGATGGGGATACCTGATGTGTGGGGACACCTGATGTATGGGGCCACTGTGATGAAGACACCTGATGTATAGGGGTGCTGTGATGGGGGACACCTGATGTATGTGGCGCTGTGATGCGGGCATCTGATGTAAGGGGGACACTGTGATGAGGACATCTGATTTATAGGGGGTGCTGAGATGGGGCCACCTGATGTATAGAGGTGCTATGATGAGAACACTGGATGCATGGGGGTGCTGTGATGGGGGACACCTGATGTATGGGGATGCTGTGATGAGGACACCTGATGTATGGGGATACCTAAAGTATAGGGGTGCTGTGATGGGGAACACCTGATGTATGGGGGCACTGTGGTGAGGACACCCTATGTAGGAGGGACAATGTGATGAGGACACCTGATGCATGGGGGTGCTGGGATGGGGACACCGGATGTATAGAGGTGCTGTGATGAGGACACCGGATGTATGGGGGTGCTGTGATGGGGGAACCTGATGTATGGGGACCCTGCGATGGGGACACCTGATGTGGGTGCTGTGATGGGACACCTGATGTATGGGGGTGCTGTGATGAAGACACCTAATGTATGGTGGTGCTGTGATGAGGACACCTAATGTATGGGGGTGCTGTGATGGGACACCTGATGTAGGGGGGTGCTGTGATTAGGACACCTGATGTATGGGGGAGCTGTGATGGGGAACACCTGATGTATGGGGATGCTGTGATGAGGACACCTGATGTAAGAGGAACACTGTGATGAGGACACGTGATGCATGAGGATCCTGTTATGGGGACACCTGATGTAAGGGGACATCTGATGTATGGGAGTGTTGTGATGGGGACACCTGATATATATGGGAGCTGTGATGGGGGACACCTGATGTAAGGGGACATCTGATGTATGGGGGTGCTGTGATTAGGACATCTGATGTATGGGGGTGCTGTGATGAGGACACCTGATGTATGGGGGTGCTGTGATTAGGACACCTGATGTATGGGGGAGCTGTGATGGGGAACACCTGATGTATGGGGATGCTGTGATGAGGACACCTGATGTAAGAGGAACACTGTGATGAGGACACGTGATGCATGAGGATCCTGTTATGGGGACACCTGATGTAAGGGGACATCTGATGTATGGGAGTGTTGTGATGGGGACACCTGATATATATGGGAGCTGTGATGGGGGACACCTGATGTAAGGGGACATCTGATGTATGGGGGTGCTGTGATTAGGACATCTGATGTATGGGGGTGCTGTGATGAGGACACCTGATGTATGGGGGTGCTGTGATTAGGACATCTGATGTATGGGGGTGCTGTGATGAGGACACCTGATGTATGGGGGTGCTGTGATGGGGGATATCTGATGTATGGGGATGCTGTGAGGAGGACACCTGATGTAAGAGGAACACTGTGATGAGGACACCTGATGCATGGGGATCCTGTTATGGCGACACCTGATGTAAGGGGACATCTGATATGTATGGGGGTGCTGTGATGAGGACACCTGATGTATGGGGACACTGCTATGGGGACACCTAATGGAAGGGGACATCTGATGTATGGGAATGCTGTGATGGACACCTGATGTAAGGGGGACACTGTAATGGGAATACCTGATGCAGGCCAGCAGGTACCCCACTGCATTACTTTGCCCATGTGCCCATGATGCTTATAAGATGGCAATGCTTCAGACCTACCTATCCATTGCAATGCAGAAATGTACAATGCATCCCAGCGCCATTTAGCTTTTGCACTTTGCTCCTTTTTACTGCATAAGTCATTTTATTTGTCTGTTCTCCATCTTTAATCCCCTTTTGCCCTCTTTCCCAGTACTTACATGAGCCAGCGGTTGCTTGTCTTGCAGTAGTAGAAATTTCTGGCCTTGATCTGTTGCAGAATATTGTAGGACGAGGGAGAAATGATCACGATGGCGAAGAGAGATACGGTCCTGAAGGGTAACCATGACATCCTGTATATGAGAAATAGATTTAAAATATATACATATACGCACACTAGTAAAAATAGTTTTATGAAAGCCATAGTATTCGTTGGTGACAAAACAAGAAAACTAGAGGTGACGAAGAACAGCAGTGCCAATAAGATGTATGAGGAGGCAGTGAGGTGCAAATAATTATCTTTTATCATCAATTAAAAGCCGACATGTTTCGGGGGGTAATGAAATCCCCCTTCTTCAGGGCCTGGATGTGCAGCAGAGTAGCTGACTTGTCTGCTACACCAGACATTCATTGCATTTCTGGTATTGAAGTCTTATTAATCAGACATGTGCGATTTGTTCCGTTACAAATCAAATTTCAGACTAAATTTTCGTTATTCTATTCTATTCTATTCTATTCTATTCTTTTCTATTCTATTCTATTCTTTTCTATTCTTCTCTATTCTATTCTATTCTATTCTATTCTATAAAACAACCTAAGTAGAAATCATCATCTTATTTCACATTTTTTACCTTACTGTATTTATTGCAATATGTTTTAATTTCCAATTCAAATTAATTTTTGAATTTATTTAATTTTCGAATTCTAATCCTTTTTTAAATTCAAATTCAACTAATTTGTTTCGTTATAATTTATTTTGGATTCATTGAAATTCCTACGATTGTGATGCGAAAATTCGGCTTCATCCGAATCTCCAAATAACAAAAAATTCCATCCGAATTTCAATTTGTAACTAAAAAGAATTGCACACGTCTATACGTACATATTCATTTGTTTCATTCGGATGTCTGAAGCGTCTGAAATAACGTAAACAACGTAATGAATGATCCAAATTGATTCAAATCCATTTTGTTTTTATTTTCCATGAACTTTTTTCTTTATTATAAGAAATGCACTACATATGAAATGGAAACATTTTGCAATAAATATAATAAGGTATAAAAGTGAAATAAGATGATGATTCCTACTTATTGTGTTTGGGTTGGATGGAGGTGGACCCATCAGAATCTCCGAATCACAACCAAAATAATATAATTAATCACAACCGATATAAAATCATAATCTGAAATTCATTTGATTCCATTCTTCATGTTTGGAGATTCTGATGGACTCACCTCCATCCAACCCAAACAGAGTACATAAGTAATCTCCCGAAATAATGAATGAACACGTAAAACCAATATAGCCAATCTTCCGAAATAACTTCTGAAATACGAATTAACTCGGAATAATGAATATAGGAAATGAATCCAAATATACAAAACTATTCCTTGTAGATTTCCTGAAAATGAATCAATCTAACATAACGAATATGACAAAAAAAATGATTAACTTAACAAACTAATCTGAAACAAAACAAAACAAATTTTTCCGTTGTGCACAGCATCTATATTGATTTAATCTAGGATGGAAAAGGACCTGGGGGTCCTAGTAGATGATAGGCTCAGCAATGCCAAGCTGCTGCTAACAAAGCAAACAGAATATTGGCATTAAAAAGGGGATCAACTCTAGAGAAAAAAACGATAATTCTCCCGCTCTACAAGACTCTGGTCCGGCCGCACCTGTAGTATGCTGTCCAGTTCTGGACACCAGTCCTCAGGAAGGATGTACAGGAAATGGAGCGAGTACAAAGAAGGGCAACAAAGCTAATAAAGGGTCTGGAGGATCTTAGTTATGAGGAAAGGTTGTGAGCACTGAACTTATTCTCTCTGGAGAAGAGACGCTTGAGAGGGGATATGATTTCATTATACAAATACCGTACTGGTGACCCCACAATAGGGATAAAACTTTTTCGCGGAAGGGAGTTTAGCAAGACACATGGCCACTCATTAAAATTAGAAGAAAAGAGGTTTAACCTTAAACTACGTAGGGGGTTCTTTACTGTAAGAGCGGCAAGGTTGTGGAATTCCCTTCCACAGGCGGTGGTTGTAGCGGGGAGCATCGATAGTTTAAAAAAACTATTAGATAAGCACCTGAATGACCGCAACATACAGGGATATACAGTGTAATACTGACATATAATTACACACATAGGTTGGACTTGATGGACGTGTGTCTTTTTTCAACCTCACCTACTATGTAACGATGTAATTGCAGATACGCAAACAAGCACCAGGGATAAGGATGGGTTCCCTGCATATACAAGGTGATAGTCAGGGATATGTTCAGACCATAACTTCTATCTATATGGCCAAACCTATGTAGACAACCCTCAAGATAATTGAGTTCAGGTATTTCCAGTGACATATACTGTTCATGCTACAGCACACAAAGATATTTTAGACATCTGTGCATCTCCAACCTTTGGTGAAGGCTCTTTTCTGTTCCAGCATGAGCCAGATCCAAGAAGATATCATTTGGTGTTGAGGAACTTTTCGTGGCCCGCAGAGAGACCCAACCTCAAACCTCCTGATCACCGCTGGTATCAATTGGAACACCAACTATAATGCCGCGTACACACGAGCGGACTTTTCGTCGGACTGAACTCTGACGGACTTTACGATGGAGTTCCGCTGAAACAGACTTGCCTACACACAATCAAACCAAAGTCCGACCGTTTAGAACGTGATGACGTACGACGGGACTAGAAAAAGGAAGTTCAATAGCCAGTAGCCAATAGCTGCCCTTGCGTCGTTTTTGGTCCGTTGGACTAGCATACAGACGAACGTTTTTTTTCAATAGGAATTGAGTCCGTTGGAAAGATTTGAAACATGTTCTAGGTCTGTCAGAATTTTCGACAGAAAAGGTCCAATGAAGGTCCGATGAAGCCCACACACGATCGGAATGTCCGAAGGAATCGTTCCGTCGGACCTTTTCTGCCGGAAAGTCCGCTCGTGTGTGCATTAGGCATGCCTTTTAGTCTAACATTAGTACCTGACCTCACAAATTTTCCATTGGCTGAATGGACACAAATTCCAATGGACACACTCACAAATCTTGTAGGAAGCCTTATTGGAAGAGTAGAAACTGTTGTTACCAAGAAGGGAGCCAACTACACATTAATGGCCATAATTTTTGAATAGGATGTGCAACACCCTCATATAGGTGTTATGATCAAGTGTCTACAAATTGTTGACCATACAGCGTACTTTGTCAGTACGGCAATCCAAGACAATTCACCGATTCAGGTCTGATCTCAGCCCGAATTTTGCAATTCACAGTAGTGTGAACCCAGCCTATGGCTTTTCTTAAATGAATTCAATTTTCTGTTGAGTTCTCTTACCCATGCAGCTGTGGTCTTCTTCCATAGTAGCTGCTCCTTTCTCACCATGCATTAACCAGACTTTTAAGGTATTTTCAGGTACCAGATGTTAAAATTTACACAATTTTATTTGATCCTGGCACAGCAGGCAGGAGATCAATACTGCCAACGCAGGACAATTCTAACTGGAGTTGGGCTTTAAGACTTTTTTTTTTCAAAGAGTTCCTTGAGAGCTCTTTATTACCCTACAGACAGTCCAGTTTTATCTGCTGCTTCAAAAATTAAATGTCAAGTGGGTCAGGTGCCATTAGTACCTCAAAACTAATTTCTATTTTTTAGCTATAGATTTGAAATAGATACGTTTAGTGTGATTGCTAGCATACTGCATTTTGGTAGGATGGAACTATCTTGCCTTGACTGTTGTTCTCCCATCAAAAGTGAAGGATTTTATTTGTCCATTCTCCAAAAATACTTTGAGGACATTCGGAATGAGGAGAAGGGGAGGAGAGTCTTTCATCTTCAACATGTCCTAGGATAAAACAAAAAAAAAGAGTTTTCAAATGGTAAGCATAATAAAGAAGCAACACACTTACTAGTATAACCAAAGAACAAATAATCTCCGATCTATTACAAAGTATTTCTCTTGTATGAAGTCTTTTCATACTGTTTTGTTAACTGTAATGTATAATATAAGTTAGTATCGCAATCTTCAATGTAGTCAAAGAACTTCATGAGTGAGAAAAATCAATCATTCCCCCTAACTTTCTGCTCTGTAGGGCCCTATATAGTCTCAGTTAGAGAATGTGAGAGTCTGAAAGAAAGCAGCTTCTGCAATGCTTGGTCTTTAAAGAAAATAATACATGAATTCTACATCAGCTCGTTTAATTAAGCTGCAATCCATGTGTTATTTTTTATGATACTCAATATTGTAAGATATGACCTTAAAGGAGAAGTATGGGGAAAGCTCACTTGACTGTTCTTCTCCCGTGACCCGTTTTCAGCACTCCTATGACCCGTTTTCAGCAGACAGCGGGCTGAAGTCCTCTGTCGGCTGATGTCACAGAGCCGGTCCGGGCTCGGGAAAGATCATGACCGTATGGATATCTGCCCACATGCCTGGACTGGTAAGCCGCTGAGAGCCTGAGCCAGCCGCTCCCGCCCCCTCCACAGCCCAGCGCTTCAGTGAGCAGGGGGGTTTGAAGAGCAGAAAGTCACTGACTGACAGTTACCAGCTCTCTGTTCAGGGAGCTGTGAGAACCGAGCAATCGGTGGTATTTGATCGCTCGGTTCTGTCTTCTCTGAGCTGGCTGCTCAGCTGTCGGCTAATTTCCAGCTCCTATCTCTCCACCGTGACTCACCTGTTGATGATATCCTGCTCGTCAGTCCTGCCTACTTAAGCCGTCCAGCCCAGATGATCTCTGCATTCGCCTTGGTGACATCTCTAGAGACGCTCCCCTGTGTTCCTGTTAAAGACTTGCTTGGCTGACATTCCTTCTGCCTCCAGATCCTGCTTGCTGTTCTACTACACTGTTCTCTGGCTCCCTGACGTTTTGGCTTGTCTGACAATCCTTTCCGGTTCCTGAACCCTGGCTGTTTTGACTACGTTTACTCTGTTTGCCTTTTTTTCCTATTATTAAACAAGTAAGATTTAACTGTACTTCTGTCTCAGTCTGATTCATGGTTTCTGACAGGTTCTCAGTGTTAGAGTCGACAGGGGACAGATGCAGCACCGGTCCAATGCTGCATCCAGCTAGGTAAGTATGATTCTACAAAAAAAAAAATGGATTCCAATACATCTCTTTTAATGTTAAATAACACATGGGTTGCAACCATTTCTCTGTTGTATCTAAGGCAGCCATGGTTGCCACACAGGATTGGCTTTAAACATGTCTGCCTTTGTTCATCTCTATTACATAATGGATCGATGGGGCTAGTAGTTAACATCATAAAGATAAGGTTCTTTGTTATTTCTTTTAAATATTTTGGCAGTGGCGGTCCAAAACGCAGGGCGCACTGGCGTGGCCCACATCCAAGTGTCCGGTCCTCTAATCTACATGCGGGGTGCCGGACGCATGGATTCCTATTGGATTCCTATATAGGCTTCAAATAAGGGTGGGCTCGGGGCGCAGAGCACTGTGCCCTGAGCCCACTCAGTTGTGTGACAATAGCGAATGAACATTCGCTATGTTCTTCCTGATTCTCCTCCCAGCCAATCAGGAAGTGGGTCCCGTTTCCCGATTGACCAAAAGAAGAAGCAATCCTATTGGCCTAGGAGGAGGAGGGAGGAGACGCACAGTGGAAGCCATTGTGATGCTGAGAAGGAGACGCCGCATGGAGGGATAACGCTGCCTGTGCCATAGATGGGGTAAGTGCGTGGCTGGTAACTGACCTACCGGGGGGGTGGTGGCTGTGGGTGCCCCCCTACAAAAAAAATATACCACCAGCCGCCACTGTATTTTGGATAGAGTAAGGTCAGTTTATGGTGCCATTGGGGTCCCAATCGGGGAGATTTCCCTTAACTTCCTGATCCATGGCCACAGCAGGAAGTGGGCGGAAACTCTTCCAAAGTGAGGGAATCCCTGGTTGCCATCAGAACTAGTATTTCCCCTCTACTCCTGTTCTGGTGACAACTCCAAACTTGGGATTTTTTTCACTTTCCCTGGTCACCAGGACAAATAGAGAGGGTGACTCTCCCTAACGGGGGCAGCAATAACAACTTGCCAGGTTTTGTAACCCCTCTCCACTTTATCTAAAAAAAAAAAAGAAAGTTTTGCTCTCATTACTTACTGCGTCTGTATCGCCAACAGTGACCAACTCAGAAAAGCGGACCCTAGTTGGGTTGGAGCGAAGCTTCTCCTTCTTGGCTGCGCTAATGAATGCTGATTTTGGAGACTACAAGAACACAAATCAAATATTGGAATTCATTGCAAACACACACACACAAAAAACTATTTTATTACTGCAAAACCAAAGCTTTTTTTTTATTTGCTAAATATATAAACCAAAAGGATTCCTTCAATCAAAACCTTTTCAATGGAACTCGCAGTGGCTCTCCAAGAAGGGACATTACTTTGCCCTCTCTTCCTCATGAGCCAATGTCAGCCTCCTGTTGCAGCATAGGATCGGCTATCACACTGGCAGGGGAACCCCTCTGATTACACTGGGAGACCACCAGTGCTATCTGCATTGCTGGGCTATGAGTTTGGCAGCCAGGTCCTTCAGAAGGCAAGAAGCAGCCAACCTATGTAGAGCCAGGAGCGGATCTCGCCATAGCTGCCCCCTCTCCTTCATCCTTTCTTGCCCCACCCTGATCATGTGACTAATTTCCCTTAGGCACCCAGTGGCAGCTTACACACCCAGTGTAAATGGTAAATAAAGACAGAAAGTCATTAGCCCCGTATAAGCTCCAAGTGATAGCTTACACATGACATCTTCTCTTGGCTTTCAATGGCCGAATGCAGGAGGAAAACGAGAAGAAGGTGATTAGTAGTGATGATTTAGTCTTTCCTGGGTTCAGTTCAGGGCAGGTTTGGCGAACATTACCATGCCGAATCCAAACCCTTTTGAAGCCAATGGGAGCCAAAAATTAAAAACATTGTAATGGGCATTTTCTAGGCTAATAGGCAAGGGATTATAAAAACAAATGACATGTGGGGATGGACATTGCCCTGGGGGGCTATGTACTAAAGCAGAAAAAAAAAAAAGATAATTAAATTCAGTTTTTCGGAGAGCAGCCTATATATAGTAATGTTTATAGTGAAACTTTAAAACTGCTAAATTGCATTAAATAACATTCCTGGGTGTGTCCTAATCTTTAACACCTTAATAGTGCAGTGCAAATAGAAAAGTGAATAAATCACTATAAATGAACATACGGTATATTAAATATCTATACAATGTATGCAACAATGACAGAGCAGCCAGGGATTCCATTCACCTATGCCAGACCCTTATCCTAGATGGTATAAATGTTAATGGTGCACCCCACAAAAAAAAGTGCATGTCTGGTATGAATTTTTAATGGGGTCCCTACACAAAAGCGAAGCCCCTCCAAAAATCCATACCAGACCCTTACACGAGCATGCAGCCTGGCAGGCCAGGAAAGGGGGGGACGAGCATGTGCCTCCCCCTTCCAATCATACCAAGCCACATGCCCCCAATATGGGTGGGGTACCAATGTTGATTAGCCCAAGGGCCTCCTTCCCACAACTCTGGCCTGGTGGTTGTGGCAGTCTGCAGGTAGGGGGTTTATAAGGATCTAGAAGCTTCCTGTAACAATAAAGGGTCCCCCAGAAACCGGTTACCCCCCCCCCCCCCCATGTGAATGCATAAGGGGTACCTAGTACCCTTATTGATTCACAAAAAAAATGTGTTAGTAAACACACAGGCACAGTTTTTGATACATCCTTTAATTAAAGAGAAGTCACATGATGTGCATACGTCATTAATGACATTCTCCAGTAATGCAGATCCATGACATGTCCATATATGGTCAATGACATCACTCTGAGTTTTTTTTCGGGGATCCCCCTTTAGATTATGGGGGGATACCAAAGTTTCCGTTTTTATTTTTGTTAAATACTTACCTGCCCTGTACTTGGTTTTGCACAGATCAGCCTGGATCCTCCTCTTCTCGGGTCCCTCTTCAGTGATCCTGGCCCCTCCCCCCTGTTGAGTGCCCCCCCCCCCCCCAGCAAGCAGCTTGCTATGGGGGGCACTTGAGCTGTAGCTCCCTGTGTCTGCCCAGAGTTTGCCCTAAATCATAAAATACAGTCAGGACATTCCAGCCAATTATCCCACTTTTTGATTTGTCATGATCTTTCAAGGGCTTTCCAACCATCAACAGCCATCCAACATTATGATAAAGGGATGATTAAGGAAATGATGTGCAGTATAACAAAACCCAATCACTTACTTGATGAGGTTGTAGAACTGTCAAAGTGATGGACTCCTTTGCATTCCTGCAGCAACCAAAGAAAATAATGTATGCACCATTTTCTGTTTTTAAAAGGGCTATCCAAAGATCACAGTATGAAAGCACATCAATGCCAAACTACAAACTCTAAAATGAAGGAGAACTGAGCAAAATTGCCTTTCGGAAAGGGTTGAAATCGAATCTGGGGTTGAGCATACAACTAAAATATTGTTTTACATGTCAATTATTTTTTTTGCAAATTAAAATACACTATATTACCAAAACTATTGGGATGCCATTACACGCAATGGGATCCCAGTTTTAGTCCGTAGGGTTCAATATTGAGTTGGCCCACCCTTTGCAGCTATAACTGCTTCAACTCTTCTGGGAAGGCCGTTCACAAGGTTTAGGAGTGTGTCTATGGGAATGTTTGTGTTCTGTCGGGTTGAGATAAGAACCCTGTGCAGGCCAGTGAAGTTCCTCCACCCCAAACTTGCTCATCCATGTCTTTATGGACCTTGCTTTGTGCACTGGTCCAAATCATTTGGTGGAGGGGGGGGGGGGTGGGTTATAGTGTGGGGTTGCTTTTCAGGGGTTGGGCTTGGCTCCTTAGTTCCAGTGAAGAGAAATTTCTTAAGGCGTCAGCATACCAAGACATTTTGGTCAATTTCATGTTCCCAACTGTGTAGGAACAGTTTGGGAATGGCCCCTTACTATTCCAACATGACTGTGCAGGCCTTCTCGTTCAACATCAGTGCCTGACCTCACAAATGCTCTTCTGGAAGAATGGTCAAACATTCCCATAGACACACTCCTAAACCTTGTGGACAGCCTTCCCCAGAAGAGTTGAAGCTGTTATAGCGGCAAAGGGAGGGCCAACTCAATATTGAACCCTACGGACTAATACACACGGTCGGATTTTCCGATGGAAAATGTCCGATTGGAGCGTGTTGTCGGAAATTCCAACCGTGTGTGGGCTCCATCGGACATTTTCCATCGGATTTTCCGACACACAAAGTTTGAGAGCAGGATATAAAATTTTCCGACAACAAAATCCGTTGTCGGAAATTCCGATCGTGTGTACACAAATCCGACGGACAAAGTGCCACGCATGCTCAGAATAAATAAAGAGATGAAAGCTATTGGCCACTGCCCATAGTTTATAGTCCCGACGTACGTGCTTTACGTCACCGCGTTTAGAACGATCGGATTTTCCGACAACTTTATGTGACCATGTGTATGCAAGACAAGTTTGAGCCAACATCCGTCGGAAAAAATCCTAGGATTTTGTTGTCGGAATGTCCGAACAAAATCCGACCGTGTGTACGGGGCATAAGACTGGGATGCCATTAAAGTTCATGTGCGTGTAAAGGCAGGCGTCCCAATACTTTTGGTAATACAGTGTATGTAGAACCAAAAATGGAGATGGTGTGGGTAAGTATTAGAAACACCTATTGGGTCATTACTGCTACCTGGGCCTCCTTTGTAGATATTTACCCTTCCCAAATGACATCAGAAAACATTTGATATTCCACGAGCCACAAAAATGTTGATGTTTTTGGAAAAAAAGTGTCCTTTAATAAAGTTAAAACACTTACCAGTCTATTCTAGTTTACTAATTGTAAAGATCAAAACACAAAAAGACAGCCATGCTAATTTTCTGCAGGCATCTAGCCAATGTTTTAGGCCTTCTTAAAGTGGAGGGCCACCCTGAAAAAAAAATTCCACCAAAAATCCTAAAAAAAAATAAAATAAAAAGATTTGGAAAAAAAAAAAATTTTTATACTTACCTAAACCCTTGTTGCTAGGCAGTCTTCCTAATCTGCCTCTTCCTATTCTGCGGCGTGTTCTGCTCCTCGGTGAGCGGCCCCGTTGTCTTCTGGGAACTGTGTGTGTTCCCAGAACACCACGGGGCCATTCACAGATCGCCGCGCCGCTCGCGCATGCGCAGTAGGAAACTGGCAGTGAAGCCGCAAGGCTCCACTGCCTGTTTCCCTTACCTAGGATGGTGGTGCCGGGTCCCGAGGGACAGGTCAGGCCTCAGGCGGCCGACATCGCGGGCACCCAGGACAGGTAAGTCTAATTATTTAAAGTCAGCAGCTACAGTGTTAAAAAATTTTTTAGGTGGCCCGATTCCCGCTTTAATGGTAAACCCCATTAAATTCAAACTTGTGGAATACAGTTTATAGACTGGTCATTTTTCCCACCTTGCATTGGACACCATTGTTCATAACAGGGCCCAATGCAACCCTTTTCTTAATGCTTCTTAAAGGGCCCTTTAGAATGAAGAGTGGATATCCGCTACAGCTTTTCTCAACTTTTTTACCCCAGAGGAGCCTCTAAAATAACTTTCAAACTCTCAGGGAACTTTTACTAAAACCAATTCATTGGGAATCAATGGCGAGCACGATCCTTACAGAGGTGGTTAAAATGCCAACTTTACAGATAGCTGAAAAGACAATTGGTGTCTCGCTACCGGCTCTGCCGAGTGGCATTGGTCCTGCATGTATGCAGGCACCATCAAATGGGAGGTCAATCAGCCACAGTTCAAGGAACCCCCACCCCAGAGTACCCTCAAGGGCACAACAGCTTCCTTAGCGCTCCATCTTCAGTTTCCATCTGCCCCTGCTGGCATGATCCAAGAGTATTCCCCCCGCCAGCCCACTTTGCTGGGGATTGGCTGAGGCCCTCATCAATACTCTAGGCAACTCCTCCTAACCACTGGCTTCTCCAAGGTTCCAGCAAGTAGGGGGAGGTACCAGAGGTGCTGCCTGATGAGTCAATCAACCTCCCTGAGTCACTCGTCCCTGACCCAGATTCAACCCAGCCTGGCTCTCAGCCAGGCTAAATTTACCTACAGCTTACAACTATGTACACCTAGCACTCTACACTAGAGGGTGCTACATACAACTTACTTACCAACAATTAAAATGATCTTTGACTCTTTCGTCCGTTTTTTGGTCTGGCGCTCCTTTCAGTAATACTGTGGTTTGAGCTGCTGTTGGGTGCCCATTGCTGCATAAGAGCCGCCACGCAAGAGCTTGTGAACATTGCTTGAAGTTGGCCTTCATCTGACTATACGTACATGTTTAAAAAGGTTCTACAGGCCATGTCAAGTCAGGCTCTTCTACTCCCGCCACTTTTTTTTTAACATTAATTAAAATAGATAGAGTTTAAAGAGGAGGTCCAGTCAAAAAAGAAATAAAAATAAAAAGTCAGCAGCTACAAATACTGCAGCTGCTGACTTTTAATTGGACACTTACCTGTCCCAGGGTCCAGCGATGTGGGGGATCGAAGCCCCGATCGTCTCCCCCTCCGTTCAGCGGCGCCGGCATTGCAACTGTGGGCACCGGGCTGTGGCTTCACAGCCTGGCACCCACTGCGCAAGCGCGAGCGGCGCCGCGCGCCGTGATTGGCCGCTCAGTCACCTGGGACCTGTAATGGGTCCCAGATGATTGACAGGAGGGAGGGAGCAGAGCTGAGCCCTTCCTGTGCCGAGGGGGAAGTGATGTCACCAGCCCAGGCACTGTAAGAGGCAGACTACGAGGGACCCCCTAGCAACAGGCATTTAGAGGTAACTAAAAAAAAAAAAAATATCCAAATGTTTTTTTGTAATTTTTTTTAGGATTTTTAATGTAGTTTTTTTTTTTTGGGTGGAACTCCACTTTAACTTGAGTCAGAGGGGGTGATTTACTAAGAAGAAGGCACTGCACCAGTTCACACATTAATTGGTGCGAACCGGCGCACATTGAAGAGCAAATAACGATAATAAATAAATACCCTCATATGTAAACTGCAACTGGCGCTAGGGTACCTGCGGGTTTCTCGTTGATAATGGCACACACCCAATATAATTGGTTAATTTCATCTCATTGGATGTGTCTTGTTAGGCAATCAGTAGGTTTTAACCCTTTTGATGCTAATCTCATTCCTATCACTTCTAATATATCTTTGAAATGTGTTTTTTTCTTTTTGTTTACCCAAATCTTTCAATACATTACAAAGAACAGAGAAGTGTTTCTAAACCCAATAAATTAAGATCTTGATCTTTAAAGGTGACCATACACTGCAATCAGTTAGATCTTAAATAAATTAGATTTAGTGCAAGAGCCTGTTTGATTTCCTATACTTTGAAATATTTGTTCAAGTGCGTCTTCCTATTACCTATTTTGCCTAAATATCGAGTTGTACAGAGATTGGCCAATGACCATCTTAAGTGCCCAATTTGGAATGTAGATGTGCCATGACCCACTTGTATTTTCCTAACGATATTTCTTGGGCATTATACAAGGCACATGAGAAACCACCTTTTTTTCAAGACATGCTAGAGTGATCAGGAATCTTCAAACTACGGCTCTCTAGCTGTGGGGGAACTACACACCCCATGAGGCTTTGTAAAACTCTGACAGTCACAGACATGACTAGGCATGATGGGAATTGTAGTTTCAGAACAACTGGAGGGCCCGTAGTTTGACGACCCCTGTGCTAGACCATTATTATGCCTCCAGAATTGGACTACCCAACTTCTCTCTGCTGGTGAACACAAGATATATATATATATATATATATATATATATATATATATATATATAGATATATATACACACACACACACACACTGAAGCAGGAAGCAATATACATTGGCCCGGAAGTGAATCTGTACACATGAACTAGGTGTGTGTTTTGAGGCCAAATCATTTAGACATGCACACATGACAAACACCACCCCATGTAAAAATAAATCAAAAATTATCTTAATTTGCAAATAAGGATCATCTCTTCCTCAGAGAACAGTGAGCGGGGCATGGTGGTGGGAAGAAATTAGCAGCAGTACAAGCAACTTCCTGGAGGGGCGTGATGTCATTCCGGCATGCTGGCCACCGCTTCCGGGAACCAGATATGCGCCACGAGTACATACCTCTCACATACACAGCAGTCGCGCATCTAGATGCATTTGGCGCATCTAGCTGCAGGAACCCAGTTTTTATGGAAATTAATAGTAAAGCAGATGCAGATTTCCAGGACTGGACTAACAAATGTTTATGGTGAAAGACAACTGGTGTTTTCTATTGAGCAAGGTCTAAATGGGCCATTGACATGCATCACAGTTGAACTTAGGAATGTGCCTTTGCAAAGTTAAACTAAATGAAATCCTTTCTTATTTCTGCTTGGGGATAGAATGCAGAGGGATTAGAAGTCTTGTCAGTTTTTTCAGGATGTCTGCACCCCTGATAGGGTGAAGACAACTCCCAAATTTTGCCAGTTTCTCCTTCAATTTGTTCACTTCCTGTCACATAGCCAAACAGGAAGTGAGGGTAAAACCCTACCAATGTCTCCTTAGGGACACACAGGTCAATCTAAATAGTTTCCCCATTAGGTTAATTGCACTCTAGCATTTTTTTCTGTGTACACCCCAAATTACTAGGTATCTTGGACATTGGGGTTTATTTACTAAAGGCAAATCCACTTTGCACTACTTGGAAGTGCAATTGCTGTAGATCCGAGGGGGATATACAAAGAACTTAAAAACACAGCATCTTTGCTTCTACATGATTGGATGATAAAATCACCAGTGCTTCCCCTCAGATTTACAAGGAGTACACTTGTATTGCAGAGTGGATTTGCCTTTAATAAACCCCAAAATACCTAATAATTTGGGGTGTACACAACAAAGTGCTGGAGTGCAATTTGCCTAATGGAGACGCTAGTTAGATTGACCTGCGTGTCACCAAGGAAAGACATTGGTAGGGTTTTACCCTCACTTCCTGTTTGGCTGTGACAGGAATTGAAGCCAATTTTCCGAAAAGGGACAAAAAGCCCAACCTAAAAAAAGACAAGCAGGGGTTCTAACACTCACTTGGTTTCCCTCAAATGCCCCCAATTAGAATAGGATTGTCTTGAGCTAGATTTTAGCTCAGTGCTCTAAATCAGGAGGTTCTCAACCCTGTCCTCAAGTACCCCCAACAGGCCATGTTTGCAGGTTTACCTTCATCTTGCACAGGTGTTTTAAATCAGAGTCAATAGCTTGGTATTTTGGACAGCTATTTAGCTAAGATAAATTCCCAAAACATGTCCTGTCGGGGGTACTTGAGGCTAAGAACCACTGCGCTAAAATTGAAAATTGAATACTTACCTCTCTGTAATTTTCCTTTCCTGGTGCCTATCCATGGCAGCATGCACACAACCCATGCATATGCTACCATGAAGGCACCAGGAAAGTAACTTTTAGACAAATCACACCTTTTTTTGTTTTGCCATGCCAATCAGTTAAGCTTCAGCTGGGAAATCTGTTGCATGAAACTTGTTTTGGGGGGGGGGGGTGTAAAATGCATTAATTGGATTGAGCATGCATCTGCAAAACAAATTATTAACAAAACACATAAAACATAAAAATTTGCTACAAATTTTATTGGTCAACAAAACAGGACTTGGAAAAAAAAAACACATGTATGTTAATTTGAGACACTAATAGAATATGGTTTTGAGGTCTGACTCTTTTGCAGAGGAAATTAACAGGAGTTAAAAGCACTGAGCCTACAAATGGACATCTATTAAGGATTTAAACATTTAGTAGTCACAACAGCTCGAGGAAGATTTTGCAAAATAATTCAGAACAGACAAATAAATCAAAGTGAAACTAACAACCTACAAAAAACACAGATTGACAACATCAAAAAAATTTCAGTGAAAAATAAATATCCCCCCCCCCCAAAAAAAAAAAATATATACTTGCTCTAAAACACATCTCTTTTGCAAAGACATAAACAAAATACAAAGAGAGAATACATGTTACAAACGCTATAAAGACACCCAAATGTACTCTCCTGACACAGAGACCCACTAGCCTCTTTTCAGGGCGAGGTAAAGATTGCTATCTGCAAGCTTTATATAACATAGGTTTGTGTGCTAATGAGGCAATTGAAAACACATGCACAGTCCATGAAACACACAAAATGCAAGTTCACCCAATGTAGAGACAGAACTTCAAAGTGGGTACACCTGTTAAGGATGTCCTTAAATTACTAACCCAAAAAACACACTCTCTGAGCATGCCCAGAAAAATCCAAGTGCTGTTCACACACAAAAAGCACCAACAAAAAAACAAAAAAAAACCAAAGTCTCTCAGCATGCCCAGAACAACACAAATACATTTCACACACCAAAAGCCACAACAAAAAAAACAAAGTCCCTGAACTAGGGTTGCCACATCATCCCTTTAATCCAGGACACATATTAATTAAACAGGTTCTGAGGCTGATTTAATGCAGATAAGGCACCAAGTGAGTTTAATTACCACCTTAATCAGCCACAGAACCTGTTTAACTAATGTGTGTCCTGGATTAAAGGGATGATGTGGCAATCCTACCCTGAACATGCCCAGAACAACCCAAATGCAGCTAGCACAAAATAAGCCACCTCCCTGTCCAAAATTAAGCACATCATCCATTATGCTACAAAATTACAGATGGGATAAACACCCCCCCGGTCCAGGAGGGCAAACAAAGAGCCTAACATGGGCAAAAGTTATACAACAAATATCACTGTAGTCTATGGGAACTGACTTGTTAATTTTGCTAGTCCCAACTTGGCTGGCTTATCTTCTAGTAATTGGCCTTAAAATGGGTATGGGAGCCCAGGTCCCAACCTGAGGGACATATGTCAATGTCACCAATTTGGACAACCCCAAAAACAAAACAATGAGAAGTGCCTTTAAAAATGCAAAATTGCTTAAACGCTAGTACCTTGGGGGGGCTTACTCTGCCTGTAAAGTGGTGCATCTGTAGCATGTATCCAAAGTGCTGCTTCAAAGATGTACGGCTTTAGAGAAAACTTACAAATCTACATTGCAGCTGCAAGATTTTACCCCAAAACAAAAAATAGCCTGCCCCCCCCCCCCCCCAATACATACCAGGTCATTTGGGTCTGTTAATGCTTAAAATGAGAACCCCCACATGAAAAATACCACCCCAAACTTAAAAAATATTGTGCCCATCCCACATACTAACAAACCCCTAGCCAAACACACAGCAAGCCAGCCCATGAAAGAAGGGTGGATGCTTGGGGGCAGGAGGGGCTCAGGCACCCCAAAAGTCAACCACCTTGTTCCCATATTCAGGGGGACAAGGGCCTCTTTCACACAACCTTAGGCTGGGGTTGTGGGGGGCTGCAGACAGGGGGGGCTTTACGGAATATGGAAAGCCTCTTTAAACTAGTGGGTACAAGGTGCTTTGTGGTTGGTATTGGGCTGAACCCAACATGCCCCAAAGGCAGCCAGATATGTTGAGTGCATGTGGCCTTGTATGGTTCAGCAGGGGGTTGGGCGATCGCTCTTCTCGCCCCTTTCCTAGCTGGCCCTGTTGTATGCTCTGAAAAAAGGATGTGGTTTGGATTGGTGAAGGCAGCTCACAGCCTTTGGAGAATAGAGTGGAGTGTGGAGTAACCCTTTAAAAGCAAAAGTTAGCCCATGGAAATCCAAGGGGTTAGAGGGGGGGGGGGGGGGGGGGGGAGAAGAGCATTGGAGAATGGAGTGTGAAGTTCCGCTTTAAAAGCAAAAGTTAGCCCATGGAAATCCAAGGGGTTAGTGGGGGGAGACAAGAGCATTGGAGAATGGAGTGTGAAGTTCCGCTTTAAAAGCAAAAGTTAGCCCATGGAAATCCAAGGGGTTAGAGGGGGGGAGACAAGAGCATTGGAGAATTGAGTGTGGAGTTCCCCTTTAAAAGCAAAAGTTAGCCCATGGATATCCAAGGGGTTAGAGGGGGGGAGAGAAGAGCATTGGAAAATGGAGTGTGAAGTTCCGCTTTAAAAGCAAAAGTTAGACCATGGAAATCCAAGGGGTTAGAGGGGGGAGACAAGAGCATTGGAGAATGGAGTGTGGAGTTCCTCTTTAAAAGCAAAAGTTAGCCCATGGAAATCCAAGGGGTTAGAGGGGGTAGACAAGAGCATTGGAGAATGGAGTGTGGGGTTCCCCTTTAAAAGCAAAAGCTAGCCCAAGGAAATCATATGCATTAGAGGGGGAAGGTTAAATGCCCTTTTAGGAGAAGCTAGAGGAGCGAGAGTCTTTTTACATAACTTTAACAAGTTGCATGTCACCCCCAGAGTCTCAAAAGAAAAGAAAAGCGGTAAGCACATTTGTAAAGCACAGTAAGGCCATAACACAGCTTCATAAATATTCCCCTAAGTGTATTACCTGCTGGTAGTTCAGGAATATAGCAATTGTTATTTAACATGTGTTTGTACATTTGTATTGGTTTAATTGGATTGTTCTGTTCCCGAAACCCTCATAAGCTTGAAGGTCTCCCCTTGGAGAGTAAAGACTCCCACTGACTTGTAAAGAAAGATAAAAGCAAAGTACGAACCGATCGTCAAACTGACCTGGAAACATCTCCGCACTATCGGTCAGTAATCACTTTTGAAATCTTTTCAATAGAATACCAATAGGCTGAGCTCTGCAATAAAATTACAACGGAGAAGTAGCTACCAACCCATTAATAGAGCTATCTACTTCTTTTTTCTTTTTTTTTCCTTACCTGACCAGCTCGATGAATCTCTCCCTCGGAGACCCGCTCACATCCTCATTATCGATGGCTAAAATCTGATCTCCTGAAAGCAATTTGTTCTCTGAGGGTCCACCTGAAATGAAAAAAAAAAAAGATTTGAACGGAGTCCGTATTTTCATTAGTATTCTGTTCAGGGATGACATACGGAGAAGGTGAGACAAACACAGACAGTTATGTTGCTAATAAAATATCCAGAATAGAGTTTTAGCGCTGGAAGGGGAATAGTTCTAAAGTCCATAATAGCTCGCCAATTATATAAAAAAGAAGCAGTGTATGTCTAACCAAAAACTATTTTTTTAACATTTTAGATGGAGTGGGGGAGGTTTTAGAATCCTATGTCGGATTTTTACCGTTTTCTGGAGCTCTGTAAAAGCAGCGCTGTTTGGGCTCCCTGTGGGGTTGCCGCCAGCACAGGACCCAGTTGTTCCTGGATTGGTGGTCATTGTTGAGTTGCATGATGTAGGTTGGCTGGCCTCTAGCACCATAACCTGCAATGACACGGTAGCACCAAGACGCTCAGTGTCAATCGTTGCTATGGTGTTGGCAGGCCCAGCCCGTCTGCACCATGGCAATGCGTGATGCTGAGCCAGGGCAGGAGAGGATGGAGGTCAACCTTCTCCAGACTGGGAGGGTTGTGTGATGGGGGCTATGTGATGGGAGGAATGTGTGATTGGGGGTCTATGTAATGGGAGGAATGTGTGATTGGGGGGCTCTGTGATGGGAGGACTGTGTGATTGAGGGGCTCTGTAATGGGAGGACTATGTGATGGGGGCCCTGTGATAGGGGGGAATGTTTGATTGGGGGCTATGTGATGGGAGGACTGTGTGATTGGGGGGCTCTGTGATGGGGGACTGTGTGATTGGGGGGCTATGTGATGGGAGGACTGTGTGACTGGGGGGCTCTGTGATGCGAGGACTGTGTGATTGGGGGGCTATGTGATGGGAGGACTGTGTAATTGGGGGGCTTTTTGATGGGAGGACTGTGTGATTGGAGGGCTCTGTGATGGGCGGATTGTGTGATTGGGGGGCTCTGTGATGGAAGGACTATGTGATGGAAGGACTGTGTGATTGGGGGGCTCTGTGATGGGAGGACTGTGTGATTGGGGGGCTCTGTGATGGAGGACTATGTGATGGAGGGCTCTGTGATGGGAGGACTATGTGATGGAGGGGCTCTGTGATGGGAGGACTGTGTGATTGGGGGGCTAGGTGATGGGAGGATTGTGTGATTGGGGGCTATGTGGTTGGAGGCCTGTGTGATTGGGGGGCTCTGTGATGGGGGGACTGTGTGATTGGGGGGCTATGTGATGGGAGGACAGTGTGACTGGGGGGCTCTGTGATGGGAGGACTGTGTGATTGGGGAGCTATGTGATGTGAGGATTTTGTGATTGGGGGGCTCTGTGATGGGAGGATTGTGTGATTGGGGGGCTCTGTAATCGGAGGACCGTGTGATTGGGGGGCTATGTGATGGGAGGACTGTGTGATTGGGGAGCTATGTGATGTGAGGATTTTGTGATTGGGGGGCTCTGTGATGGGAGGATTGTGTGATTGGGGGCTCTGTAATCGGAGGACTGTGTGATTGGGGGGCTCTGTGATGGGGACTGTGTAATTGGGGGGCTCTGTGATGGGAGGACTGTATGATTGGAGGGCTCTGTGATGGGAGGACTGTGTGATTGGGGGCTATGTGATTGGGGACTGTGTAATTGGGGGGCTCTGTGATGGGGGACTGCGTAATTGGGGGGCTCTGTGATGGGAGGACTGTATGATTGGAGGGCTCTGTGATGGGAGGACTGTGTGATTGGGGGCTATGTGATTGGGGGACTGTGTAATTGGGGGGCTCTGTGATGGGAGGACTGTATGATTGGAGGGCTCTGTGATGGGAGGACTGTGTGATTGGGGGGCTCTGTGATGGGAGGACTGTGTGATTGGGGGCTATGTGATGGAAGGACTGTGTGATTGGGGGGCTCTGTGATGGGAGGACTGTGTGATTGGGGGGCTCTGTGATGGAAGGACTGTGTGATTGGGGGGCTCTGTGATGGGAGGATTGTGTGATTGGGGGGCTCTGTGATGGGAGGACTGTGTGATTGGGGGGGGCTCTGTAAAGGGAGGACTGAGTGATTGGGGGGCTCTGTAAAGGGAGGACTGTGTGATTGGGGGGCTCTGTAATGGGATGACTGTGTGATGGGGGGCTCTGTGATGAGAGGACTGTGTGATTGGGGGGATCTTTGTGATGGGAGGACTGTGTAATTGGGAGGCTCTGTGATAGGGGGAGGGCTGTATTTGGATGGCCTCTGATGTGGCCTCTGAAGGATGGGGGGAATCTGTGAGATGGGGGGGGGGGGGGATCTGTCATGGGAGGTAGTATGATGTAATGGGGGCTATGTATAAGGAGGTCTCTGATGAGATAGACAGACTCTGACGTGATGTGGTAATGTATATATATATATATTTTTTTTTTAATATAAAATGTGTTTCTATTTAACCCCTAATTAATGCTTGGTTTTCTCCAACCAACCCCCCCAAATTAACTCCTCTGCAGTTTTCTTATCATTTCTGTTTTTCTACCATTGATACCATTAATCCTTTTTTTTTTTACTTTCACTGTTTTTTACCTTTAAAATGTAATCTTTTTTTCAATTTTACTAGTTCTGTTTATTAGTTATTTTCATGTTGCATTTAAAAAAAATGCACAAAATTGAAAAAAATAGTCCTCCTACTCTTGTATTGAGTTGCATTATATTTCTTCCGTTTATTTTGTAATGTGCTGTACAAACTGTTGGAACCATGTAAATCCTGAATAATAATAATAATAACTATTATTATTTAAATTGTACATAATTTTGCAATGCTTTGTACTGGCTTAATTAGTGTTATTATAAGTGGGACAAGTTATAGAATACAATTTACACTTTTAATCTACAATAACACTCATTTCTAAAAAAAAAAAAAAAAAAAAGAAGGTAGAACAAAGTGATATTTTATTTTTTTCTTAGCTTTGTTACATCTTTTTGTCTATAGATTGTGTTGAAAATAAATCTTTTTTTTTTTTTTGCAAAAGAACGTCTGTTTTTTCCCCCAAAAAAAAAAAAAAAGAAAGAAAGATATACATGTTACATAAGAAAAAAAGTTATTGCCATATCAATAGATTCATAGCAGAAACGTAAAACATTTTCTGTTCCAAAGGGAATATATTGGCTATATATATAAAACATCCAGCACTAAGGTTGCAGCACAGTTTTAGCAGCCACAATGCTGTGACAGTTTCAGGCACATCGTGATCTCGCTAAAGCCGAAGATAATGACACGTTCATCAAGGTTTATAAACTCACCGCCCACTTTATTAGGTACACCTGTTCAATTGCTTGGTAACGCAAATGGCTAATCAGCCAATCAAATGGCAGCAACTCAATGCATTTAGGCATCTAGACATGGTGAAGACGGCTTGCTGAATTGAGCATCAGAATGGGGGACGAAAGGGGATTTAAAGTGTAAGTAAACCCTCCTATCGTTTTCAGCCAGGGAAGCTGCCATCTTTGCCTCTGTTTAATCTACAACTGCCATGATGCTGCACATGTGATCAGTTATGACACCAGCCATTGGATGGCTTGACAGTTCGGTTGAGAGCACAACCAATGGGAGTGTTACATTTCCGGCACGTGCCGGAAATGAAACAGTTTTATGGATGGGTTTACTTCCGCTTTAAGTGACTTTTAACGTGGCATGGTTGTTGGTGCAAAACGGGCTGGCCTGAGTATTTCTGGGATTTTCACACACAACCATCTCTCGGGTTTACAGAGAATGGTCCGAAAAAGAGAAAATATTCAGTGAGTGGCAGTTGTGTGGAGGAAAATGCCTTTTGTAATGTCAGAGGTCAGAGAATGGGCAGACTGGTTCCAGGTGATAGAAAGGCAACAGTAACTCAAATAACCACTCATTACATCCAAGGTATACAGAATACCATCTCTGAATGTATAACACATGGAACCTTGAAGCAGATGGTCTACAGCAGCAGAAGACCACACCAGGTATCACTCCTGTCAGCTAAGAACAGGAAACTGAGGCTACAATTCGCACAGGCTCACCAAAATTGGACAATAAGATTAGAGAGACGTTGCCTGGTCTGATGAGTCTCGATTTCAGCTGCGACATTCAGATAGTAGGTTCAGAATTTGGTATAAACAACATGAAAGCATGGATCCATCCTGCCTTGTATTTACAGTTCAGGCTGGTGGTCAGAAAGACACCATCAGATAGAAGGTGAATTGGCCACAGCTCAAGGAACCCCTGCCAACATCTGGAGGAAACCTAGGGCTCTATGGAACCCTGGTTGAGAATGGCTGTTTTAGTATGTCTGCTGTCTATGTCTCTGATAGTCCTCTCTAGTATTACATATATACAGAACATTATGGCCAGCCCTTTGAGATGTTAGGGACAGCAAATTGAGGCTCCCTTATATCTCGTTGGTTGACATCCACTCCTTTATAAGAGTAGTTTACTATAGTCTAATAAAACTACACCACAGTGGTGCCCCAAGCTACATAGGTAATGGGAGGCAATTCTCCAAACTATGTTTTTACACTATCCTACACCATGGACCCATTGTTTTGTCTCTATTCCACAGTAACTGCAGCTTCAGTGAGGGCTTGTTTTAAAACTCTTCTGCTGCTTGTTAAGAATGAGTAGGTACCTTACTGTAGTCTGGGCAAAAGGTTCAGTTTAAAGAACCTGGTTCATTGTAACTCAGTACTCTATGAACTGAACACGATGTCTGCTGCTCTGTGAAAATTATATGGATTCACCCAAAAAAAAAAAACTGCATTTGAAATGTCATATTCACAAATAATCCTCAACATTCAGCTTCCTTTAACAAATGAACACATCACATATCACAGTTTTGTATTCTTCCAGAATTCCACAAGTCTGACTAGGAAGCAAATGACATCCATCAGCTGTCACTGACTGCAGGTCCCGCTCTCCAAGGAGAGATCGGGGCAAGACGCTGGACATTAATCTCCAATCGATACAAACAGAAGTACTTTGCTTAGCCCAATGGTTTAGGTTCGACCACTCTCCACAAACAGAGGCCCCTCCCAAGGGGCAGAGGTCACCCTAATTGATTAATTTATGTATGATTGATCCAGCGAGAGCACCAAACAAATGTGTCTCAGTGTCCAAAATATTTATTGGATTCCACAAAGGACCAAAAAGCACCCAACATGTTTCAGAGGCCCAAACAATCCCCCTTCATCAAGGCTTTAGTGCTTGTGTCTAATGGACTTAAAGTGAAGATCTTGGACATATCAATCAAAGACACATCAATCAAAATTTCTAGTGGACCAAAAAGTTAAGATCTTGGACACATCAATCAAAGACACACCAATCAAAGTGTCCAATGGACCCAACGTTATGATCTTGTAAACATCTATGAAAGACACATCAATCAAAATGTCCAATGAACTCTAAAGTGAAGATCTTGGACACATCAACTAAAAAGACACATTAATCAAAGTGTCCAATGGACTAAAAGTAAAAATCTTGGACACATCCATCAAAGTGTCCAATGGACTCAAAGTACAAATATTGGACATATCAGTCCAATGGACTCAAAGCAAAGAGTCATTAGCTATCCTTTTGTTATGTAGAAAAAAGCAGGCCTGGTCAATATGTCAGCCTGTATGTCTAGCCTGTACAATAATGTATGTATGGTATACTACCCTGTTTCCCCTAAAATAAGACCTAGCGTGACTGTCAGCGATGGCTTCAATATAAGCCCTACCCCCCAAATAAGCCCTAGTTAAAGTCTTTGTAGGTCTTATTTTCAGGGTAGGGCTTATTTTTGGGGAAACAGGGTAGGGCGTATTTGGAGGGTAGGGCTTATATTGCAGCCATCACCGACAATCACGCTAGGTCTTATTTTAGGGGAAACAGGGTATGTGAGTGTATACATAATGTATAAATAAGTATATATATTTTTACAGAATATCCTACATAAATCATTATAGCATGAGCCACCTACCCTTGGCCATACTACAGAACTGACTTAAAGTTATTCATTTTAAAGGTCATTATTAAAGAGAAGGGAAGGATTTTTGCATTTGGAGGAAATTAGGTTTAACTGTCTTATAGGGAAAGGCTTGTTTGCTGCACGAGCTATGAAAATTTAAAATAGTCTTCCACAAGAGCTAGTTTTAGTCAACTCAACAGAATCCCTCAAGGAAAGGTTCAATATGTTTTAAATACTCAAAATATAAATGGATGGAAACCAATTATAGAAGTAACACTATTGTCAGGGCACCATTCAGAGCAAAGGTGAGCATGTGTTGAAAAGGGGACATCAGAACAAAAATGTGCATGTGCTAAGAAGAAGACCTGGCATAGTTGCCACAACTGTACATGGCCATGCTTGTTTGCACGGGAATGCGCGCAGGTGCATTTCCACACGTCCCACCATCCCTAACGTGAAACGCCCTATATGAGGACAGTAGCTGTGACCAGAGATTTCTGGATGATCTTCAGCTACCTCTTGCTCCTGCGTATCATGTATTCTTGGACTTCCCGTTATCGACCCGGCTTGCCTCTGGACCTTTCTGCAGCCTGACTCCTGTTTTTTCCAATGGACTCAAAGTGAAGATCTTGGGCACAGCAATCAGAGTCCAACGGACTCAAAGTAAAAGTCTTGGACACATCAGTCAAAGAGACCAATGGACTCAAAGCAAAGCGTCATTAGCTATCCTTTTGTTATGTAGAATATAGTAGGTCTGGTCAATATGTCAGCTGGTATGTCTGGCTTGTACAATAATGTATGTATGATGTACACTGTATACTATGTATGTATATATACAATGTCTACAAAAATCAAAGTGTCCAATGGACCCAAAATAAAGATCTTGGATACATCTATCAAAGAGTCCAGTGGATTCAGATTAGAGATCTTGGACACATCATCAAAGTGTCCAATTGACTCAAAGTAAAGATCTTGGACACATCAATCAAAGTGTCCAATGGATTCAAAGTAAAGATCCTAGGCACATCAATCAAAGAGTCCAATTTATTCAAGGTAAGGATCTTGGACACATCAATCAAAGTGCCCAATTGACCCAAACTAAAGATCTTGGACACATCAATCAAAGTGTCCAATGGACTCAATGTAAAGATGTTGGACACATCAATTAAAGAGTCCAATGGACTCAAACTAAAGATCTTGGACACATCAATCAAAGAGTCCAATTGACTTAAAGTAAAGATCTTGGGCACATCAATCAAAGAGTCCAATGGACTCAAAGTAAAGATCTTGGACACATCATTTAAAGTATTCAATGGACTCAAAGTAAAGATCTTGGGCACATCAATCAAAGAGTCCAATGGACTCAAAAGAAAGATCTTGGACACATCAATCAAAGTATTCAATGGACTCAAAGTAAAGATATTGGGCACATTAATCAAAGAGTCCAATGGGCTCAAAGTAAAGATCTTGGGCACATCAATCAAAGTATTCAATGGAGTCAAAGTAAAGATCTTGGGCACATCAATCAAAGCCAGGACAGTATTTAGTGTGTGAATGCCAGTGTTAGTGGTAAAGGAGGTCCTGCTCTGACTGAGGTCTAAAAGGGAAGGGTGTATTTTCTCTCAGGGCCACCAACCAAACATATATTATTTGACTTGGCCCAAGGTTTATTTGCCCCCCCCCCCCCCATCCTAGTATTCCCCTGAGAGCACTGTGCTAATCACATACAATGTTTCTCATTTATACATATACAGATAAAATAAACATTGCAGCACATTTAAGGCCTCATTCACACTGGACATTCTAAAAACGCCATAAACGTTAGCTATAGAAAGCTGTAGAATGAGTTTTGCAGCAGGTTTTGCCGTAGTGTTTTTTGTCATTTGTGTTATTTAGCTTTTTTTTTAGCAAAACTATACCCCCACAAAAGCTTATGGCTCAAAAACCCTCATAAGCGCGGAATAACCACATTTTTTAGCGTTAGAGCATTTTTACAGCTGAAAAACTCTTCGAATGCACTAGTTCTGGGGGGGGGGGGGGGGGGGGTTTCCAGTCAGAAGACGCCCCTGCCAAAAGACACTGATAAAACCCTATGTGTGCATGGACACATAGGATAGCATGCTGGGGAGTTTACTATTTGCAGAAAAAAACGCCTGAAGCCAAAAACAGCAGCTGTAATAACGTCCAGTGTGCATAAGGCCTAAAAACACCTAAAAACATGCAGGACTATATCCAGACATGGCTTTTCTAAGACAGACAACCAATTGAAACATGGATTGCTCAATTATGCAGATGCAGGAAAAAGCAAAAGATTTTACCTAGGTAGGGCAGAAGACAATGTTGTTGCCTTTTATCAAAATGTGCAAAAATGTAAAATATGGATAGGAAATACTTTGCATGCTTTTTATGCCTGTGGCTTGCCTAGAGGTGTATGCTGGAAAGGTCAAGCCTGTTTGCAAGTTCAGTCTGGTTATAGTGAGATGACACAGTCAATTAACTTTGTCAGTGTTGTCCAGTGGCGTCTCCAGCTTTCAAATTTAGGGGGGGCACATGGGGGGACAGGGACAAAAGTAGGGGGGCAACTATAAAATGCGTATATATATATATATATATATATATATATATATATATATATATATATACATATACACTGGGGCCCTTTACTACGATCCCACAATGGGCCCTTTCACATGTTCTGCAGTGAGCTCCCTTCCTACTGTATTGGGGCCCCCCAGGGTGGCAGAAAACAAGAGATATATGTCACCAGCATACCAAGAAAATATAAGGATCCAAAGCAGTGGGAGAACTATCAGGGTTGCAAAGGTTGTCTTGCCTCCGGGCCCTGGTGTTCCACCACTGTGGGGTTCCCCAGCCTCCTCTTACTGTCCTGCCCCTGCTATTGACAGCGCTGGTCTGGCATCTCTTGGAATTTTCAGGCTGGTTGTCCTGTCCTAAGGATGGGAGAAATCAGTCTGTTTTTTCAGTAACTGAGAGTCCTGGTGGAGTCCTTCCTGCAGCTCGCTCTTCTCCCTGCCAATGAGGATGCAGGTGAAGGAGCAGATCGGGCGGCCATGGTTGTATGAGTGCTCGCATTATGCAGTGCCAGCAAGCAGAGGGAGGGGGGAGGAATCACCCGCAGGAGCTGACTGGGGACTCTCTCCCTCTTAGACATTGATTTTTTGTAAAAAAAAAAAAAAAAAAAAAAAAAATTTTTTTTTTGGGGAGGCACATGGTGGGGCACAGCATAATGTTGGGGGGGTCAGGGCCCCCTCTGGCCCCCCCCTAGGGTCGCCATTGGTGTTGTCTATTGGTATGCACAACTGGGAGGCAACCCACAGGATCCAGTAACTTCATACGAGGCCTTATATCAGAAAACTTCTCAAAATGTAGATAATCTATCTGTGCTCTTTTGACAAATTAGCCATGGAGTAGGTGTGATGACCTTATTTAGCTTTGTGGGTCTGGGAGTTTATTAAGGTGCATGTTCACTAAAACAAAAAAAATGCCTCCTCCTTATCTGCCTAAATACCACTAACTTACCCGCCACCCCCACCCTGATGGTCTACCTCATCCTACAGCTGTGGCAAAAATCTAGTGCCAGACTACAATCAAGTGCAAAGGTCCCTTAGACTTTAATGGCCATACCCATATAGCAGGAGCAAAGTCCCATTTCATTCTAATGTATTTTTTCTATAACACTTCTCCTCCTGGGAACTCATGGCACTTAGTAGGTGAAGCAACCATCTTGGTCACACTCAGCTGATCCAATAAACCTACCAGCATGACTTCAGAGTGTGGGAGGAAACAAGCCACTATGCTGTCCATGTCTATGGGATATTAATGTACAGGTGGCCTGGCACTAGACTGGGCCGCTGAAATTGCAGGAGGCTGCAGCTATCAGAAAAGGTAAGTACATATCTGTGGGATGCGGTGGGGTGGGTTGGGGTAGATGCAGCTAGGTGTATTGAGGCAGATGGGGATATTTTTAAATTTGACTATACTAATACTCTAAGGAACTCCAAGACCCACAAAGTAAGAGGGAAATACGGGCCTCTAGGGCAGTGGTCATCAACCCTGTCCTCAGGGCCCACTAACAGGCCAGGTTTTTTGTTTCAGCGAACATGTACTTTAAAGTAAAACTTCGCTCTTTAAAAAAAAATTCTAGGCAATGGATTTTTGTGGTAGAACACCCTTTGCATTCCTTTTCTGCCAGAAAAAACGTTATTTTTGTTCCTAGCCATCTATTTCCAGTGTACAGCACATACATGGTAAAGTGTGCACTTGTGGCCTATTCCTGGGATCTGTAAGATGCAGAGAGTAGAGTTGGGTTGGAGAGACAATATAACTCCAGTCCGCATGGGCAGAAGTTGCATCATCAGTGACTTGCCAATGGCCAAAGAGTAGAGATGCCAATTCTAGAAGAAGTTGAAACAGCACAGGACAGCTCTGAGTTGTTGGCTTTGGAGGAGGGCAAACAGACAGGTAGGTTTTCCATGTACTGTTCATGTTTGCACATTATAGCATGAGCTGCTTACCCTTGGCCACACTACAGAACTGATTTAAAGATATTCATTTTAAAGATCAATATTAAAGAGAAGGGGAGGCTCTTTGCACGTGGATGAAATTAAGTTTAACTGTTGTATAGGGAAAGGATTCTTTGCTGTATGAGCTATGAAAAATTAAAATAGTCTTCCGCAAGAGCTAGTTCTAGCCAACTCAACAGAATCTCTCAAGGAAAGGTTCAATATGTTTTAAATACTCAAAGTATAAATGGATGGAAACCAAGTACAGAAGTAACACTATTGTCAGGGCACCATTCAGAGCAAAGGTGAGTATGTGCTGAGAAGGAGACATCAGAACAAAAATGTGCATATGCTAAGAAGAACACCCGGCATAGTTGAAACTATGAGTAGATACTGTACATGACCATGCTCATTCGCACGTTCATGCCCACCTGATGCCAAACCCCCTATATAAAGACAGCGGCTGTGGCCAGATATGCATGGATGATCTTCAGCTACCAGTACTCTTGCTCCTGTGTATCCTGTATTCCTTGGACTTCTCCTTACCGACCTGGCCTGTCTTTGGACCATTCTGCTGCCTGACTCCTGGCTTTTTCAAAGGACTTTGCCTCTCCTGACTAAATGTACATGACCCTGGTTTGCTCCTCTGACTGCTCTCCTGCCTGCTCCACCTGATTCCTTTGTATGACTTTGACTCCATTCCTGATCATGTTCCTGCCTAGCCCCTGGCTGGTCTCTCCATGTATGACCTTGGCCTCCATCCATATGCTTCCTCAGTCCAGTTCTGCCAGTCTGCCCTCTTTCCGTGGTGTGTGCCATCTTGCTTGTAGCCGCTGCCTTGGTCCTGCTACATCTCCAAGACCAACAGTAGTCCTGCCAACAGTCTTGATAGATCAGCTGATCGCTACCCAGTAGACACTTCTTCAAGCAATCTCTAGCAGATCTACCTAATCAGCGCCCTTGCTTCTTAGGGCCTTGCGCTCCCTGTTTTCACCACCATGGGTACTCAACAGTTAGCCACAAGGGAAGCCCTCTCATTAATTTGGCCTCCAATCAGGTATGTGACAACTATGTTGGTGTACACTATTTTATTAAGACATACAGTTAACCTGGTTGAAAAAAGACACAAGTCCATCCAGTTCAACCAACAACATTTTACCCATATTTGTAATAAATACACATTTTATGGAATAATTTGTGTTGCTGGTTTTGGATGACACCAGCAAAGTCTCCTTTTTTCTTCTATACTTGGTCTCCACTATGTGAAGGGATGAGGTGCTATCACCTACCCATCAAGGTACCCTTAAGTACAACTAGATGTTAATGGTTATAAGCAATAGCACCACGTCAACTGGACTATGCCTTAAGAGTTTAGCCTTCTCCTGATCAGCTGCAGGCTAAGGGTTCTGGAAATGCTATTTTTTTTGTTGTCTTTTGGTTGAACTCAATGGACATGTGTCTAGAACTCCTCTTTTTATTGCCACAAAAATTAAGCAATACATGGATTTGCATATTAAAACATGCAATGCTATAGATATTCTTTACATTCCAAAGAGTAGTTCTGGAGGGACATACACTACATGTATGTAGTATTGGGACGCCTGCCTTTACACGTACATGAACTTTGATGGCATCCCAGTCTTAGTCCGTAGGGTTCAATATTGAGTTTGCTCACCCTTTGCAAGTATAACAGCTTCAACTCTTCTGGGAAGGCCGTCCACAAGGTTTAGGAGTGTGTCTATGGGAATGTTTGACCATTCTTCCAGAAGTGAATTTTTGAGGTCAGGCACTGATGTTGGACAAGAAGGCCTGGCTCGCAGTCTCCACTCTAATTTATCCCAAAAAAGTTTTATTGGGTTGAGGTCAGGATTCTGTGCAGGCCAGTCAAGTTCCTCCACCCCAAACTCTCTCATCCGTGTCTTTATGGACCTTGCTTTGCACACTGGTGTGCAGTCATGTTGGAACAGGAAGGGGCCATCCCCAAACTGTTCTCACAAAGTTGGGAGCATGAAATTATGCAACATGTCTTGGTATGCTGACGCCTTAATGCCCCGTACACACAATCGGACTTTCCGCCAACAAAACCGTGGATTTTTATTCGAAGGTTGTTTGCTCAAACTTGTCTTGCATGCACACAGTCACACAAATGTTGGCCAACAATTACGAATGTGGGAATACGGTGACGTACAAAAAGTACAAGGAGCCGAGAAAAAGAAAGTTCAATAGCCAGTGCGGCTCCTTCTGCTTGATTCCGAGCATGCGTGAACTTTTGTGCGACGGACTTGTGTACACACGATCGGACTTTCCGACAACAAAGTTTTGTTGGTGGAAAATTTGAGAACCTGCTAGCCAACATTTGTTGGCGGAAAGTCCGACAGCAAATGTTCGATGGAGCATGCACACGGTCGGACTTTTCCGACAACAAGCTCACATCCAACATTTCCCGTCGGAAAATCTGACCGTGTGTACGCGGCATAAGAGTTTCCTTCACTGGAACTAAGGGGCCAAGCTCAACCCCTGAAAAACAACCCCACAACATAATCCCCCCTCCACCAAATGATTTGGACCAGTGCACAAAGCAAGGTCCCTAAAGACATGGATGAGCGAGTTTTGGGTGGAGGAACTTGACCGGCCTGCACATAGACACGCTCCTAAACCTTGTGGACGGCCTTCCCAGAAGAGTTGAAGCTGTTATAGCTCCAAAGGGTGTCATCTCAATATTGAACCCTACAGACTAAAGCCGCGTACACACGAGCGGAATGTCCGACAGAAAAAGTCAGACGGAAGCTTTTCATTGTCTATTCCGATCGTGTGTGGGCCTCATCTGACTTTTTTTTTTCGAAAGTTCTGAGGCACCTAGAAATGGAACATGTTCTAAATACTCCCGACGGACCCAATTCCAATCGGGAAAACCGATAGTCTGTGTGCTGTTCCGACGGACCAAAAATGACGCATGCTCTGAAGCAAGTACGAGACGGAAGCTATTGGCTACTGGCTATTGAACTTCCTTTTTCTAGTCCCATCGTAAGTGTTGTACGTCACCGCGTTCTAGACGGTCAGACTTTGGTCGGACTTTGGGTTGACCGTGTGTAGGCAAGACCGCTTGAATGGAATTCTGTCGGAGTTCCGTCAGAGAAACCTTTAGAGTTTATTTTGACGGCAAAACCGGCCGTGTGTACGTGGCATTAGACTGGGATGCCATTAAAGTTCATGTGCGTCTAAAGGCAGGTGTTCCAATACTTTTGACAATATAGTGTATATACAATGCTCTGAACTTGAATGTGAAATGATTACGTAGCAAGTTTCAGATGGTACTTCAATAAATTATTATTTACAATGGGATAGACTGAAATGATAAAAAAAAAATGAATTGATCTTTTAGTTTCACCTGCAATGACAGATCGTACAACAACGGGTCCTGCACTGCCAGCAACAAATCCAAAGCCAACTCCTGGTTGACGAGAAATGGTGACTTGACGTATAGACTGAGGGGTCAGCTGACCACATTCCATAGCACACGTCCACATCACATGACTGCACAAAGAGAGGAGACAGGAGTAAGTAGATGTTCAAGAATTACCGGTAACTAAATGTTAACGTGGATCTAACACCAACAAAATCTAAGGTACTGCTACTTAGTATCCCCATGCCAAATAAAAATAATTACAAAAAACAAACTTAGTAGAAAATAGATACTTACCTTAGACCTAGGGCCATAATTATAATTTATAGGGCCCCATAGCAACATTTTGAATGCTATAAAATGTAATTACTATAAACTTCTTTAAATGATGTTTCTTTTTACATACTATAAACCTCAACTGTTTTATCAGTTATTAGCTTAGGGGACACCGGGATCCTTTTTTTTAGAACCTCACTTTAATTTTGGAATTCTGACCAGGATGACCAGGAGCTGTGAAAGCAAAAATAAAATCACTCCCAAATGGGTGGGGTGAGGAGGATCGATTGAGAGCTGTGATTAGCAACACTGAAATCCCAATCATTCCTCTTATTTGTCTGATGTCAGCTCTTCAAGCCACTTCCCTATCGGGCCAATTCTGGCATTTCTCTCCTACATGTAAAAATCATGTTTTTTTTAGCAAATTACTCAGAAGCCCAAAACATTTTATATATATATAAATATATATATATATATATATAATATATATATATATATATATATATATATATATATATATATAAATATATATATATATATAATTATTATTATTATACAGGATTTAAATAGCGCCAACAGTTTGCGAAGCGCTTTACAACATGAGGGCAGACAGTACACTTACAATACAAATCAATACAGGAGGGATCAGAGGGCCCTTCTAATAAGAGCTTACAGTCTAGAATGGAGGGTCAAGTGGAAACAAAAGGTAATACCTGTGGGGGATGAGCTGATGGAGAAAATGAAAATACAGTTGTTAGGTGTGGGTAGGGTAGGCTTCTCTGAAGAGAAGGGTTTTCAGGGATCGTCTAAAAGCTAATAAAGTAGGAGATAAGCGGACAGCTTGGGGTAGGGCATTCCATGGAAATGGAGAGGCTTTGGAAAAGTCCTGGAGGCGAGCATGGAAGGAGGTGACGAGGGAGCTAGAGAGCAGGAGGTCTTGAGAGGAACGAAGAGAACGAGTAGGTTGGTATTTAGAGACTAGGCTAGCGATGTAGCTGGGGGCGAAATTGTGGATGGCTTTGTACGTAGTTGTTAGTATTTTGAATTTAATTCTTTGGCTGACCGGAAGCCAGTGGAGGGATTGACAGAGAGGAGTGGCAGACACAGTGCGACTGGTAAGGTGGATGAGTCTGGCAGCGGCATTCATGATGGATTGAAGAGGTGGTAGACTATGTAGAGGTAAGCCAATGAGAAGGGAGTTGCAGTAGTCGAGGCGAGAGATGACCAGCAAGTGAATTAAGAGTTTTGTTGTGTCATTGGTTAGAAAGGGGCGTATTTTGGAAATGTTGCGGAGGTTGAGGCGGCAGGATTTGGACAGTGATTGGATGTGTTGCTTGAAGGAGAGTTCAGAGTCCAGGACTACACCTAGGACCTTGGCATGCGGGGATGGGCTTATAGTTGTGCCATCGATTTTGAGAGAGAGATCAGGGGAAGGGGCATATGGGGGAGGAAAAATTATAAGTTCGGTTTTGGATAGATTGAGTTTGATGAAGTGGTGTGACATCCAGACTGATATATCTGATAGTAAATTAGTGATACGTGAGGAGACAGAGGGAGTGGGCTGAGGGGTAGAGAAATAGATTTGGGTGTCGTCAGCGTAGAGGTAGTATTTGAAGCCATGGGAGTCTATCAGCTGACCCAGGGAGGAGGTGTAGATTGAAAATAGTAGAGGTCCAAGAACAGAACCCTGGGGGACCCCAACAGAGAAAGGAAGAGGAGAAGAGGAAGTAGAGTTGTAAGAAACGCTAAAGGTGCGGTTGGATAAGTAGGAAGAGAACCAGCGAAGAGTACAGTCACGGAGACCAAAGGCGTGGAGTTTTATGAGGAGGAGGGGGTGGCCAACCATATCAAAGGCAGCAGAGAGGTCCAGGAATAGGAGTACAGAATAGTGCTGATTGGTTTTGGCCGTTAGTAGATCGTTTGTTAGTTTTAGGAAAGCAGTTTCTGTGGAGTGTTGAGGATGAAATCCAGACTGAAGGGGATCAAGAAGGCTATTATCAGCGAGGTGGACGCTCAGTCGGTTGTAGACCAGACGTTCGAGGAGTTTGGATAAGAAGGGGAGCATGTAATGATTAAGCACAACCTTATTGTGTGAAACGCATCTACCTGCATTGTCTGTGGTTGTCCTATGGTGTGACTTTGGTGGTTTTTAATAAACAGCATTTGGAACTTCTCAAACTGCAGCCATTACTCTCGAGGTGAACAGGACAGGATCTAAGGTAGGTGTTTTTTTCTTTTTTATCCCTATCATTTTATTTTCCTAGTTTTCTTACATAGGGGTGAAGGTACTAAATAGACATTTTTGGTACTAGGTCCACTTTAAATGTAACAAAAATTAGCAACAAATGACATGCTAATGAATGTTCCATGCAAATTGAACCAAATTTTTATTTAGTATGGTTTAATTTCAGGCCTGGATATTTCACATCTCAAAAAAAAAATACAGGACCAGGAAAATGTTTACAGGAATGTGGTAAAGGGATCAATACTACAGTTGCCAGATGACTCAGTGCCTATTATAAGATGCCTTATCCCTAAAGTGTATGTAAATGAGAAGAACTCCTCTATAAAGCTGGCCATATACAGTATCTCACAAAAGTGAGTACACCCCTCACATTTTTGTAAATATTTTCTTCTATCTTTTCATGTGACAACACTGAAGAAATGACACTTTGCTACAATGTAAAGTAGTGAGTGTACAGCTTTTATAACAGTGTAAATTTGCTGTCCCCTCAAAATAACTCAACACACAGCCATTAATGTCTAAACCGCTGGCAACAAAAGTGAGTACACCCCTAAGTGAAAATGTCCAAATTGGGCCCAAAGTGTCAATATTTTGTGTGGCCACCATTATTTTCCAGCACTGCCTTAACCCTCTTGGGCATGGAGGTCACCAGAGCTTCACAGGTTGTCACTGGAGTCCTCTTCCCCTCCTCCATGAGGACATCACAGAGCTGGTGGATGTTAGAGACCTTGCGCTCCTCCACCTTCCGTTTGAGGATGCCCGACAGATGCTTAATAGGGTTTAGGTCTAGAGACATTCTTGGCCAGTCCATCACCTTTACCCTCAGCTTCTTTAGTAAGGCAGTGGTCGTCTTGGAGGTGTGTTTGGGGTTGTTATCATGTTGGAATACTGCCCTGCGGCCCAGTCTCTGAAGGGAGGGGATCATGCTCTGCTTCAGTATATCACAGTACATGTTGGCATTCATGGTTCCCTCAATGATCCGTAGCCCCCCAGTGCCGGCAGCACTTATGCAGCCCCAGACCATGACACTCCCACCACCATGCTTGACTGTAGACAAGACACACTTGTCTTTGTCCTCCTCACCTGGTTGCCCCCACACACGCTTGTCACCATCTGAACCAAATAAGTTTATCTTGGTCTCATCAGACCACAGGACATGGTTCCAGTAATCCATGTCCTTAGTCTGCTTGTCTTCAGCAAACTGTTTGTGCGCTTTCTTGTGCACCATCTTTAGAAGAGGCTTCCTTCTGGGACGACAGCCCTGCAGACCAATTTGATGCAGTGTGCGGCGTATGGTCTGAGCACTGATAGGCTGACCCCCCACCCCTTCAACCTCTGCAGCAAAGCTGGCAGCACTCATACGTCTATTTCCCAAAGACAACCTCTGCATATGACTCTGAGCACGTGACCTCAACTTCTTTGGTCAACCATGGTGAGGCCTGTTCTGAGTGGAACCTGTCCTGTTACACCACTGTATATTCTTGGCCATCATGCTACAGCTCAGTTTCATGGTCTTGACAATCTTCTTATAGCCTAGGCCATCTTTATGTAGAGCAACAATTCTTTTTTTTCAGATCCTCAGAGAGTTCTTTGCCATGAGGTGCCATGTTGAACTTCCAGTGACCAGTATGAGTGAGAGCGATAACACCGAATTTAACACACTTGCTCCCCATTCACACCTGAGACCTTGTAACACTAACAAGTCACATGACACCAAGGAGGGAAAATGGCTAATTGGACATTTTCACTCAGGGGTGTACTCACTTTTGTTGCCAGCGGTTTAGACATTAATGGCTGTGTGTTGAGTTATTTTGAGGGAACAGCAAATTTACACTGTCATACAAGCTGTACACTCACTACTTTACATTGTAGCAAAGTGTCATTTCTTCAGTGTTGTCACATAAAAAGATAGAAGAAAATATTTACAAAAATGTGAGGGACTTTTGTAAGATACTGTAAGTTGAAGCTTTAGGACAGCTTCAACCACCCTTTGATCAACCAGGAATCAAATATACGACTGAAAACTACCACCTATTAGTTCAACTGATCACCTGAATTTGATCAATAGAACTGAGCACTGTTGACAGGTTCAATACAAATTATTAACAAACAATCATGGGGGGGGGGGGGGGGGGCACCAGCTAAGTGCAGCATTACTAGACACCTTTAATATTATTATTAATGCTACACTTAGCTGTCGTCCCCCTGTGTTTATTTGTTGCCTTGTAGAGATCGATTCCTGTTTCTGTTGGAGTTCCCTATTTAAGTGCATGCTGGCTAATTGTATGGACTTCTGCAGACTTCCCATGGACCAGCTGGACCTTTAGCCTACCATCTTCCTGTAGATAGCCCCTTCTGATTTTTTACATGGATTGCGATTTTATTTATTTTTCTCATCCACTTCGAGGGGTACATTTCTTTGTATATTTCATTTCTGTATGGCGCCATATATCTTTGTTGCTTAATACAAGTTGTTAAAACAGGTTATTGTTATAATATATAATACATAATTTTGTCAAAAGTGAGCAGGTTTTCCTGCCGGGTTCAGTCAAGGTAATTTCGATCCCACTTCCTTGCGACCCATCGAAACCACTTCATTCCATTCCAAGGGATTTTAACTCCAGCTTGACCAAATATGGTTAAAATTGTCAGAAGGTCACCACATCGTTGGCCAGCTTTAGCTAGTTGTCACCAGGACAGGTGTCACCATTAAAAGTTATTCCCCTAACCACCTGTTCTGGTGACAACTCTAAGGGCCTATTTACACCAGTGAGCTGTGGCAACAAACATAGCAATAAAAACATCAAAAAATCAGAATGGTCTTTATTAGACGTAGCAGTCGAAAATTTTTCAAAAGCCAATGAGTTTTGGGGGTTACAAAAGCCCCCCTTCATTGGGGCCAACCAGTGGTAGTTCTAAAGTCTAAACTACTGGGATATTATTGATGGGAAATTTCCATTCATCACACAAACAAGAATTACAGCAGCCTAAGAAAGACGATCTTCCACACTTACTAGTGGGTTGGCACTTCCACCATTTCTTGCTTTTGAAGGTTTTTACAAGGGCCACTTGTATGGCTGTATGGATGGGGAGCTGCCAGCTAAACCCATGAAGGAATATCCTCACCTAACCCACAAGGGCACAGTGGAGCGTCTTTGTACTATTACACAAGCAATAAAAAATTTAAAGGGGTTCTAATTCTTCCCTACAACTAAAGAAAAATGTTTTAGCTATACCTATACAACGCTTCAAATCACACCGTCACTGTGCATGCACAATCACTCAACATATTCCCATTGCACACGTTCCTGGGCCAGGCCTGAAGTAAAGTGAGTGCTGTAACAACTGCCAGCCCGTTCACTGGTATCAACCTAAACAAGAACATATGTCACCAGAACATCATGGATACCTGGTCAACAGTCCAAGAGTTTATTTAAAGCAATCGCAGCAAGGCAGCTACAATGTTTCAGGGCCACACATGACCCCATCCTGTCTTAATTCCACTGTATGTAGGAACGTAGCCACCCTCTCTTGGTCCCACTGTATGTGGGAATGTAGTCACCCTCTCTTGGTCCCACTGTATGTGGGAATGTAGTCACCCTCTCTTGGTCCCACTGTATTTAGGAACTTAGCCACCCTCTCTTGTCCCACTGTATGTAGGAACGTAGCCACCCTCTCTTGTCCCACTGTATGTAGGAACGTAGCCACCCTCTCTTGTCCCACTGTATGTAGGAACGTAGCCACCCTCTCTTGTCCCACTGTATGTAGGAACGTAGCCACCCTCTCTTGTCCCACTGTATGTAGGAACGTAGCCACCCTCTCTTGTCCCACTGTATGTAGGAACGTAGCCACCCTCTCTTGTCCCACTGTATGTAGGAACATAGCCACCCTTTCTTGGTCCCACTGTATGTAGAAACTTTTCTATCCTCTCTTGATCCCACTGTATGTGGGAAAGTAGTCACCCTCTCTTTGTCCTACTGTATTTAGGAACTTAGCCAACCTGTCTTAGTCCCACTGTATTTAGAAACTTAGACACCCTCTCTTGGTCCCACTGTATGTAGGAACTTAGCTACCCTCTCTTGGTCCCACTGTATTTGGGAATGTAGTCACCCTCTTTTGGTCTTACTGTATTTAAGAATTTAGCCACCTTGTCTTGGTCCCACTGTATGTAGGAAGGTAGCCACCCTGTCTTGGTCCCATTGTATGTAGGAAGGTAGCCACCCTGTCTTGGTCCCATTGTATGTAGAAACTTAGCCACCCAGGGCCGCCATCAAGGGGGAGATAGCCGATACAACTGTAAGGGGCCCGGCACGGCCAGGAGAAAGCAGGAGCGGGTAAAGGGGTGCCGTGTTGTGAAATATAGAAACAATATCGGCAGCTTCTGCTGCTCTGTGTCATTGAGCTCAGACATCAAGCACTTTACTGCCACCTCTGGATATTATGTGCATGTGCACCCCTCGTCTGTGCTGCCTGTACTATGTTATGTAGTGTGATCGGCTGCAGCTCCTCTGTGTCCCAGCAACATGTCAGCTTTGTGGAAACAAGAGCTTGGACTAGGTAGGAAGACCTCATTTACAAGTAGGGGCTGTGAAGGAAAGGGAGGGGGGGCTGTTTGTGTACAGGGAGGGGCCAGAGCTTTGTGTGTTTACAGATTTGTATATGTGGGGGGGCTGACATATATCCAGGAGTGAGGAGGGCTGACATATATACAGGAAGGAGGGGGGCTGACATATATATACAGGAGTCAGGGGGGCTGACATATATAAAGGTGCGAGGGGGGTCTGACATATATACAGGTATAAGGGGGAGGCTGACATATATACAGGAGTGACGGGGCTGACATTTATACAGGTGTGAGGAGGGCTGACATATATATACAGGATTAGGGGGGCTGAGTGCGTGCAGGTGTGAGGAGGGCTGACATATATGCAGAAGTGGGGGGGGGGGGGTACTGAGTGTGTACAAGCTTGAGGAGGGGGGCTGACATATAAAGGTGTGAGGAGAGGGGCTGATGCATACAGTGTGTACAGGAGTGAAGGGGGCTGACATATACAGGTGTGAGGGGGGCTGACATATACAGGTGTGAGGGGTGCTGAGTGCGTACCGGTGTGAGGGGGGATGACTGCGTACAGGTGTAAGGGGGGCTGAGTGCGTACAGGTGTGAGGGGGGCTGAGTGCGTACAGGTGTGAGGGGGGATGAGTGCGTACAGGTGTAAGGGGGGCTGAGTGTGTACAGGCATGATGGAGGTTGAGTGCATACAGGTGTGAGGGGGGCTAAGTGTGTACAAGTGTGAGGGGGGCTGAGTGCGTACAGGTTTGAGGGGAGCTAAGTGCAGATTCGGTGAGATGGCCCATGGGCAGGCACTGGGGAATGTTGGTGGTCAGGCTCTGGGGGGGCAGGCCTAAAGCTGTGTAAGGGGGGTTCCACTGTATGTAGGAAGGTAGCCAGCATCTCTTGGTCCCACTGTATGTAGGAACGTAGCCACCCTCCCTTGGTCCAACTATATTAAGCAACTTAGCTACTATCTCTTGGTCCCACTGTATATAGGAACATAGCCACCCTCTCTTGATCCCACTATATGTAGGAACGTAGCCACCCTGTCTTGGTCCCACTGTATGAAGGAAAGGGCAAGTCCCATGTGGCCTCAAAACGTTGCACTTGTAATTACTTTAAATAAACTCTTGGACTATAGACCATGGATCCATGGTGTGCTGGCAACATATGTTCACATATTCATACTAACAATAAGGCAGCCAGTTGCCAACGTGTCAACATATGCCTATCCACAACAAGTCAAGCTGTTCTACAATTGCAAGTAATCACAAGGCAGATAAAAAAAAAACATAATTTAATGCAGATGTATTCAATGATACTTCGTTAAATGTGTTTCTTCAGATGCAAGCAAAGTACCTAGATTTGGTCTGATGGATCTTAAGAAAACAATCTTAACGTGTATGACTCAAGAACCTTATGAACCCCACAAAGAAGTAATTGCGGGTCCAGACAAATGGCAAATCCTAAATAATGCACAGTAAAGCGTCTAATGGCTGAGGCTACAGGGTGGGAAGGAGAGAGCATATATGACCTGTTTGGTCTATGGGTTGGGTCTGCAGACCCAGTAATCCAAGGGGACATCAGTTTTCCAGGGAGCATTCAATATAAGGCCAGTATAGGTGTACTTGGTAGCACACACCTGTTCAAGTACCTGTTCATGCAGGGTTTCTCTTTATCCACCTGAAGCCTTGATATGTTGTTTGGCTCACCTTCAGGGAAAGACTGGGTGGGGGTCTTGCACCCCATGCCAGTACAAATTATTTATGATGGACTCCCTAATGAAAACCTCAGTTAAAGCGGGACTAGCAGTAGGTGACACCTTTTGGGTGGTATGTAGCTATCTGCTACCTGTTCAGACCTGTGATCCCAATGCCTCACAGGCAGAAGTCTTCTATCATCAGCTTCCTTTGAGGAGGCTCTACAATGGTATGGAACCAAATGCAGAGAGATTATGAAGGAAGTCAACAGTAACTCATTAGGTCAGCTACCCAACTCCTCTCCCAGTAGTGTCTCAGCTCAACCAAGAATCGAAGAAATGATTGAAAGTGTTTGCCTTAGTAGTGTCTCAGCAGCTCAGCTCACCCTGCTTTACCTCTCAAGAGCTACTCAGCAGCTCAGCTCCCCCTGCTCCTTATTGTTAGAAGTAACTAAGGAGCTTAGCTTTGCCTACTCCCCCCCCCCCCCCCCCAGGAGTAACTCATGATCTTAGGTCAGCTTACTCCCCCCTCCCAGCAGTGACTTAGGAGCTCAGCTGCTCCTGTTCCCCTTTTATGGCAGCTTAGCTCCCCCTCCCAGCAGTGACCCCTCCCAGCAGCCTTTCAGCCTTCCACCTATAATGTAAACAGAGTGCAGGAGCTTTGAAGGGGAATTCAGATGGATCTGAGATGCTGAGAAAGAGGCTTAGACCCCATACACACTATTAGATTTTCTGCAGATGTTTGTCTTCAGATTTACCAAAACCATATAATATGAGGTCAAACCTTAAGAGTTTCAATTTGTATGCAATCAGGCAGGCCCTTGCACTACATGGTTTTGGTAAATCCGAAGACAAAAAATCTGCAGAAAATCTAAAAGTGTGTATGGGGTCTTAGAGAACAGTACTTCTGCCATGAACTTTAAGAACGAATTGCTCTACAATGCATGCAGCTACGGAGGTCAGTGGTGGCTCTCTTTTTTTTTAAAGCTCATTTACTAATTATTAAGAATATGTAAATATTGAATATCCATAGCTTGGTTACATTTAATTTAAGATCTAGGAGGCAATAAAAAGTGTATAAAGTGTGTTCTATCTATCCACTTGCCAGAAGCTTTCCATCGTTGTTTTCATTATTCAGCCCTCAAAGACTTTTGGTGGCGGGTGTTGAACTTTATTAAGATCATAATTTTCAACATTTATGGACATTTTGTTATTTCTTCACTTTTATACTATTTTTCACATTGTTTTTTCACTGGTCTATTAGAATCAATTTATATGACAGTGTGTGGCACTCAGTACATTTTTGATTGTGTTTAGTCATTTATATGTAATTTTGAATTATATTATTTTTAATTTTTTTCGTGGGCCCTCCAGAAATGGTTTGGGCTTAGTTCACTATGTTTTTTCATCTATAATATTTACACATATAGCGCTACACTTTATACACTTTTTATTTCTATTTTACCTTTGTCTAAGAGGTGTGTCAGCTGCTTACTGTGTAACCATCCTCTATTAATATTGGTGCAGCGCTGTACTCATCTCCCATAAGATCTAGGAGGCAGCAGAGGTTTGTGGGGGATTTTGATTTGTTCACGCCTCTCAGTTCAGAGTTTTGTTCACAAAAATTGTCCCAATGCTGCCTGACGAAATGTTGACTTATTACTTCTTCTATAAACAACAGTGGACATTTGTCCACATAGCAAGGTTACTGGAAGTCATCCATGTCCAAAGGCCTATTGTGTACATCCACGTAGCAACAGGTGCCTGTACTAACAGTGTATGGGGTCTTAGAGAACAGTACTTCAGCCATGAACTTTAAGAATGAATTGCTCTACAATGCATGCAGCTACGGAGGTCAGTGGTGGCTTTTTACTTTAAAAGCTCATTTACTAATTATTAAGAATATGTAAATATTGAATATCCATAGCCTGGTTACATTTAATTTAAGATCCAGGAGGCAGCAGAGGTTTGTGAGGGATTTTGATTTTTGGTCACTCCTCTCAGTTCAGAGTTTTGTTCACAAAAATTGTCCCAATGCTGCCTGACGAAATGTTGACTTATTACTTCTTCTATAAACAACAGTTGACATTTGTCCACATAGCAAGGTTACTGGAAGTCATCCATGTCCAAAGGCCTATTGTGTACATCCACCTAGCAACAGGTGCCTGTACTAATAGCGGACTATGTTCTCAGCAGCACTTCAGTGCTTTGTTCTCTTAGTGGAATGATTAATCTCCAGCAAACAGAGTGACATTCAACTTACAAAACCTCCAAAGAGCCATTATGTGTTATTGCCGTCGTAGAGTAGAGCTGATTATATGATCATGCATTCCACAGAAATTATTCCATCATGACCATTATCATGTTTCCAGTGACCATAAATCACTATGCACAAACAAGCTAAATGACCACTTTGTGAGCAGGAAAGTAGCAATATACCCCGTAGTATATACTAATGTACTCTAAGAGGTAAATACCATATCTGTAAGGCAACAAATTAACATCAAAGTCCAACTCAGTGCTATTAGTTTTTCCTGTGAAATGTGTTAGCAAAGTGTGCCAATAAATATTCTAAACATAGAGAGAGAATACCAAATTGGATTAATATTTTCTTTATTCATATAATTTATAATGCATTTGGCCCATGTGTGGCTTAGTTAGGCTGGATTCACACCTATGCATTTTTAGTGCTTTTTGCATTTTGCAGATTTGCACTACAGTCCACCTAACATGGTTTCCTATGGAACATGTTCTGTAGTGCAAATCTACAAAATGCAAAAAGCACTAAAAGTGCATAGGTGTGAATCAGGCCTTATAGAGGCCACAATGATTAACGCCTGATTCACACCTATGCATTTTTAGTGCTTTTTGCATTTTGCAGATTTGCACCACAGAATGTTTTCCATAGGAAACCATGTTAAATGGACTGTAGTGCAAATTTGCAAAATGTAAAAAGCACTAAACATGCACAGGTGTGAATCAGGCCAAAGTCCAACATGGACAAAACGCATTTGGGGGGGGTCTTCTATGGGTGGAAAACTGAACTGAAGACAATTCCCATCATGCTTTACTATCTTAACCTTACAGTCTGCTGATCCTTTGTGCATCCGGGCGCCATTTTCCTGCAATGTATTATTATATATTATGATATATCACATTATATTATTTAAAATATATTATATTATATTATTAATTATTATTGTTATTATTATATTCTATCATTTATATAATATATTATCTACTGTATATAGTATCATATATTATAGTATATTATGTTTATAGTATCCTATATTATTATATATTATTTATATTATATGACAGTATTATTATATTATATTATTTTCTGTATATAGTAACATATATGATACTATAGCACCATATAATATATTATATATTCTTTATAGTATCATCTTTTATGATATATTACTTATATTATATATTATTACGATGTATTATTTATATTATATCTTATTATCTACATAGTAGCATATATAATTATTTATAGTATATTATACACTGTATATAGTATCATACATTATTATTTATATTATCTATATAGGAACATATATAATTATTTATATTATATTATATTATATTATATTATATTATATTCTGTATATAGTATTTTATAATATATTTACAGTATCATATGTTAATATACATTCTATTACATTGTATCATTTAAATTATATACAGTATATAATATGGTATTATATATTATTATATACATATTATATAAATGTAGATTTGTATCTTTGGTGATAAATGACCATATTATGTTATATTATTTATATTTTGTCATATGATATAAATAGTATCATATATTAATCTACTGTATATTATTAATATACTGTATATTATATTACATTATATCATTTATATTATATACAGTATTTTCTTTTTTATTATTATGTAGCATCCTGGAGTTTAGGCAAATTTACTTGCCAGGAGTAGTTATCCTGGTTGATTGTTAGAGATCTATTGATTTCTCCCTAAGTTTGGCCTTGTTGCACTTTTCTCTTCTACCACTAGGTGGCCGGGTACTTGATGGTACTAGATATAAGAAGGGCAACCCAAGGTCAGGTTATGGGTATGTGTGGGTATCTCAGCCAATTGGGAGGGATTTTCTTGAATCCTTTGGCCTGCTGGGTGAATCTATATATTCGGGTGGAGTCAGGTGATTGCTGTTCTGTGCCACCTGAACGGCTGTGTGGGTGGACATGTGTTGTATTGCCCAGGCTGCTAGGCCAGAGATTGGGCCTATCACAGGGGTATCTGGCTGCTAGGCTGTGTGAGGGCCTATCCAGAAGCAAGAGAGCAGCGTAGGGTTGGGATTGTGGCTTGCAGTCCAACCAGAAGTGATGGTTCTGCCGGTCGGAGAACCTGTCATGGTCGGAGGTAGAGGGGAAGCTGTCGCCAGTAAGGGACCATCCGCCTTATTACCAGGGACCACAGTGAGTAACTGAAGCAAGTACCGAAGCAGCATTCTCACCAACAGGGGACGGTGAAGAATCTGGAAACTTCAGTGGGTATCAAGCCAGGGACCCAACCAGCGGAGGTGACGCTTGCAGAGCCGCCTTGTGTGTCAAGCCAGGGACCGAGCAGGCTGGCGTGGGTGAAGGTTGAGAGGTATCTAGAGTGCCAAGCTAGAGACCCAGCAGAGAAGCGGGGGTGACGCTTGAGGAAGATACCACCTTGAAGATTGAAGGTGGTGTCAGTGGCAGTGACAGTGAATCGGTGGGTCTAATGAGAGATCGGGAGCTCAGTGTACTGAAGAACTACAAGGAAAGGTTGTAGTAAAAGTGAAAGGAACTGTTACGCTTTGTGTTTGGAACTGTTAAAGACTGTTGCCATAGGAGACAGCATTACTGCACATGCAGATGTTGCGTCTTGATGGGGCCTTTCCCTGCATGGGTGTCCACCTATTGAAGTCTGCAAATTATTCTTGCAACTACCTAAGGGTGTCCTGGCCCTAAACCCTCTCTCTGCCAAAAAGTTTGATAAGAGAAATAAACTTTCTTTTGCAAGAAGTGCCTGGCACTCAATAACTTTATCCATCTTGCACCCACCATGCCTCACAACCCACCATATACAGAAGGATGTCAGCTATCCCTGGCCCTGGAGGTTCTCATTAGATCAAAGGAAGCCTGGGACCTTGTTACAGTTATTATATATATATATACAGCACTAATTCTCGGTGGAGCTGCTGGTTTAAGCGGGCTTGTTACCTTCACTCTCCTTCCCTCTGTTTTGCTGGCACCGGGTCTAGGGGTTCCTCGGCTGCTGTGGTAGGCCCCAGAAAGGCTTCTGGGCCCATCCCTGCGCCGCAGCGGCGTGGGCCTCCGGAGCGGAGGACCACGAAATTGCTTCTCTAACGCATACCTGTCGGCCAGGAGGCCCAGCAGGTGGCTGTAAAAACGAACCCCACAATATGGTGTCTGTCCCATAAATACCCTCGCCCAGAATGTAACTCGGAGGACCACCTCCACCAAGTTGTCTCCGGGACAGAAGAGCATCCATACGCTTCGACACGTTGCCTTTCCAACACTGACCAGTAATAACAGCGACACCCACCGGTCAGCACGGAAACACGCACAACGTCAGCCAAGCTGGAACAGAGGCAAACTTAACCTATTTAAAGAACAACTTACTAAATTTACCTAACATATGGTAGATCGCAAATCTACCAGCGCTACACATATATATATCTTGATATAGGCTTTATAAGACTGAAAGTGAAGGGTAATGCCGCGTACACACGGTCGGACTTTTCGTCTACAAAAGTCAGACAGCCTGTCCGACAGACTTCCGGCAGACTTTCGGCGGACTTTCGACGGACTTGCGGCGGACTTTCTAACGAACAGACTTGCCTACACACGATCACACAAAAGTCCATCGAATTCTTACGTGATGACGTACACCGGACTAAAATAAGGAAGTTCATAGCCAGTAGCCAATAGGTGCCCTAGCGTGGCTTTTTGTCCGTCGGACTAGCACACAGACGAGCGGATTTCGGGGTCCGTCGTAGTTACGAAGTAAAGATTTGAAGCATGTTTCAAATCTAAAGTACGTCGGATTTGAGGCTAAAAAAGTATGTTGAAAGTCCGGAGAAGCCCACACACGATCGGATTACCAGCCAGCTTTAGTCCGTCAGCGTCCGTTGGACTTTTGTAGACGAAAAGTCCGACCGTGTGTACGCGGCATAAATCTTCAACATAGACAAACATTTTTAATCTTAAATTTAAACCTTAAAATTTCAAACTTAATTTAGTTTGTTAATGTAAAATTATAAAAAAATTTAATGTAAAATTATATTTAATTTATAATTTTAATTCAACTTTAATTTAAAGTGTAAAAACTTTTGTAGAGTAAGTGAAGGTTAGAACCCCCATTGGCTTTATATTCCTGTCTGTGTCCCCGCAGATTTCCCTTCACTTCCTGACTGGTAAAACTTTTGTCACCAGGGTAGGTGAAAAGGAGAAAAGCTCTCTAAGGCTGGATTCACACCTATGCAGTTTTAGTGCTTTTTTGCATTTTGTAGATGTGCTCTACAGTCCATTTAACATGGTTTCCTATGGAACACTTTCTGTAGTACAAATCTGCAAAATGCAAAAACAAGATGTGAATCCAGCCTTACAGAGCCTCAGATAGACATGAAAACCCAACAGTGGTTGTGTTTTTTTTTTTTTTCAAATTCTATCCAAAACAAAAATAAGTATGAGTTGGTTGGACATAGACTTTAAAATCTCCATGTTTTAAATGACAACATTTCATTACCTGGACAGCACTAAGATCTGATTCAGTCAGACGTCCTTTAGTATGCCAGTCTGGATTATACGTTAGTATCCCTTGTGTCATCAGGACCTCTTGGACCAATGGAAGCCCAGGCCATTCCTGGAGCCTAAAACAAAAATACCAACACCACATTAGCAAATTAGTTCACATCCAAAACCTTTGCCCAAGAGCTTCTCATTTCTTCTCTGTTACTTTCTCTATATTAGCCTTTCTCAATCTTTTTACAACATAGGAACCCTTGAAATAATTTTGAGGTCCTTCAAACCTTGTTCCATGTATCCGTTTGTAAGGATGCCAAGCTGGCTTTGCTGCATTGCCCGATTCAGGGCTTGTTCTCACACCAACAAAAACTGGCGACTTACCTGTTTAATCGCCACAAAGACAGCGATTGCCAAAGCCTGGAAGAAGCCCTCTTTTTCGATTGCTGTAGTGAGGAGCATATTGACGGACCTTATGAATAATGAGAAAATGTCAAGTATTCTACATGACTCTCATGCCAAGTTTCTTAAAATTTGGTCTCCTTGGTGGTCCCCTATGCTCTCTCCACATTGCACCCGAACAGTTTGGGAGCTTCTTAATTAATGATCTGGGCTAAATCCTAGCCTACGGGTATCTTACCCTCTCCCCTCCCCTCCCTACTTCCTCCCACACTTCTCCTCCAACTCCCCTCTCCCCAACCCCTCGTTCCTTATCTCCCCCCCCCCCTTAATTTCCTTATTTGCCTTTTTCCTTTTTCTTTCCCTTTCTCTCTCTCTTTTTTCTCCTTTCCAATCTGGGCTTCCACCCGCTCTCACCCTCATTCTTTCTTGTAATGTGCCGGTGCCTTTGGACTTCGGTCATCTTTGCGGACCTACGGCCTGTGGGGTTATACTCTGAGCACCTATTCCACAAAATAGGTGTGTTGTTTGTTCACTCATTGATGTTCTGTGTATTTCTGTGTTTTCCACCTGATCCTCCTGTGTGGGTGACCTGCTGATCTGCATCTGTGCACCTTTCAATAAAAATGTATTGTACCAGAAGAAATGTTCTGGTCTCCTGAAACCGCTGCTAAAACCATGTCATTGTTGGGGTAAAATGCTCCTTACATTGGAGGTCAAGGGACAGAATGCCCCTTACATTGGATGTGAATAGGAAGAAAGTTCCTTACATTGGTGGCCAGTTATAAGAATGGCCCTTACATTGGTGGGCAGGAGGAAGAATACTCCTTACATTGGTGGTCAGTGGGAAGAATGTTCCTTACAATGATAGTCAGTGAGAAGAATGTTCCTTACATTGGTGGTCAGTGGAAAGAATGTTCCTTACATTGGTGTTCAGAATGCAACCTCTACAGACAGCTAAAAAGATCATTGGCTTCATGCAGCTGGCTCTGCCAAGCGGTGTTCACCCCAGAACTATGCAGGCACCATCAGATGGAAGGTCAATCAGCCACAGTCTGAGGAACCCTAGCAACCTCTGGAGGAACCCTAGGAGCCCTAGTTGAGAATGGCTACTCTATATGCTAATATGTTGATTTCTGTGAAGATTTCCCATGTATCCAGGTCATCCTATACCTGGTATATCTAGTAGTAGTTTGCCCCATTCACTTGGCCTTGTTCTGTAATGTTAAAGACATTTTGTAGGTTCTCCGAGCCACTTCTTCAGCTCTAAAAAGTGTTAGGAGAATACCCCCAACAATGAACACCTATGCAGACACCAAGGAAGGGATTATGTAATTAGAACAGAGTGGTGCCACAACCTTTACACCTTCCATCCTGTTCTTGGATAATCAACATCTGCCTTGACACATTCCATGATGATTGGATTAAGGCAGCCTTTTTCAACCTTTTTGCCCTTCAAATAATTTTCAGGTTTCAGGGGGAACCCCTGCAAAAATGGGATTGGTGGGAAAATTCCCCTTACATTGGTGGTCAGTAGAAGGAATTAAATCCTTACAGTGGTGATCGGAGCCCCACCGACAACTAAATGTTCATTGGTGTCATACCACTGGTTCTGCCATGTGGAATTGGACCTGGAACCATGGAGGCACCATAAGACGGGAGGTCAATCAGCCACAGCTTAAGGAACCCCTAACCACCTCTGGAGGAACACTAGGGTTCCCTGGATTAAGGTGTCGGTGATACCTGTGTGGATATTAACGTTGGGGTATTTTCCTGACACTCATTCGAACTGAAGAAGTGGCTCGGATAAGTGATGAAACACCTTCAACATTACAGAACAAGTCCAGTTGGCTGTGACTAACTACTACCAATATGTAGATCAAATGAAAAAAAATGTTTTTATCCAGTGAAGCAAATTTATTGGATGCAGTTGGAAATAGTACAGCAGGTTATAAGAAGGCATGTTACATATACTTTTTCAAGCTTCTCACGACAGGTGTTAAATGGGCCCTCTAAGAATAATGGGATTCTTCATCTTTGGGATTTGTGCAACGCAAAGCTCAGGTGTAAATGATGGCTAAAATCTCGTATAAGCTTCCATACGACAATATTTCAAAAGTAGTTTTCAATATACTTAAATCTGCAGCTTTCATTAAAACCACTTGAAGACTGGGCCTTTTCTGGCACTTTTTTTTTGCTAAAAAAATTACTTAGAACCCCCAAACATTCTATATTTTTTTTTAAGCAGAGACCCTAGAGCAGTTATGGTGAACCTTGGCACCCCAGATGTTGTGGAACTACATTTCCCATGATGCTCATACACTCTGCAGTGTAGTGGAGCATCATGGGAAATGTAGTACCAAAACATCTGGGGTGCCAAGGTTCACCATCACTGCCCTAGAGAGTAAAATGGGGATTGTTGCAATTTTTTATGTCACATGGTATTTGGGCAGCAGTTTTTCAAATGCAATTTTTCTGTTTTAAAATACACTTTCATGAATTTTAATGCAAAAAAAAACACGATATATAACCCCATTTTTGGTCAAATATAATAGATGATGTTACGCCAAGTAAATAGATACCTAACATGTCATGCTTTAAAATTGGGAAATGGAGACAAACTATAATACTTAAAAATCTCCACAGGCGACGCTTTAATTTTTTTTTACAGGTTACCTGTTTAGGGTTACAGAGGAGGTCTAGTGCTAGAATTATTGCTCTCACTCTAACCTTTGTGGCGATACCTCACATGTGTAGTGCGAACAATGTTAATATATGCGTGCGCGACTTACCTATGCGTTCCCTTCTGCATGCGAGCACGAAGGGATGGGGACGCTTTAAATTTATTCATTTATTTATTTATTTACTTTTTACACTGTCCCTGTAAAAAAAAAAAAATTATCACTTTTATTCCTATTACAAGAAATGTAAACATCCCTTGTAATAGAAATAAGGATGACAGGTCCTCTTCATGGAGAGATCTGGGGTCTATGAGATCCCAAACCTCTCCTCTAACTTTAAAAGCAAAAGATCAAAAAAAAAGTGATCTTTTGCTTTAAAAAAAAATTAGTTTACTTCCACCCTGGACCGGACATGACATCATGACATCACTCCAGGCCTCCAAGGTCATAGAGGCGATCAAAGATGATCTGGTTTCTGGTAACCTCTATGGCCAGACCGGCAACCCGGCAGATCGTTTCCTAGATGTGTCGGGAAAAACAGAGACCTGAGAAACACCGGGGCGTGGCAGGAGGGGTGACTCCTCCCGCTCTGAAAGCGATCCAGCAGCTAATTAGCCACTCGCACCGCTTTCATGAGAGAGCCAATCGCTGGCTGCAAAAAAAAAAATACCGGGGATATGGCTGATAGCTTTAGCCATAACCAAGATAAACCACTTCAAAACCAAAATGTATATATATTTATTGCGGTCGGCAAGTGGTTTCCCTGTTGATCCTGCCATGAATGTCCTTGTTCTGGCACCTGCTGTTGTAGGGTGACAACGCTCTTATGTTCCCTTATTTTGCTCCTGGCCTTGTCACCTTGTCCCATAGACTTCCTGTGAAGACTATATCACAGGCTTACATCCAGATTCATCATTCTTTCCTTTCTCACAATCACAATGGAATGTTGTTTCAGGAAAGAGGGATTTCGTAGTTCAGCGGGTACATCTGGTCAACGTGCTGACTTTGTTTCCCATTTGCAAGCTGCAGTACTGCTGGCATCGGAAAGTATCGGCGTTAAAATGCAAAGCACACACTAATGATTCAGAGCCCATCTCCAAGGGCAGTCCCTTTGCAGACCATGCAGCTAAATTGGCTGCCAGACCTTTCCCACAGCAAACACACACATACCAACAACTGCAGTGACATCCTATAAAAGCAACGGATGGAAATCAAACATAGGTGAATGCATCAGATTCAGTGAAGTGGGTATGAATATATACTACGGGGGGGAGAGACCAGGCTTTCTCAACCTTTTTTAACATGAAGGAACCCTTGAAATAACATTCAGGTCTCAGGGGGACTTTCTACTAAAAACTGTTGAAGCTACGGCTCTTGAACATTCAATTGAGATATATGAATAACTAAAAGAATACAAAATGCGGCATACATAGTATATTTGACACATAAAGCTGCCCAATTCCACAAAAATGTTGTCAGTAACAATAATATAAATAAAATTAGATAGATTCCTCGCCTCGTTTGACCGTCTGGATCGCGATCTCGGGACTCGGGATCTTTTGCTGAACAATGGCCTGTACAAAGCAAACTGCTCGCAAGTCAACTGGAGGAAAGGCTCCCAGGAAGCAGCTGGCTACTAAAGCTGCCAGGAAAAGTGCTCCCTCTACTGGAGGTGTGAAGTAGCCTCACAGATAGAGGCCTGGTACTGTGGCTTTGAGAGAAATTAGGAGATACCAGAAGTCCACTGAGCTCTTGATCTGCAAGTTTCCATTCCAGCGCCTGTTGAGGGAAATCGCTCAGGACTTCAAAACTGACCTGAGGTTCCAGAGTTCAGCTATTGGTGCTCTGCAGGAAGCAAGCGATGCATACCCGGTGGGTCTCTTTGAGGATACCAACCTGTGCGCTATTCATACAAAGAGAGTAACAATTATGCCCAAGGACATCCAGCTAGCAAGAAGAATCAGTGAGGAACGTGCTTAATTTTTTTTTCCCTGGAAACAGTTTTTGATCTTAGATTTTTTTTTTCGCTTTTTTTGTTTTTTTACAAATGTACATAAAGTGTGATGTCCCCTTATTTTATAGGGTTTGTTAACTGCAGAGTCGTTGACAGTAAATTGGTAGTACACATTTTATATGACATTCTCTTAATCCTCAGGTTTTACAGAAAATTTGTATCTGCAGCTAGTCTACTTCTGTGGCCCTGCCCGTTAAGAGTAGATGCCTTGGCTCCATTCTCTCCATACTTTGGTATCTCTCAGTGTAACTCCATTGTAAATAAACTTTCCACTGCCTCAATGGTCTTGCTGTCTTGAGGTTGAGTTGGATTGAAACAAAAGCTCCCCACATGGGTGATTTTAAGTCGCTTGCTACGGCTTAGGTCAATTTGTACTAGTGGCAAAGAATTACAAAAAACTTGAGCATACTCTGAATTTTGTCCAGACCGAAAACACACCGAATTTAAGAAAACCTATTATGTTTACCCACCAAAAACCCCAGCACCATGTGGCATGTCTAAATTAAAATTTAGACATGCCACATGGTGCTGGGGTTTTTGGTGGGTAAACATAATAGGTTTTCTTAAATTCGGTGTGTTTTCGGTCTGGACAAAATTCAGAGTTCTTAATTTTACATCTAGGAGCTAGCTGAACACAAGTAGTCTGGTAAGCTGTGCACCTGGAACTTGGTGCATTCTTTACAGCATGCTATGATTATTTTTTTAACATGCAAAATAGATGCACATTTTGGCATCGGTGTGCAAAAGTGTCTATGTTTATCCCATCATGAAAAATGTTCCATCAGTTTTTAAATATAATAAATCTGTTTACCTAAAAAAAAAGTAAAAAAGTAAAATTAAATAAATAATAATAATGGTTAGAAAAGAAAGGCTGATTTTAAAAAATTGGATTACTGTTTATGAGATGCATGCAGTTAGGTTTTTTCCTTGGACCACTACCAGGTGATTTTCTCACGGATCTGATTTAGACTTTTTGAAATGCATACAGTTAGGTTCCTTCCTTAGCTCACTTACAGGTGCTCTTCTCACGGATCTGATTTAGACTTTTTGAGAGGCATACAGTTAGGTTCCTTCCTTGGCTCACTTACAGGTTGTCATGAATATTGGAATAGTGACTGATTCCTAATGCTGGGACAGATACTGTTAGGAGATGCTGATGTAAATTCCAACACCTGTCTGTCTATTGTCTGCTAAAATGTGTATTGTAAATAAGTCTACTATGGGATCTAAGAGTCATTAGATCCCCATTGTTATTTGTGTTAATTAACTCTGCTATTGTGTGAAGAAGAGTCTATGTTGATTGTGATAATGTTGATTGGATTTTCTGAACTACAAGACGGCCAGTCTGGCCTAACGGTCATGTCTGAGTCATCTAGACTGTCTAAAGGGATTAGTTAATTAGCTCATTTTAATTAGGTTAATTAGGTTACAGCTGTATTGTTAGAGTAATATGATCAGGAGGTCTGCACCTCCACTTTTAGTGTATAAAAGCCTGGATTTTTCAATAAAGGAGATTCCTGGTTGAACTTACATACAGCCTGCCTGGTGTTTGTTCTGAGCTACACAACTGGGTTAGAACGGCACATAGCTGAAGTTCTAATCCCGGAGCATTGGATGACCGAACCATCAGACGTTGCAATCTGATTCAATAGCTGCAGAAAAGTGTCGGGAGAGTGGAACTGAGCGAGCAAGGGGCTCGTTACACAGGTGCTCTTCTCACGGATCTGATTTAGACTTTTTGAGATGCATACAGTTAGGTTCCTTCCTTAGCTCACTTACAGGTGCTCTTCTCACGGGTCTGATTTAGACTTTTTGAAATGCATGCAGTTTGGTTCCTTCCTTAGGTCACTACTAGGTACTCTTTGCATGGGTTTGAATTGGACTTTTTGAGATGCATGCAGTTGGGTTCCCTCCTTAGGTCACTACCAGGTGCTCTTCTCATAGGTCTGAATGAGACTTTTTGAGATGCATGCAGTTTGGTTCCCTAATTAGGTCACTACCAGGTACTCTTCTCAGGGGTCTGATTCAGACTTTTTGAGATGCCTGCAGTTAGGTTCCTTCCTTGGATCACTACCAGGTGCTCTTCTCATAGGTCTTAATTAAACTCAATGAGATGCATGCAGTTAGGTTCCTTCCCTAGAGCACCACCAGGTACTCTTTTCACAGGTCTGAATTGGACCTTTAGAGATGCATGCAGTTAGGTTCCCTCCATAGGTCACTACCAGGTGCTATTCTCACGGGTCTGAATTGGACTTTTTGAGATGCATGCAGTTAGGTTCCTTCCTTAGATTGCTACCAGGTGCTCTTCTTACAGATCTGAATGACAGGAGTCACTTTGGGCGGGGGGGGGGGGGGGGGGGGGGGGGTGCCATGGAACCCAGAATTCCTTGGAGAGGTTGGAAAACCCTTGTTTCGGCTTCGCATGTACCTCCTATGTCTAAGTCACCCTGTGTCTATTAGGGGCACAGGGTGACTGAGAAAGTGATGGAACATTGTAAGAGTTTTGTAGACTGTTGCCATGCCATCTGCAATCCCTGATTAATCAAAGCATTGCTTAGATATGGATTTCATGGTCTTCAATGTAGGAGGCGGTCCGTCTGCTACTGGGGGCTCCTGCTATTGTGTGAAGGTGTTCTGTGTTTATACTTATGATAATGTGTATTGTGTCTTGTGAGCTAGAAGACGAAAAGTCTGACATGAAAGGTCAGACCTCTGAGTCACCTAGGCTGGTTAAATGACTAGTTAATTAGCTCATGTTAATTTATGTTTCTGGTTACAGTTTGTATAGTTAGGGTAATATGATCAGGAGGGGGAACCTCCTTTTCAAGTGTATAAAAGCCTGTATTCTGGTTCAAATAAACAGTTCCAGCTAGCTTTGCAGCCAAATGAGTCCTGCCTAGTTCTTGGTTGTAATATGCAGCTATAATATCTAATATCTATCTTCAGACTGGAGGAGGTGGTATATGACGGAAGCACTCAAGCGCAGTGTGGGACGTTCCGTTACAGGCCCTCCTGCGTAGACTGTTAGGTAAATTTACTTTGGACTTCTGCTGTAGCTACAGGAGTTGGATTTGTTTAGTTTGGTCTGCTCGAGGCTCCACAGGCTGGGAGTTTAATTACCTCCCCCTGACTCTGGGAGAAGTTTCTGGAGAGTAGGGTGCGAGGATTCATATACCTAGCCTATCCAATCCCTGGGGTTCCTGTTAAATAGGCCCGGAGCCTAGTGGAGTGGGTATTTCCCTTCACGTGTAAATGGATCTGGGAGCTCCAGGGGCTGTTTGCCCTGGGGCATACCTGGGCTGGATGCTGAATTGCTTTATATTCACTTCTCAAGTGTTCCCTGGCTGCTCCTAACTATATCACAGTTGCCACCTAAATTCCCAGTGTTGGAGCTCAGGGAAAGCAGTGATATCTCTTTGTCTGGCAGTGATCAGGCACTAATTGGACGGTAGTGGAGGAGGTCACATGCTCAGGCAGGCAGGGATGTGCAGATGAGTTAAAAAGTGGTCAGTGGGGAGGGCAAGGTGACAGGGACTATTTAATCACCTCTGTATTTGTAGAGTTTATAGAAATACTGTTATCCCCAAGGCATGCGGCCACAGACTAAAAGGTTTTACATTGACCTGCTTCAGCTCTTTTTTTCCCTCAAACAATTATTCTTTATTTAAAGCCCAATTAAAGTCTTTTTTTTATTTTTTATTATGCAGTCAGGCTGCACAACCTGTAAAGTAATGGCTCTATTATGGCTTATATACAGTATATGTAAGGAAAAAATAACTGCGTTTTTTTCTGCACACTAAAAAACTAGGATGTTAGACAGCAGGGGCTGCCCATGTCCTGGCCACTAAGGGCACTAAGCAACAGGAGCTGCTTGTGTCCTAGCAACCAGGGAAACTAGACGACAGAAGCTGCCCGTGTCATAGCAGCCAAGGACACTAGGCAACAGAAGCTGCATGTATCCTAACAACCAAAAACTTTAGGTGGCAGGAGCTGCCTGTTACTAGCAACCAAAGACTTTAGGTGACAGGAGCCGTCTGTGTCCTAGCAACGAAAGACACTAGTTGCAGAAGATGTGAGTGTCCTGGCAACCAAGGACACTAGGCAACAGGAGCTGCCTGTGTCCTAGCAACCAAAAAAAAATGTAGGTGACAGGAGCTGCCGGTGTCCTAGCAACCAAAGACACTAGGTGACAGGAAATGCCTGTGTCCTAGAAACCAAAGACACTAGGTGACAGGAGCTGCTTGTGTCCTAGCTACCAAGGACACCACTAAATGACAGGAGCTGCCTGTGTTCTAGCAACCAAGGACACCAGGTGACAGATGCTAATCATGTCCTAGAAACCAAGGACTCTAGGTGACAGGAGCTGCTTGTGTCCTAGCAACTAAGGACTCTAGGTGACAGGGCCTTTTTGTGTCCTGGCAACCAAGGACATTAGGTGACAGAAGCTGTTTGTGTCCTAGCAACCAAAGACACTAGGTGACAGGAGCTGTCTGTGTCCTAGCAACCAAGGACTTTAGGTGACAGGCGCTGCCTGTGTCCTAGCACCAAAAGACACTAGTTGTAGAAGCTGTTTGTGTGTCCTGGCAACCAAGGACACTAGGCAACAGGAGCTGCCTATGTCCTAGAAACCAAAGACTATGTGCCAGGAGCTGCCGGTGGTCTAGCAACCAAAGATACTAGGTGACAGGAGCTGTTTGTGTCCTAGCAACCAAGGCCACTAGGTGACAGGAGCTACCCGTGTCCTAGCAACTAAGGACACTATATGACAGGGGCTTTTTTGTGTCCCAGCAACCAAGGACCCTAGGTGACAGGAGCTGCCTGTGTCCTAGCAACCAAAGACACTAGATATCAGGAGCTGCCTGTGTCCTAGCAACCAAGGACACTAGGTGCAAAAGCTGTTTGCGCCCTGGCAAGCTAAGACACTAAGCTACAGGAGCTGCCTGTGCCCTAGCAATCCAAGACATTGGGTGACAGAAGCTGCCTGTGTCCTAGTAACCAAATACACTAGGTGACAAGGGTTGCCTGTGTGATAGCAAATTAGGTTGCTGAGCGGCAGGGGCCACCTGTGTCCTAGCAACCTAAGATGCTAGGCAGTGGGAGCTGCCTGCATCTTAGCAACCAAGGAAACTAGGCAGCAGCAGGTTGTCCTGCCAGCCAGTGGGTACATTTGTGGCGTATGGTGCCATGCGTGTAAACATTAGCACAAGCGCTACATGCATACAGTGTACGGGCAAGTTTGTAAAAGGCCAAGGCCAATCAAGGCCTTGTGCGAAATCACCCACATCGTCTAGCAAAGGCGCATTGCAAGCAAATTAAAAATCATTCACGGAAAGGAAGAATGCTTCAAGTAACCTTTCAAAATACTTGATTTTTTTTCTGTTTTTTATTAACTGCAACTTTGTAAATTGTTTTTTTTCCTTATAAAATATACATTTGTGTTCTTTTTTTTAATATATATATATCAGAAAGTCATGCCATTCTCTGCACACTGGAGCCACAAGATATAAAATCAGCACATTTCTGTCGTTTGTCTTGTGCGGTGACAGTCGCTTTTGTTCCCGTCCTCGTTAGGAAATATATGGATTTTCACCGAGTAATTCGCAATTCATTCCAGCACAGTTCTATGACTCAGCCGGCAAACCTCTGCGAGAGATGGCAAGCCATCAGTCACAGCCCCTTCTCATCGGAAACGTTCCCTGAAAAGATTCCTATTCAATGCAAAATAGCCAAATACACAGATGGAATACATACTGAGGAGCGGAATTACGTGCCAAAGGATTTCTATTCACGTCCATCCAGTTCTGAGATTTACACTGCTCTGCCACACACAGCACTTCCCTGTCTGGCAAGGGAGGGGACCTAATTGCAGTTTCACTTTCAGTTACAGGTCTTCTCCAACCCCCCCCCCCAACTGTTACTGTACAGTAGGCATGAGCATGGATACTAGTCAGAACCCGCCTGAGCTATTCTACCGGGAAGCTGTCACTGCGGACTGCCAATCATAAACAACCAAGGAATAGCCTGCCCGGCAGCTGCCCATATGGGTGGCAGTAGGGCGAGGAATGCCTCGGCTTCACTGCGCCCTGGAGGCGCCCTCCCCTCCTGCCCACCCCTTGTTCCAGCCCTGGTCACAGCCTGGGATTGGGAGGAGATATATAAGTAAAAGTGAAACTGTGCAGGAGAAAAAAAGCTAATAGGGATATATTCAGCGCTGACTAACTAACAGACAAAAAAAGGATAAATGCAAGCAAACACTAAGGTAAATTCAACAACACCTCAAATACATAAAAAGAAAGAAAACAGTGCTGCGCAAATAGAAATGTCCTTGAAATAGCAGATGTAACAGATGAAGTGAGGAGATGAGACCACCAGTGGACATTCAAGACGACAGGGGATATATCTAAAGTGATTGTGATCCCTTCACTGCACATGGATGGCCCCTCACCTGAAATATTCGACCCCTAACAGGTCACACAGCATATACACCATACAATGGGTAAACCGATCCAAGTGGTAGTAGCCTTGATAATCAGCATTCAGCACTCATCGGGTTAAGGGAATGTTGTATATGCAAATAAAAATAGCAAATATAGTGCTCTCTGTATATACATTTATTCACTAAAAAAGGGTAAAAAGTTGCACTTATAAAGACCGGCACTCAGATCCGAGTGCCGGCTAAACGGTGTGTGATCGTAACAAACAGGCTGATGACCGTGGGTGACGTCATGCGCTCCTGGCCCCCCGTACGCGTTACGTCTGTGGGCGGGACTTCTTCAGCGTGGGGCGGGATACGCATAGACGACCCGCTTTGTTTATAGCAACCGCGATACGCCAATCACAGTACTGATGCAGCAATCACGGGAACACATGAACAAAGCCTGTCACACTAGCTGCAAGAGACCATGTCATCGGCACAGAAAAACGCTCAGCCCCCACACGGATTGAAGAACAAATTAGTACAATGTACCTATATGTAATTCCTCAAATCGGAAGTTTTAATATAGGCTCATAAAGCACAACTCAAGATCAACTCAAGATCAAGATCAAGCAAGATCAAGAAGGCTAGAGACTCTCAAGCCATTAAAAGAGGCATATCCTCCCTGGAGCAAAGGAAGGATGTAGTGATCCGGCCAGCGGACAAAGGTGGGTGGGTTGGTTGTGCTTAGTAAAGCGTATTATCAGGCTGAAATGGTAAAATTATTGAATGATCGGAACACCTATCAATTATTGAGGGGTGACCCTATGTTGACTTTTAAGAATAACCTACACTCCTTAGTAGAAAAAGGTAAAAGCAAGGGAATTTTGAATCCTAAGGAGGCGGCTTATTTGGATCCATTCTATTGTAGGACCCCAATAATTTATATTTTACCAAAATTACATAAAAATCCTGAACATCCACCTGGTCGCCCAATTGTGAACGGAATTGATTCCGTCACCTCGAGGCTAGGCCAATATCTTGATTTTTTTCTTCAGCCACTTGTCATAAAAACCAAAGCATTTTTACGTGACACTAAACAAATTCTTCAAATTCTATCCACCCTCCCATGTACTCCGTCCAGTATACTGATTACTGCAGACGTTGGCTCTTTATATACAATTATTGATCATAAACAGGCCTTGGATTCTGTTAAATGGGCTTTGGCAGCCACGGATATCCCAAGTGACCATATTTCCTTCCTACTAGAAAGTCTTGGAATTTTGTTTGTTGAATAATTATTTCTGGTTTAATGGTGATTACTTTCTGCAGACACGTGGGGTGGCTATGGGGGCTAGTTTTGCTCCCAGTGTGGCCAACCTGTTCATGGCCCACTGGGAGGAAGATACCATATTTCATGACCCCCTCATCGCAATTATTGAGCTACAGAAGGTACATCGATGATTTAATCATGGTGTGGGTAGGTGATCCATTGAGTCTTCAAGGCTTTATGGATAAGCTGAATGATAATAATAAAAATATTGAGCTAACATGGACGATCAATCAGCAACAGATCACATTCTTAGACCTGGAAATTTTTAAAGGGGAGGCGGGCTTCCAAACCAGAAATCACTTTAAAGCAACGGATAGGAATGCTTACATTCCGCTGACTAGTTGCCATCACAAGTCATGGCTTTGCAATATTCCAAGAGGCCAATTTATCAGTTTGCGTCGTAATTGTACCTCAGATGATGACTTTTTATCACAGTCACAGGTTTTGGCAACTAGGTTTAAAGAGAAAGGGTATACGCAAGCTATGGTGGACTCCGAAATCGCTAAAGTACTGTCGACTGATAGGAACACTATTGTGGCGGATAGGTTTAAGCCCACGGAAGTAGAAGATAATGGGACTAGCTATCGTATTATACTGGATTATGATATTCAGTATAAAAAACTTGAGCAAATTCTAGCTAGACATTGGCCTATTCTAAAAGGTGATCGGACCCTAGAGTCTATTCTCCCCCAGCACCCACGGTTTATATACCGTAAAGCCCCCTCTTTACGCGACCGGTTAGCACCAGGGGTCATTGATCCACCAAAAATAGGGACTAATAGGTTGTTTGGTTTTTTTGTCTGGATTTTATGCTTGTGGCAAATGTGCCACTTGCAGGAAAGGCAGCAAAAAATATCAAAAGGCGGAAAGAATTTGTTTCAAATGTCACGCACAGAAGTTATCAAATTGAAGGCTTGATTACGTGTTCGTCCGTGGGGGTGGTCTACATGCCTGTAGTGCGATTGTGGCCTCCAGTATGTGGGCCGCACCTCAAGAGCATTGCATGTTAGAGTGGGCGAACACATTAGCAATATTAAACGGGGGGGGGGGTAAAAACCCATAGTGTGTCTAGACATTTTCGCCTTTGTCACCATAGGGACCCTAAATGCCTCAAGTTTTGGGGGATAGAAAAAGTTCCTCGCCACTGGAGAGGTGGTCACTATATCAGACAACTGAGCTGTAGAGAATCCTTCTGGATTTATGAGACCAAGGTCCTATCCCCAGTGGGAATGAATGTCGATTTTGATTTAAATTGCTTTATTTCTAATAGATAATTCAAATTTTTTTTTATATGTATGCTGTTTATTTTAAATTTTGTAATAGTGTTACTTTTTGTAATTTTTTCAATTGAGTATGTGTATGTGATCGTATCCAGGTGATGTCCGTGGTCTGATGTCTGTTATTCTTTATTATTTCCTTTCTATGTGATTTTTCTATGCGATTTTATATGTGATTTTAGCATTGGCATTGCTATTTTTCCCCTAGTTGAAATGGGCATTAAGCTAGCCATTTTTTATGTTATGAGGACTTATAGGTCTCGGAGTTGCTCTTAAGTTTTTGCTTTTATGCTTTATGAGCCTATATTAAAACTTCCGATTTGAGGAATTACATATAGGTACATTGTACTAATTTGTTCTTCACTCCGTGTGGGGGCTGAGCGTTTTTCTGTGCCAATGACATGGTCTCTTGCAGCTAGTGTGACGGGCTTTGTTCATGTGTTCCCGTGATTGCTGCATCAGTACTGTGATTGGCGTATCGCGGTTGCTATGGCTTTATATAAACAAAGCGGGTCGTCTATGCGTATCCCGCCCCACGCTGAAGAAGTCCTGCCCACAGACGTAACGCGTACGGGGGCCAGGAGCGCATGACGTCATCAGCCTGTTTGTTACGATCACGCGCCATTTAGCCGGCACTCGGATCCGAGTGCCGGTCTTTGTAAGTGCAACTTTTTACCCTTTTTTATTGAATAAATGTATATACAGAGAGCACTATATTTGCTATTTTTATTTGCATATACAACATTCCCTTAACCCGATGAGTGCTGAATGCTGATTATCAAGGCTACTACCACTTGGATCGGTTTACCCATTGTATGGTGTATATGCTGTGTGACCTGTTTCAGGTCAAATATTTCAGGTGAGGGGCCATCCATGTGCGGTGAAGGGATCCCAATCACTTTAGATATATCCCCTGTCATCTTGAATGTCCACTGGTGGTCTCATCTCCTCACTTCATCTGTTACATCTGCTATTTCAAGGACATTTATATTTGCGCAGAACTGTTTTCTTTCTTTTTGTGCAGGAGAAAAATCAGATCCTCCTAGCTTGCCAGACAGGGGCCATGTTGTGCGGCAGAGCAGAGTAAATCTCAGAACTGGATGGACAGAAATACAAATCCTTTGGCAGGTAATTCAGCTCCCGTAGCGGCGAAGAGAAGCAGCAGACTGATGAGCTCATCGCTCCGTCGCTCTGTTCTCGCCTTCTATCTGCGTGCTCCTTGCATCGCAGTACACCTGATTGGCTGCTTGTGCTGCTCCTCCCTCCCCCACTCTGAGCTCTGCTTTACAGTAGACTGAAAGAGACTGATACCTAGACATGTGCACTGCCAAAAAATGTGTTTGTTTTCGTTTCATTCATTTTTCGGGTCAGTCGTTATGATCAAAATTTGTAAATTCGTAAATTAGAAAATTCATAAATTCAAAAAAATCCGTAAATTCGAAAATCCGGAACCTCGTAAATTTGGAAAATTGGAAATTCAGAAATTCGAAAATCCGAAAATAAGAAAGAAAATCCGAAAATTGGAAATAATAACTAACTAACTAACTAACTAACTAACTAACTAACTATTAGATTATAGGTATTGGAATTTCCTTTCAAATTTGGCTGTTAGTCAATGCAACGAACACAAAGTTACAAATTATCCAAAATAACGAATGCCGTACCGCAACGAATGGAACGGAATGAATAAATAATAATAATAAAAAAAGATTATTATTATTGTTATTTATTAGTATTAATTTGTTACGTTACATTTGTTTAAATACGGCATCCGTTATTTCAGATAATTTCTAACGTCGGATAAATTTGTATTCGTTACGTTCACAGCCAAATTTGAAAGGAAATTCCAATATCTATAATTTATTAGTTAGTACTAGTTAAGTTATTATTAGTTAGTTTTTTTTTTTCAGATTTTCGAATTTTCGGGTTTTCGAATTTTCGGATTTTCGTTCTTATTTTTGGATTTTCGAATTTCAGAAATTTTGAATGTTCGCGTTTACGAATTTACGAAGTTACAAATTTAAGAATTTTCGACTATTTGAAAAATTAGTTAAATGGGTTTTCGTTAATTCGGATATTTTTTAATTAACGAACTTGTTGAAATTTGTTAAAAGACGAATTTGGAACGAAACTAATTGCACATGTCTACTGATAACACGTCAACCAATTCTACCCACCATTGCCACACATGTGTCTATATGGTGACCAGGGCCGCTGTTAGAAATCATGGGGCCCCCGTATGGTCTCCCCCACCCAACCCTGCCCACACCCTACCCCCCCCTGCCCGGGTGCAGTGGAATAGCAGCGCTGACTTTATCTGCCTACACCTCAAAAATGAATAAAGCCTCTCCTCTGCTCCTACCTCCTGGGCCCCTCTGTTGACCTGGGCCCAGGGAAGTATAATTTAAGCCCTGGTAAGCAAGTAGGAACGGGGGGTGTGGCCTAGTAAACTCTACTTCCCCAGCACCCCCTGTTTAGCTGATGGGACCTGGGCCCAGTACAACAGGTCCGGTTTTACTGCCTTACTAATGCTGAACTCCAGTGATGGCTGGTACTCAAAATTTTTGGGGGGCGCAAACAAACTGAAAACATTTTGAAAAAAAAAAAAGTCAAGTGCAGCCACTGTGCCCATCAAACGCAGCCACTGTGCCCATCAAATGTAGCCACTGTGCCCATCAAACGCTGCCACTGTGCCATCAAACGCAGCTACTGTGCCAAAGGTCAAACGCAGCTACTGTGCCCATTAAGCACTGCCACTGTGCCCATCAATAGCAGCCACTGTGCCATCAAACGCAGCCACTGTGCCCATCAAGCGCTGCCACTGTGCCCATCAAACGCAGCCACTGTGCCATCAAACGCTGCCACTGTGCCATCAAACGCAGCTACTGTGCCATCAAACGCAGCTACTGTGCCCATCAAGCGCTGCCACTGTGCCATAAAATGCAGCCACTGTGCCATCAAATGCAGCCACTGTGCCATCAAACGCTGCCACTGTGCTCATCAAATGCTGCCAGTGTGCCCATCATATGCTGCCAGTGTGCTCATCATATGCTGCCAGCGTGCCCAACTGCCCATCATATGCTGCCAGTGTGCCCATCAAACACTGCCAGTGTGCCCAACTGCCTATCAAATGCTGTCAGTGTGCCCAACTGCCCATCATATGCTGCCAGTGTGCCCATCAAACGCTGCCAGTGTGCCCATCAAATGCTGCCAGTGTGCCCATCAAATGCTGCCAGTGTGCCCCCCGCCCGCTCGCCATCTGTCCGGCACTTACCCTGTGTCTGTGGGGCATCGGGTGACGGCAAAGAGCGGGGTCCTTCATGCATCTCCTCTCCCATCCTCTCCTCCTGATAGGCGTCCAATAGCGGTGCCTGTCGTTTCAGCCAATTAGGTGTCAGGTAACAGACCCAAGCACCTGATTGGCGGAGAGGCGGTTCAGTGTTAGGAAAGTGAATAATCATTCGCTTTCCTAACACAGCTCAGTGGACTGCGAGCACCAAGCATGGCGCTCGCAGTTCACCTATTTTGCAGCCTATTAGAGCCTTACTTACCAGCTCCCCTTGGGCCGTGCGTTCCACGGAGCTTCTGACGTCACTTCCAGTTGCCCTCTGGTACAGGGAAACCGGAAGTAACCTCTTAACTAGAACAACAAAGCACCTGCACATGAAGCACCTCGTCTGCAATCTCGTGATTGCATTGACGTGGCGCTTCCCATAGTGCACTGTGTCCGGCGCCCAAACACAGTGCACTTAAAGGAAATTTTTTTCCATTTTTTTGTAAAGGGCCTTTTTTTAAAAAAAAGTTTTTTTTATTACTTCCGGGGGGGTTGGGAGGGGGGGAGATGTGTCGGCGCCCGTGCGCCCCCTATGGACGGGCTGCCACTGCTGCACTCCCTCCAGCCAGGAAAAGCTATTTTAGACGAGGAGAGGAGATGTGCAAGACTGAAGAGGGGGCCGGAGGTCAGATCTAACTGCACCCTCACCAATGCTACATCATCCCTCTCATTACTGAACCGTATGGATTGAAGAGGTGCCAGGGCGGATTTAATGCCGGTAATGGACTAAAGGAATTGAGTTACCACCAAATCACGGATAGGTCAATACATCAAAGGGATGAGTCTGTAACCCCGGACACTCAGGTGTCCGCTTCATTATTGCTTCTCCTACTTTGCAATTCCAGAAGAACCTTGAATGGCTCTGTGATTGATGTACAACGCTCCTCCGCCAGACAAAAGTCTTCCAGATCCCCTCTCGGCATACCTTGCACCATAAGACCCTTTCTTGCCGGCCTTGTCTGGTCCCTGCTGCTATGAATGTTGAACTCTGGGCACAAAACCTTTATGTCATTATATTATTATTATACAAGATTTAATAATAATAATAATAATTATATTTCATTCATTATATTTTTATCATTTATACATCAATTGACCCATCAGGCTCCACCCACTACAGAAAACTACAGGAGGGGGCGGAGACAAGACCAGTCACCCTGCACAAGGAGAGAGAGCAAACACTGTGGGAGGGACCCAGCAGGCTCCACCCACTGCAAAAAAACTACAGGAGGGGGCGAGGACAAGACCAGTCACCCGGCACAAGGAGAGAGGGCAGAGCTGTGGAAGGGGCCCAGCAGGCTCCACCCACTACAAAAAAACTACAAGAGGGGGCGGAGACAAGACCAGTCACCCTGCACAAGGTGAAAAAGCAGAGCTGTGGGAGGGGCCAGCAGGCTCCACCCACTACAGAAAACGACAGGAGGAGGCTGAGACAAGTCCAGTCACCCTGCACAAGGATAGAGGGCAGAGCTGTGGAAGGGGCCCAGCAGGCTCCACCCACTACAAAAAACTACAGGAGGGGGCGGAGACAAGACCAGTCACCCTGCACAAGGTGAAAGAGCAGAGCTGTGGGAGGGGCCCAGCAGGCTCCACCCACTACAGAAAACGACAGGAGGGGGCGGAGACAAGACCAGTCACCCTGCACAAGGTGAAAGAGCAGAGCTGTGGTAGGGGCCCAGCAGGCTCCACCCACTGCAGAAAACTACAGGAGGGGGCGGAGTCAAGACCAGTCACCCTGCACAAAGGAGAGTGAGCAGAGCTGTGGGAGGGGCCCAGGAGGCTCCACCCACTACAGGAAACTACAGGAGGGGCAGAGTCAAGACCAGTCACCCTGCACAAGGAGAGTGAGCAGAGCTGTGGGAGGGGCCCAGCAGAAACGCAGAAAAGAAGTCCATGATTCTTTTCCAAAAATGTTCTGCGCCAAGCTGCATGGTGTTGTGGATGCGTGGGGGGGTGCCATTAACAAATAATTGCACCCCCGTGCGCTTGGTAAAGTGTGACGCGTCGCTCTGCATGTCGGGAAAGCGCACAATTTTGCTCTCGTTACCAACACTCGAATCTACCCTAAAATTAATTTTGTTGAACACATATAATTGAATCCCCAGTTTTTTCAGTACATAATAAAAGATGAGATAGTGTAGAGTGAACCAAATGTGTGAAACTGCGTGCGCCCGCGAAATGGTAGGAAAATTATGGTACCCAATATTATCAATAGGCGACGCTTCAAATGTCTTAGCAGCTCATTGGTTCAAATGATGACCTTAGAAGCATTGTTCTCACTCTGATGTTCACGGCGATATATAACATGGCATGGTGTGGCGTAATCACGGATTACATACACAGGCGCACCTTTGTTTGCACGTTTGCATTCGCAAGAGTTGCTTTTCATTTTTAATTTTATTACTTTTATTGCATTTTATTTAAATTTTAATTTCATTTATTTTAATGTTATTTTTATTTATTTATTTTTTTTTAACCTTTATGCTATCTCAAGAGGGGGAAAAAAATCCTCCTGTGTGAGAGCATTGGGCAGGTGACAGGTTCTCTTTATGGGGACATCAGGGGTCTATTAGACCCCTGATGTCTCCCCTGCCCCTGACGACTCCCCTGTCTTCTGCCCCAGTCAATGGAAACCCTACAATTATTGCTCTCAGTCTGACATTCACGGCCATATATAACATGTGTGGCGCAATTGCGGTTTACATAGACGTTCGCACCCTGTGTGCACGCTTGCATTTGCAAGAGTTGCTTTTAATTTTATTACTTTTATTTAATTTTATTTTTATTTAATTTATTTTAATTTCATCTTTAAACTTTTGCTTCTTTTAACTTTATTGCTATCACAAGGGGGCAAACAATCCCCTTATGGAATTACATTGGGTAGGTGACAGGTCCTCTTTATTGGGACATCCGGGTTCTATTAGACCCCTGATGTCTATTCCTTCTGCCCCAGCCAATGGTGACCCTAGAATTATTGCTCTCACTCTGACATTCGTGTCGATTTATAGCATGGCATGGTGTGGCGCAATCACAGTTTACATACACGTACACGCCCTGTGTGCACATTTGCATTTGCTAGAGTTGCTTTTCATTTTTATTTTATTACTTTTATTTAATTTCTTTTTTATTTATTTTTTCATTTCATTTGTTTTAATATTAATTTTTAACTTGTTTTTTTAATATTATTGCTATGTGATAGAATTGGGCAGGTGACAGGTCCTCTTTAGAGTTGCTTTTCATTTCTAATTTTATTACTTTTATTTATTTTATTTTAATTTTACTTTTTATTTAATTTACTTACATTTTATTTTTAAACCTTTTTTTTTTTACTTTATTGCTATCACAAGGGGGCAAACAATCCCCCTATGTGATAGCATTGGACAGGCGACAGGTCCTCTTTAAAGTTGCTTTTAATTTTATTACTTTTATTTAATTTTATTTTAATTTTACTTTTTATTTAATTTACTTACATTTTATTTTTGAAACCTTTATTTATTTATTTATTTTTACTTTATTGCTATCACAAGGGGGTTAACAATCCCCCTATGTGATAGCATTGGACAGGTGACAGGTCCTCTTTAGAGTTGCTTTTAATTTTGAATTTTATTAATTTTATTTTAATTTTACTTTTTATTTAATTTACTTACATTTTATTTTTTTAAACCTTTTTTTTTTTTACTTTATTGCTATCACAAGGGGGCAAACAATCCCCCTATGTGATAGCATTGGACAGGCGACAGGTCCTCTTTAAAGTTGCTTTTAATTTTATTACTTTTATTTCATTTTATTTTAATTTTACTTTTTATTTAATTTACTTACATTTTATTTTTTAAACCTTTATTTTTTTATTTTTTTTACTTTATTGCTATCACAAGGGGATCAACAATCCCCCTATGTGATAGCATTGGACAGGTGACAGGTCCTCTTTAGAGTTGCTTTTAATTTTTAATTTTATTAATTTTATTTAATTTTATTTTAATTTTACTTTTTATTTCATTTACTTACATTTTATTTTTAAACCTTCTTTTTTTACTTTATTGCTATCACAAGGGGGTCAATAATTCCCCTATGTGATAGCATCTGGCAGGTGACAGGTCCTCTTTAAAGTTGCTTTTAATTTTATTACTTTTATTTAATTTTATTTTAATTTTACTTTTTATTTCATTTACTTACCTTTTATTTTTAAACCTTTTTTTTTTTTTACTTTATTGCTATCACAAGGGGGCAAACAATCCCCCTATGTGATAGCATTGGACAGGTGACAGGTCCTCTTTAGAGTTGCTTTTAATTTTCAATTTTATTACTTTAATTTTATTTTAATTTTACTTTTTATTTAATTTACTTACATTTTATTTTTAAACCTTTTCTTTTTTTACTTTATTGCTATCACAAGGGGATCAATAATTCCCCTATGTGATAGCATCTGGCAGGTGGCAGGTCCTCTTTAGAGTTGCTTTTAATTTTTAATTGTATTAATTTATTTAATTTTATTTAAATATCACTTTTTATTTTATTCACTTAAATTTTATTTTTAAACACTTTTTTTTTACTTTATTGCTATCACAAGGGGGCAAACAATCCCCCTATGTGATAGCATTGGGCAGGTGACAGTTCCTTTTTAGAGTTGCTTTTAATTTTTAATTTTATTACTTTTATTTAATTTTATTTTAATTTTACTTTTTATTTAATTTACTTACATTTTTTTTAAACCTTTTTTTTTTACTTTATTGCTATCACAAGGGGGCAAACAATCCCCCTATGTGATAGCATTGGACAGGTGACAGGTCCTCTTTAGAGTTGCTTTTAATTTTTAATTTTATTTAATTTTATTTAAATATTACTTTTTATTTAATTCACTTAAATTTTATTTTTAAACACTTTTTTTTTAACTTTATTGCTATCACAAGGGGGCAAACAATCCCCCTATGTGATAGCATTGGGCAGGCGACAGGTCCTCTTTAAAGTTGCTTTTAATTTTATTACTTTTATTTCATTTTATTTTAATTTTACTTTTTATTTAATTTACTTACATTTTATTTTTTAAACCTTTATTTTTTTATTTTTTTTACTTTATTGCTATCACAAGGGGGTCAACAATCCCCCTATGTGATAGCATTGGACAGGTGACAGGTCCTCTTTAGAGTTGCTTTTAATTTTTAATTTTATTAATTTTATTTAATTTTATTTTAATTTTACTTTTTATTTCATTTACTTACATTTTATTTTTAAACCTTCTTTTTTTACTTTATTGCTATCACAAGGGGGTCAATAATTCCCCTATGTGATAGCATCTGGCAGGTGACAGGTCCTCTTTAAAGTTGCTTTTAATTTTATTACTTTTATTTAATTTTATTTTAATTTTACTTTTTATTTCATTTACTTACCTTTTATTTTTAAACCTTTTTTTTTTTTTACTTTATTGCTATCACAAGGGGGCAAACAATCCCCCTATGTGATAGCATTGGACAGGTGACAGGTCCTCTTTAGAGTTGCTTTTAATTTTCAATTTTATTACTTTTATTTAATTTTATTTTAATTTTACTTTTTATTTAATTTACTTACATTTTATTTTTAAACCTTTTCTTTTTTTACTTTATTGCTATCACAAGGGGATCAATAATTCCCCTATGTGATAGCATCTGGCAGGTGGCAGGTCCTCTTTAGAGTTGCTTTTAATTTTTAATTGTATTAATTTATTTAATTTTATTTAAATATCACTTTTTATTTTATTCACTTAAATTTTATTTTTAAACACTTTTTTTTTACTTTATTGCTATCACAAGGGGGCAAACAATCCCCCTATGTGATAGCATTGGGCAGGTGACAGTTCCTTTTTAGAGTTGCTTTTAATTTTTAATTTTATTACTTTTATTTAATTTTATTTTAATTTTACTTTTTATTTAATTTACTTACATTTTTTTTAAACCTTTTTTTTTTACTTTATTGCTATCACAAGGGGGCAAACAATCCCCCTATGTGATAGCATTGGACAGGTGACAGGTCCTCTTTAGAGTTGCTTTTAATTTTTAATTTTATTTAATTTTATTTAAATATTACTTTTTATTTAATTCACTTAAATTTTATTTTTAAACACTTTTTTTTTAACTTTATTGCTATCACAAGGGGGCAAACAATCCCCCTATGTGATAGCATTGGGCAGGTGACAGGTCCTCTTTAGAGTTGCTTTTAATTTTAATACTTTATTTAATTTTATTTAAATATTACTTTTTATTTCATTCACTTAAATTTTATTTTTAAACATTTTTTTTTAACTTTATTGCTATCACAAGGGGGCAAACAAACCCCCTATGTGATAGCATTGGCAGGTGACAGGTCCTGCCTTCTGCTCCACCCAATGGACACAGATATTTGCTCGATCGGCTGTGCAAACGGCTTTCTAGCCCAAAATTTGGACCCAGTTTTGGCTCCCGGCAGAGCCCCTGGGCACATTTTCATTCTGGCCATGGAGGCAGATCCTGGCGCAGTCAGCTTGCATCTCATGCCGACGCGCCTCGTGCCTCTGTCCTCCATAGTCAGTTTAGCTGACAAGCCGCCCCCGCTCTCCCCCCCCCAGCCCCGCTGCGTTGATTGACAACTGCTCCCAGCGGGGGGATCCTCGCTGTCATAGCGGCAACTGCTTGATAATAATATTTCAAGATAATATTACTGGACAGAAAAATATAAGAATGTGTGGCGGATTATAGACTAAAAAAAATTGTATTATTTTTTTTTTAAATGACGGTCATTTTACCTCGAAACAGAGAGACCCGCCAGCGACAGAAATTCGCGCAGCCACAACAAGAAAAACACGGATAAAAGTCCGCACCGCCATATATTGTGCAAATATACAAAAATCCTTTATTAAAAAAAGAATGCATTAAAGGAGTACTACAGTTATGCATAAAATACGTGCGCATGAGCATAAAACAATAAAAGCCATGAAAATAAAAGCAATTAAAAACAATCAGACCTGGCAGTCCGCCATTACTAATACGCCAAATGAGCCGGCATCATCAGATTCAATAAAAGCCCTGTCCTGGTATGACCCGGGTCATTACATGCAAAGGGAATATATTGGGCACCATTAAACCTTATGCTGTTTTTGCATTTTTAGGCCTGAAGGTTACATAAAACCCCTAAAAAAAATAATATTTTTTTTTGACAGCAGACACCCCAGAGAATAAAATGGCAGTAGTTTGACTTTTTTATATCACATGATATTAGCTATTATGATAGATATTATAGATTAGATATTATTAGATATTATAAAAAAAAATATGAAAAGATATTATGAAATGCAAAATTAAAAAAAAAAAAAAAAATAGTTAATTTTAAGACACACAAACACATTTTTTTTGGTAAAATATAATAGATGAGGTCGCGCTGATTAAATAGATACCCAACATGTGAAGCCTGAAAACAGTAAAACAGAGGGGAAATATTGGACACCCTTAACTCTTACATTTTAATTTTGTATTTTTAGGCCTGAAGATTACATAAAACCCCTGAAAAAAATAAAATATTTTCTTGACAGCAGACACCCTGGAGAATAAAATGGCAGTAGTTTGAATTTTTAATATCACATGATATTAGCTATTATGATAGATATTATAGATATTAGATATTATTAGATATTATTAGATATTATAAAAAATGATGAAAAGATATTATGAAATGCAAAATTAAAAAAAAAAAAATTACGCTTAAGTTAATTTTAAGACACACAAACACATTTTTTTTGGTAAAATATAATATATGAGGTCGCGCTGATTAAATAGATACCCAACATGTCAAGCCTGAAAACAGTAAAACAGAGGGAAAATATTGGACACCCTTAACTCTTAACATTTTTATTTTGTATTTTTAGGCCTGAAGATTACATAAAACCTCTGAAAAAAATAATATATTTTCTTGACAGCAGACACCCTGGAGAATAAATTGGCAGTAGTTTGAATTTTTAATATCACATGATATTAGCTATTATGATAGATATTATAGATATTAGATATTATGAAAAATTATAAAAAGATATTATGAAATGCAAAATTAAAAAAAAAAAAAAAACGCTAAAGTTAATTTTAAGACACACAAACACATTTATTTATTTTTTTGGTAAAATATAATAGATGAGGTCGCGCTGAGTAAATAGATCCCCGACATCAAACCCCTAAAAAATGATATATTTTCTTAAAATCAGACACCCTGTAGAATAAAATGGCAGTAGTTCCAATTTTGAATATCACATGATATTAGCACAATGGTTTATGCAATGCAAAATAAAAAAAAACAAAAAAAAATACACTAAAGTTAATTTTATGATACAAAAATAAATAAAAGATGAGGTTTTGCCGAGTAAATAGATACCCAACATGTCAAGCCTAAAAACGGTAAAATATTGGACCTAACCCTGACACTGCCACAACCGTTTTTGCATTTTTAGGCCTGAAGATTACAATAAACCCCTAAAATAATAATATATTTTCTTGAAAGCAGACACCCTTGAGAATAAAATGGTGGTAGTTCCAATTTTTATATCACATGGTTATAGCACAATAGTTTATGAAATGCTTAATTTCAGTAAAAATATATACTAACGTTAATTTTAAGACACACAAACGCATTTTTTTTTTTTTTGGTAAAATATAATAGATGAGGTCGCGCTGAGTAAATAGATACCCAACATGTCAAGCCTGAAAACAGTAAAACAGAGGGCAAATATTGGACACCCTTAACTCTTACATTTTTATTTTGTGTTTTTAGCCCTGAAGATTAAATTAAACCCCTAAAAAATTATATATTTTCTTAAAAGCAGACACCCCAGAGAATAAAATGGCAGTAGTTAGAATTTTTAATATCACATGATATTAGCTATTATGATAGATATTATAGATATTAGATATTATTAGATATTATGAAAAAGTATGAAAAGATATTATGAAATGCAAAATAAAAAAATAAAAAAATATGCTAAAGTTAATTTTAAGACACACAAAGGCATTTTTTTTTTTTTTTTGGTAAAATATAATAGATGAGGTCGCGCTGAGTAAATAGATACCCAACATGTCAAGCCTGAAAACAGTAAAACAGAGGGGAAATATTGGACACCATTAACTCTTAACATTTTTATTTTGTATTTTTAGGACTGAAGATTACACCAAACCCCTAAAAAATTATATATTTTCTTAAAAGCAGGCACCCCGGAGAATAAAATGGCAGTAGTTTCAATTTTTAATATCACATGATATTAAGCACCATGGTTTATGAAATGCAAAATTAAAAAAAATAAATACACTGAAGTTAATTTTCTGATACAAAAATGCCATTTTTTTTTTGTAAAATATAAAAGATGAGGTTGTGCCGAGTGAATAGATACCCAACATGTCAAGCCTAAAATCGGTAAAACAGAGGGAAAATATTGGACACCCCTAACCCTGACACTCAGGGCCGGATTTCCCACAAGTCCACCGTGGCCGGGCCTCGGGGTGGCAGTGGTGCAGGGGCGGCGCTGCTCCTGCGGTGACTTCTCGGCTTTCGCAGCCCCCCCCCCCACACTAACATAGCAGCATGGCAGGTGCGGCAGGTCCGTGCCTTCTCTAATATCACTGCACTGCCCCCTCCCCACACTGCCTGTCTTATTCACACAAAACATGAAGCGCGGCCGCTCTAGACAAAGGGCGGGACTTTTTTGGTTAAGAAGTGGGTGATTGGTTGCTAGGCAGCGGGGCGGTCCCAGCAATAAATCACTCACTTTTAACGTGAAAAGTCCCACCCGTTGTCCAGAGCGGCCAGGCTCCATGTCTTGTGTGAATAAGGTAGGGTTCTTTGGGGAGGGGAGAGTGCTGTGCTGTAAAGGAGTTTGATATCGAGAGAGGACTGTGATGGGGGCTCAGTCTGTGATTGGGGGGGTCAGTCTGTGATTTGGAGGGTCAGTCTGTGATTGGGGGGGTCAGTCTGTGATTTGGATGGTCAGTCTGTGATTGTAGGGGTCAGTCTGTGATTGGGGGGGTCAGTCTGTGATTGGGGAGTCAGTCCGTGATTGGGGGGGTCAGTCTGTGATTGGGGGGGTCAGTCTGTGATTTGGGGGGTCAGTCTGTGATTTGGGGGGTCAGTCTGTGATGGGGATCTGTGATGGGGAGTCTGTGATGGGTCAGGACCAGTTTGTGATGGGGGGGTCTGGGATGAGGGAGTTCAGTCTATGATGGGGGGTCTGCTATGGGTCAGGTCAGTCTGTAAGGGGGGTCTGTGATGGGGGGTCAGTCTGTAATGAGGGGTCTGTGATTTGGGGGGTCAGTCTGTGATGGGAGGGTCTATGATGGGTCAGTCTGTGATGGGGGGGTCAGTCTGTGATGGGTCAGTCTGTGATGGGGGGGTCAGTCTGTGATGGGTCAGTCTGTGATGGGGGGGTCAGTCTGTGATGGGTCAGTCTGTGATGGGGAGTCTGTCTGTGATGGGTCAGTCTGTGATGGGGGGGTCAGTCTGTGATGGGGGGAGGTCAGTCTGTGATGGTCAGTCTGTGATGGGGGGTCTGTCTGTGATGGGTCAGTCTGTGATCGGGGGTCAGTCTGTGATGGGTCAGTCTGTGATGGAGGGTCAGTCTGTGATGGGTCAGTCTGTGATGGGGGGTCAGTCTGTGATGGGGGGTCAGTCTGTGATGGGTCAGTCTGTGATGGGGGGGTCAGTCTGTGATGGGTCAATCTGTGATGGGGGGGTCAGTCTGTGATGGGTCAGTCTGTGATGGGGGTCAGTCTGTGATGGGTCAGTCTGTGATGGGGGGGGGTCAGTCTGTGATGGGTCAGTCAGTGATGGGGGGTCTGTCTGTGATGGATCAGTCTGTGATGGGGGGGTCAGTCTGTGATGGGGGGTCAGTCTGTGATGGGTCAGTCTGTGATGGGGGGGTCAGTCTGTGATGGGTCAGTCTGTGATGGGGGGTCAGGCTGTGTTGGGTCAGTCTGTGATGGGGAGTCAGTCTGTGATGGGGGGGTCAGTCTGTGATGGGTCAGTCTGTGATGGGGGGTCAGTCTGTGATGGGGGGGTCAGTCTGTGATGGGTCAGTCTGTAATGGGAGGTCTGTCTGTGATGGGTCAGTCTGTGATGGGGGGTCTGTCTGTGATGGATCAGTCTGTGATGGGTCAGTCTGTGATGGGGAGGTCAGTCTGTGATGGGGGGGTCAGTCTGTGATGGGGGGGTCAGTCTGTGATGGGTCAGTCTATGATGGGTCAGTCTGTGATGGGTCAGTCTGTGATGGGGGGGTCAGTCTGTGATGGGTCAGTCTGTGATGGGGGGGTCAGTCTGTTATGGGTCAGTCTGTGATGGGGGTCAGTCTGTAATAGGGGTCAGTCTGTAATAGGGGTCTGTGATGAGGTGTCAGTCTGTAATGAGGGGCCTGTGATGGGAGGGTCTATGATGGGTCAGTCTGTGATGGGTCAGTCTGTGATGGGGGGGTCAGTCTGTGATAGGTCAGTCTGTGATGGGGGGGTCAGTCTGTGATGGGTCAGTCTGTGATGGGGGGGTCAGTCTGTGATGGGGATCTGTGATGGGGAGTCTGTGATGGGTCAGGACCAGTTTGTGAAGGGGGGTCTGTGATGGGGGGGTCAGTCTATGATGGGGGTCTGCTATGGGTCAGGTCAGTCTGTAATGGGGGTCTGTGATGGGGGGGTCAGTCTGTAATGAGGTTCTGTGATTTTGGGGGGTCAGTCTGTAATGAGGGGTCTGTGATGGGAGGGTCTATGATGGGTCAGTCTGTGATGGGGGAGTCAGGCTGTGATGGGTCAGTCTGTGATGGGGGGTCAGTCTGTGATGGGGGTCTGTGATGGGGGGGGTCAGTCTGTGATGGGGGGGTCAGTCTGTGATGGGTCAGTCTGTGATGGGGGGGTCAGTATGTGATGGGTTAGTCTGTGATGGGGGTCAGTCTGTGATGGGTCAGTCTGTGATGGGTCAGTCTGTGATGGGTCAGTCTGTGATGGGGGGGTCGGTATGTGATGGGTCAGTCTGTGATGGGGGGTCAGTCTGTGATGGGTCAGTCTGTGATGGGGCGGCATTGAAGGACCCGGCCTTGGGGTGGCAAAGGGAGTAAATCCGGGCCTGCTGACACTGCCACAACCGTTTTTGCATTTTTAGGCCTGAAGATTACATTAAACCTCTAAAATAATGGTGGTAGTTCCAATTTTTATATCACATGGTTATAGCACAATGGGTTATGAAATGCTAAATTTCAGTAAAAAATATACTAAAGTTAATTTTTAGACACATAAATGCAATTTTTGTATTTTGGTAAAACGTAAAAGATGAGGTTGTGCCGAGTAAATAGATACCCAACATGTCAAGCCTAAAAACTGTAAAACAGCAACAAACTTCCAGTACCCAATATTTTCCATAGACAAAGCTTTAAAAGCCCCTAGAGGTCAACAGTTTAGCGTTAACTCTGAATAAGCCCTGGTGGGCGGGGCAAAATGCACAAAGGGCGTGGTTTGCGGAGCAGCACCCATACTTACCCTCCAGTTTGGTCGGTAGTGTGGCGTTCCCCATGTTATTGGGCCTAGAACTATTGATCCCACTCTAGCGTGCTTGCCAGGACCTGGAAGTGAGAATTTAATAGGCATGTGCAATTCGTTTCGTTCCGAATTCGTTTTTTAACGAATTTCGACAAATTTGTTAATTCGGGAATATCCGAAATAACGAAAACCCGTTTAACGAATTTTTTCCGAATATTCGTAAATTCGATAAAATTGGACATTCGTAAATTCGGGCATTCGAACATTCGTACATTCGCAATTTACATTCGTACATTCGTACATTCGTGCATTCGTACATTAGTCAATTAATGAATTCGTAAATTTGTAAATTCGAAAATTCGGAAATCTGAAATAATAGTTAACTAATAATAACCTAACTATTAGTAATTACTAGTAACTTTTAATATATAGGTATTGTAATTTCCTTTTAAATTTGGCTGTTAGTGAACGTAACACATACAAATTTATCCGAAGTTATGAATGATCCGAAAAAACGGAATGGAACGTAATGAATTAATAATAATAAATAACAATAATAATAATAACAACGTTTTATTATTATTATTGATTATTAATTTGTTCCGTTCCATTTGTTTAGATGCAGCATTCGTTTTGGATAATTCGTAACTTCGGTTAAATTTGTATTTGTTACGTTCACTGACAGTCAAGTTTGAAAGGAAAATACAATGCTTATAATTTAATAGTTAGTTACTATTTCAGATTTTTGAATTTTCGGGTTTTTGGATTTTCAAACTTCGAATTTACAAATTTCCGAATTTTCTAATTTACAAATGTACGATTTTACGAATGTATGAATTTACGAATGTACAAATGTAAAAATGTACGAATGTGCGAATGAACGAATGTACGAATGAACGAATGTTCGAATTACGAATGAACGAATGTACGAATGAACGCATTTACGAATGAACGAATTTACGAATCGCGATCATAACGAATGACCCGAAAAACGAAAAAAATAATAAACTAATGAAACGAAAACGAAAATAAACGAATTTTTTTGGTTGTGCACATGTCTAGAATTTAACACCTCCAGGTCATTAGCAGGAAAGGGAGATCAGTGAACAGATGTTTTGCTGCTCTTCCTCCCCTCTACCTGGCAGCACCCGCCATGCCAGTCCTGGGTCCACCGACGGACATGCGGAGCCCAGGAAACATAGCAAAGGGCACACAGAAGAGAAGGACCGGCACATATGGGGGGGGGGTGTGCAGTTGCTGGATTACTTCCATCTGTCAGCTTGTTAGTTTTACACACAGTCCTGTAAGGTGGTGGAAGTAAAAGGCCCAACTCCAAGAAACTTTAAAACTATCGCTTGCATTAAAAACAAGGGTTCACCGCTGGTTTAGGTCTAGAGGTCATAGAAAATAAGATCTACTTACATCTACTTCTACTTATCTTCTGCTCCTCTCCTTTGCACTTCTAGACCGGTCCCCTGTAGCACCTTCTCCCCATGCTCTGCCAGTCTATGGTCCTGACGTCATCTTAATGGTTCCTAGTCCCTAGTCCCTAGTTGGATGTGAGGCTGCCGGGGAGCGTCATCTGCTGGCAGAGCAGATTAAGTAATAGTGCTTTTCCCATCTCCTCGACAAAACAAGCAAGTAACCCTTGCAGTGTGGGCACTACACCAGTAGCCTGCAAAGGGTGTGACCCGAATCTCAAAGAGGGACATCTGGAGGGGGGACTGAAGTTACAGAGGGATTGGGTTGCAAAAAAGGGACATCTATGGGGTAATGAGGTTACATCAAGATTGGGTTCCAAAAGAGGGACAATCCCTTGAAATTTGGTGCTGCACCCGGCAGTAGTCTGCAGAGGGAGTGAACCAAACTCCAAAGAGGGACATCTGAGGGGAAATGAGGTTACAGATGGATTGGATTACAAAAGAGGGACAATCCCTTGATATGTGGTGCTACACCAAGCCACTAGCCTGCAGAGCAGTGGCGGCCCCTCCATTAGGGGTGCACAGGCGCCGTCCCCCCCCTATGCATGTGTCCGGCCCCTAATTTACATACAAGGTGCCAGATGCATGGATTCCAAAAGACTGGGCTCCAAAAGAGGGACAATCCCTTGAAATGTGGTGCTGCACCATGCCAGTTGCCTACAAAAGATGTGAACCGAACCTCAAAGCCCCCGAATTATCGAGCACCAGCCACCACTGCTGCAAAGGTTATAGACCAAACCTCAAAGAGGAACATCTAGGGGGGATTGAAGTTACAGAGGTATCAGGTTGCCAAAAAGGGACATCTGAGGGGCAATGAGATTACATAGGGATTGGGTTCTAAAAGAGGGGCAATCCCTCAAAACATGGTGCTGTATGTACCACGTCAGTAGCCTGCAAAGGGAATGAACCAAACCTCAAAGGGAGACATCTCAGGGACAATGAGGTTACATAGGGATTGGGTTCCAAAAGAGGGGCAATCCCTTGAAATGTGGGGCTCCACCATGCCAGTAGCCTGTAGAGTGTGTGAACCAAACCTCAAAGAGGGACATCTGAGGGGCAATGAGATTACATAGGGATTGGGTTCTAAAAGAGTGGCAATCCCTCAAAACGTGGTGCTGTATGTACCATGACAGTAGCCTGCAAAGGGTATGAACCAAACCTCAAAGGGAGACATCTCAGGGGCAATGAGTTTACATAGGGATTGGGTTCCAAAAGAGGGGCAATCCCTTGAAATGTGGGGCTCCGCCATGCCAGTAAACAGCAGAGGGTGTGAGCCAAACCTCAAAAAGGGACATCTAAAGGTGAATGAGGATACATAGGGATTGGTTTCCAAAAGATAGACAATCCCTTGAAATGTGGTGCTGCTCCAAGCCAGTAGCCTGCAGAGGGTGTGAATCAAACCTCAAAAAGGGACATCTTAGGGGGAATGAGGTTACAGAGGGATTGGGTTCCAAAAGAGGGACAAAATCTTGAAATGTGGTGCTGCGCCAAACTAGTAGCCTGCAGCCTGTGAACCAAACCTCAAGGAGGGACATCTGAGGGGGAATAAGGTTACCCAGGGATTGGGTTCCAAAAGAGGGACAATCTCTTGAAATGTGGTGCTGCACCACACCAGTAGTCTGCAAAGGACATGAATCAAACTTCAAAGAGGTTTCATAGGGACTGGATTACAAAAGAGGGGCAATCCCTTGAAATGTGGTGCTGCTCCAAGCCAGTGGCCTGCAAACAGTGTGAACCAAAACCCAAAGAGTGAATGAAATTACAGAGACTGGGCTCCAAAGAGGGACAATCCCTCGAAATGTGGTGCTGCACCATGCCAGTTGCCTGCCAAAGATGTGAACCAAATCTCAAAGAAGGACATCGGAGGGGGAATAAGGTTACACAGGGATTGGGTTCCAAAAAAGGGACAATCTCTTGAAATGTGGTGCTGCACCACACCAGTAGTCTGCAAAGGACATGAACCAAACCTCAAAGAGGGACATCTATGGAGGAATGAGGATTCATAGGGACTGGATTCAGGGCCGTCTTTAATATTGATTGGACCCTGGGCAAAAAACTTTTCTTGGGCCCCCCCCCCCCCCCCCCATGCAGTTTCGCTCTCCACCTGCTCTGAGACATACAATAAATAGCAACTAGACTCAAAATCAGTTTACTGAATTAGATCAGGCAGCTATTGTGATTGGTTGCCAGAGGTTACAGTGTATCATTACCGCTCACTGACTGGTTGCTAGAGGTTAGAGCACACATTACGGCTCACTGATCAGTTGCTAGAGGTTACAGCACATGATTTCTGCTTATTGATTGGTTGCTAGAGATTAGTGTGGATATGACCTCAGGGGGGCATGATATACATATCAACGCCGCCGCTATTTACATATGATAGCCGGTAATTTACATGTAAACCCAGGGTCTGCAGGTGAGTCATCTGTACACAAAAATAGGGCAGAGCTGGGCAGCATTAGTAGCAGCACTTCACACTGAGATATTGGGATACAGCACAGGACTGAAACCCCAAGGGACAAGGGAATTTAAACCAGGATAGTTGGCAAGTATGAGGCAGCTGCTTTGGGCCCCACAACAATGACAGGGCCCAGGGCAGCTGCCCCTTTTGCCCTGCCTTAAAAACGGCCCTGACTGGATTATAAAAGAGGTGCAATCCCTTGAAATGTGGTGATGCTGCAAGCCAGTGGCCTGCAAACAGTGTGAACAAAAACCCAAAGAGGGACATCTAAGGGGGAATGAAATTACAAAGAGACTGGGCTCCAAAAGAGGGACAATCCCCTGAAATGTGGTGCTGCACCATGCCAGTTGCCTGCAAAAGATGTGAACCAAACCTCAAAGAAGGACATCTGAGGGGGAAAGAGGTTACAGGGGGGATCAGGTTTTGAAAAGGGACAATTCTTTGAAATGTGGTGCCACAACATGCTTACAAAGAAAGGAACATCTGAAGGGCAATGAGGTTATATAGGTATGGGGTTCCAAAAGAGGGGCAATCCTTGGAAAAGTGGGGCTACACCATGCCAGCAGCTTGCAGAGGGTGTGAACCACACCTCGAAGAGGGACATCTGAGTGGGAAAGAGGTTACAGGGGGGGATCAGGTTTTCGAAAAGGGACAATTCTTTGAAATGTGGTGCCACAACATGCTGGTAACCCGCGGAGGGCTGAAAAAGAAGGCTACAGAGGAAACAAAGGCTAAAGAAAAATGAGCTGTCAACAGAAGGCCAAGGAGCAGGCAGAAGCAATTGAGAGTCAGGCAAGCTGTTGAGGAGGGCCACAGGTGTGAAGTGGAAGGAAGGACGCAGTTAGAATGAAAAACAGTTTATAATAAAAGGTGCTGCTAGCAAGAAAGGAAGAACATAACACTCCTAACCCTGCAAAACCCGCAAATAATATCGAAGCGTCTAAATGAGCTGTCTGCTGGTGCACGGGGCATCCTAGGGCTGCCAGATTAAGATAAGAGACCATTAATCCAGAAAATTTGATAATCTGATACCTAACCAGACCGGCACATGATGTCATTGTACTGACGAGCGCGCTTGCATTGGATGATCATCTAATGCAGTTGTCAAGTCAAATGAACCCAGACTATTAATGTTACCGCATGAAGAACGTAATGGTTTTTTTTCCGCTTTATTAACCACTTGAGACCTCAGGCCTTCTTTTCTCCAAATCTCTTTAAATGCTGGAGCTTTTTTTTTTTTTTTTTCTTCTTGTTTTGGCAATATTCCACACATTATACCTAGGGATCAGTTGAACTGCCCTGGGTTTGGTTCAAAAACAGGGTTTTGTCAAACTTTGAAGAAGTTCAGATGCCGAACCCCATTGAAATCAACGGGAGCTGAATTGGTCGAATCAAAAAATGACCATTTTCTATAGTCATTGCCTTAGGGAACATGTACCAGTGCACAAACATATATTTTTTTTTTATTCCTTTTTTTTTTTTTTTTTTAAATTCTATATATATTTTTTTTATTGTTCCATTTTTGTCTGGGAGCCGTGATTTTTTTAAAAAAATTCTATATATTTTTTTTATTCCATTTTTGTCTGGGAGCCGTGATTTATTTATTTTTAAATTCTATATATTTTTTTATTATTATTGCATTTTTGTCTGGAAGCCGTGATTTTTTTTTTTTTTTTAATTCTATATTTTTTTTTATTATTCCATTTTTGTCTGGGAGCCGTGATTTGTTTATTTTTTTTTAAGCACTCCAATTTACAAAGGAAAAATGGCTTTTATTTAAAAAGAATAGTTAATAATAAATAAATAAAAATAAAAAAGTCTGTGTACTTTAAAAAAAAAAAAAGAGGATGGCAGTGAAATGTCGTTTGCCGACTCCATAATTTTCTTGTCTTTGTGAATGTCACTTTTGCTGTAGTACATCCTACAGCAAGAATGACAATAACATTTTTTTAAAAAGTGCGTAGAGCACCCAAGAAAAAAGGTCTATGTGCTGTTTTTTTTTTTTTTAAAAAGATGGCAATAAAAAAAAATTGCGTAGAGTCCCCCCCACCTCCCCCTCCAAAGGGTCTGTGTGCTGGAGATGGCAAGGAAATGTCATTTGCTGACATCCTACAGCAAGAATGAAAATTGCATAGTAATGAATACTAGACCCTTTGAGTCTGGTATGTATTTTAAGGGGGTGACTCTCGCAAATAACAAATGTGTGAGGTCCCTTTTAGAATTTTGTAGCAGACTTGGATTAATACAGTATATATTTATTTCCTTTTTGTTTAACCACTTGCCGACCAGCCGCCATCGTTATACTGCGGCAGGTCACCTCTCCTGCGTGAATCGCCGTAGCTGCACGGTGGCTTGCGCAGTTGCGGGTGCGCGCCGGTGGTGCACGCTCGCGACCACTGCGGGAGCTTGCCCGTGGGTCAGGTGGACTCGATGTGCGTCAGTGACCCGCGATCGCCTACTACAGAGGCAGAACGGGGATTTGCCTATGTAAACAAGGCGGATCCCCATTCTGACAGGGGGGCATGACCGAGATCTACTGTTCCCAGACATCGGAAAGAGTGATCTCTGTCATGTCCCTGGCAGCCCATCCCCCCCTACAGTTAGAACACTCCCAGGGAACACACTTAACCCCTTGATCGCCCCCTAGTGTTAACACCTTCTCTGCCAGTGACATTTATTCAGTAATCAGTGCACTTTTATAGCACTGATCAATGTAATAATGTCAGTGGTCCCCAAAAAGTGTCATTTGGGGTCAGATTTGTCTGACCCCAAATGCCTGCCAGACCCTTTTAATCTGGTATAGATTTTAAGGAGGAACCCCTTGCAAAAAAAAAGAAAAAAAGAAAATGTGTGATGTTACCCAGAATTTGGTAGCTAATTTAGCTAGATATACTTTTACTTTCTTTCTTTTTAAATAAAAATAAATAGTAAAACAAAAAATAGGAAAAAAAAAAGTATTTTCTGTCATTTTCCCCAAATTTTTATAGGTCAGCCACTTGTTGGCCGTGCTACATCTGAATGATGGCTACAGCCCTGTCTTCTAGTTCTGGGACATTGTCATATGACGACGTCCCGTGGTCGCATCCGCCGCTGGGCGCAGGTGGCGCGCTCTATGATCACAGTGTGTCCTCCGGACACTGTTGTTCACAGATTGAGGTAAAAGAGCCAATCAGCGCGTCTCTTTACCATGTGATCAGCTGTGTCCAATCACAGCTGATCACGGAGGTAAACAAAAGCCGGTTATCGGCACTTCTTTCTGATTATCAGTGCAGTCCCATCAGTGCCAACCAGTGCCCACCAGTGCTTCAAATCATTGCATACCAGTGCTGCCAATCAGTGCCCATCAGTGCCTCCTCATCGGTGTTACCTATCAGTGCCGCCTACCAATGCCCATCAGTGCCGCCCATCATTGCCGATCTGTGCCCATCAATGCCCATTACTGCCACCTCATCAGTGCCCATCAGTGAAAGAGAAAAATTACCTGTTTGCAAAATTTTATAACAGAAACTATAAAAAAGTTGTATTTTTTTTTTTAAATCTTTGGTCTTTTTTTGTTTATTTAGCAAAAAAAATTAAAAACCCAGTGGTGATTAAACACCACCAAAAGAAAGCTTAATTTGTGTGAAAAATGTGTTCTATCAGGTTGAGGTCAGGACTCTGTGCAGGTTCAGTCAAGTTCCTCCACCCCAAACTCGCTCATCCATGTCTTTATGGACCTTTCTTTGTGCACTGGTCCAAACCATTTGGTGGAGGGGGGATTATGGTGTGGGGTTGTTTTTCAGGGGTTGGGCTTGGCCCCTTAGTTCCAGTGAAGGGAACTCCTAAGGCGTCAGCATACCAAGACATTTTGGACAATTTCATGCTCCCAACTTTGAGGGAACAGTTTGGGGATGGCCCCTTCCTGTTCCAACATGACTGCGCACCAGTGCACAAAGCAAGGTCCATAAAGACATGGATGAGCGAGTTTGGGGTGGAAGAACTTGACTTGGGACTTCCTGATGACTGATGAAGGCCAGTCAAGTTCCTCCACCCCAAACTCGCTCATCCACACTATATTGCCTAAAAGTATTGGGCCACCCCTCCAAACCATTTGGTGGAGGGGGGATTATGGTGTGGGGGTTGTTATTCAGGGATTGGACTTGGCCCCTTAGTCCTAGTGAAGGGAACTCTTAAGGTGTCAGCATACCAAGACATTTTGGACAATTTCATGCACCCGACTTTGTGTGAACAGTTTGGGGATGGTCCTTTCCTGTTCCATCATGACTGCACACCAGTGCACAAAGCAAGGTCCATAAAGACATGGATGGGCGAGTTTGGGGTGGAGGAACTAGATTGGCCTGCACAGAGTCCTGACCTCAACCCGATAGAACACCTTTGGGATGAATTAAAGCAAGGACTGCGAGACAGAACTTCTCATCCAACATCAGTGCCTGACCCTTACAAATGCTCTTCTGGAAGAATGGTCAAACATTCCCATAGACACACTCCTAAACCTTGTGGTCAGCCTTCCCAGAAGAGTTGAAGCTGTTATAGCTTCAAAGGGTGGGCCAACTCAACATTGAACCCTACGGACTAAGACTGAGGTGCCATTAAAGTTCATGTGCGTGTAAAGGCAGGCGTATTATCAATACTTTTGATAATATAGTGTATACTGTATATATACTCAGGGCTTTTTTTCTCTCAGAGAATAAGTGTGGAAACTCTCCCCTTCTGAGTGTCACTTCTTATCTCTACCCCCTACCCATCTCAGAACCAAGTATCATTTTGTGCTGCTAAATAATTTGTATGGAATGTGTTAGACCCCTTTCACATTGGGGCGCTTTGCAGGTGCTACAGTGCTAAAAATAGCGCCCTGAAAGAGCCGCTGCTGTCTCTCCAGTGTGAAAACCCCGAGGGCTTTCACACTGGAGCGGTGCGCTGGCAGGACGCTAAAAAATTGAAATCAAAAAGTTGAAATTAATAGGGCAGCGCGGCTATACTGCCGGCATAGCGCTGCCGCAGCAGCGCTTTGCGGTGGTTTTAACCCTTTCTCGGCCGCTAGCGGGGGGGGGGGGGTAAAAAAAGCACCCCGCTAATGGCCAAAAAGCGCCGCGAAATTGATGGTAAAGCTCCGCCCCAGTGTGAAAGGGGCCTTAATGATAACAAAAAAAGCAGTAAAATAGATCCCCAGCAGCCAGCAACAATAGACCCCACCCCTCCTCCTGGCAACAATAAATTCTCCTAGTAACAATAGATCTCCCCCCCTGCAACAATAAACCCCTCCCCCTCCCGGCAACAATAAATTCCCCTAGCAACAATAGACCTGCCCCCTGCAACAATAAATTCCCCTAGCAACAATAGACGTCCCCCCTGCAACAATAACCCACTCCCCATCTGGGCAACAATAAATTCCCCTAATAACAATAGACCCCCCCTCCCGGCAACAATAAATTCCCCTAGTAACAATAAACACCCTCCTCCCAGCAACAATAAATTCCCCTAGCAACCATAGACCCCCCCTCCCGGCAACAATAAATTCCCCTAGTAACAATAACCCCCCTCCTCCCAGCAACAATAAATTCCCCTAATAACAATAGACCCCCCCCTCCCGGCAACAATAAATTCCCCTAGTAACAATAAACCCCCTCCTCCCAGCAAGAATAAATTTCCCTAGCAACAATAGACCCCCCTCCCAGCAACAATAAATTCCCCTAGAAGCAATAGACCCCCCCCAGCAACAATAGATCCCTCCCAGCAACAATAAATCCACTAGCAACAATAGATCCCCCCTCCCGGAAACAATAAATTCCCCTAGAAACAATAGACCACCCCTCCCGGCAACAATAAATTCCCCTAGCAACAATAGACCCCCCTCCTGGCAACAATAAATTCCCCTTGAAACAATAGTCCCCTCCTCCGGGCAACAATAAATTCCCCTAGCAACAATAGACCCTCCTCCTGACAACAATAAATTCCCCTAGTAACAATAGACCCTCCTCCCGACAACAATAAATTCCCCTAGAAACAAATCAGACCCCCCCCTGCAACAATAAATTCCCCTAGTAACAATAGACCCCCTCACCGGCAACAATAAATTCCCCTAGTAACAATAGACCCCTCCCCCTGACAAAAATAAATTCCCCTAGAAACAATAGTCCCCTCCTGGCAACAATAAATTCCCCTAGTAACAGTAGACCCTCCTCCCGACAACAATACGTTCCCCTAGTAACAATAGACCCCTCCCCCTGGCAACAAAAAATTCCCCTAGAAACAATAGTCCCCTCCGGGCAACAATAAATTCCCCTAGCAACAATAGACCCCCCCTCCCAGCAACAATAAATTCCCTTAGTAACAATAGACCCCTCCCCCTGGCAACAATAAATTACCCTAGTAACAATAGACCCTCCTCCCGACAACATAAATTCCCCTAGAAACAATAGACCCCCCCTCCCAGGAAACAATAAATTCCCCTAGCAACAATAGACCCCCCTCCCGGCAACAATAAATTCCCCTAGCAACAATAGACCCCCCCTCCCGGCAACAATAAATTCACCTAGAAACAATAGACCCCCCCTCCCGGCAACAATAAATTCCCCTAGTAACAATAGACCCCTCCTGGCAACAATAAATTCCCCTAGTAACAATAGACCCTCCTCCCGACAACAATACATTCCCCTAGTAACAATAGACCCCCCTCCCCCTGGCAACAATAAATTCCCCTAGAAACAATAGTCCCCTCCGGGCAACAATAAATTCCCCTAGTAACAATAGACCCCTCCTGGCAACAATAAATTCCCCTAGTAACAATAGACCCCCCTCCTGGCAACAATAAATTCCCCTAGTAACAATAGACCCCCCCTCCCGGCAACAATAAATTTCCCTAGTAACAATAGACCCTCCTCCCGACAACAATACGTTCCCCTAGAAACAATAGTCCCCTCCGGGCAACAATAAATTCCCCTAGCAACAATAGACCCCCCGGCAACAATAAATTCCCCTAGAAACAATAGTCCCCTCCGGGCAACAATAAATTCCCCTAGCAACAATAGACCCCCCGGAAACAATAAATTCCCCTAGTAACAATACTCCCCTCCTGGCAACAATAAATTCCCCTAGAAACAATGCTCCCCTCCTGGCAACGATAAATTCCCCTAGTAACAATAGACCCCCCTCCCGGCAACAATAAATTCCCCTAGAAACAATAGACCCCCCCTCCCGGCAACAATAAATTCCCCTAGAAACAATAGACCCCCCCCCTCCCAGCAACAATAAATTCCCCTAGTAACAATAGACCCCCCCTCCCAGCAACAATAAATTCCCCTAGTAACAATAGACCCCCCTCCGGGCAACAATAAATATTCCCCTAGTAACAATAGATCCCCCCTCCCGTCAACAATAAATTCCCCTAGAAACAATAGCCCCCCCCCAGCAACAATAAATTCCCCTAGTAACAATAGATCCGCCCCCAGCAGCAATAGATTCCCCTAGTAACAATAGACCCCTCCTCCCGGCAACATTAAATTCCCCTAGCAACAACAGACCCCCCCTCCCGTCTACTGTTGCTAGGGGAATTTATTGTTGCCAGGAGGGGGGGGGGGTCTATTGTTACTAGGGAAATTTACTGTTGGTGGGAGGGGGGGTTTATTATTACTAGGGGAATTTATTGTTTCCGAGAGGGGGGGTTATTGTTGCAGGGGGAGGTCTATTGTTACTAGGGGAGTTTATTGTTGCCAGGAGGAGGAGTCTATTATTACTAGGGGAATTTATTGTTGCCGGGAGGGGGGGTTATTGTTGCAGGGAGGAGGTCTATTGTTGCTAGGGGAATTTATAACCCCCCCTCCCAGGAAACAATAAATTCCCCTAGCAACAATAGACCCCTCTCCCAGCAACAATAAATTCCCCTAGCAACAATAGACCCCCCCTCCCGGCAACAATAAATTCCCCTAGCAACAATAGACCCCCCTCCCGGCAACAATAAATTCCCCTAGAAACAATAGACCCCCCTCCCGGCAACAATAAATTCCCCTAGCAACAATAGACCCCCCTCCCGGCAACAGTAAATTCCCCTAGTAACAATAGATCCCCCTCCCGGCAACAGTAAATTCCCCTAGTAACAATGGACCCCCTGAAACAAGAAAACACCTCAGCAGCAACAGACCTCCCGTATCAACAGCAGCCAGCATCAATAGACCCCTTCCTCAACAGTAGATCCTTTCCAGGAACAAGTTCCCCCAGCAACATAATTCTCCCCCCCCCCCCCCACTAGCAGCAATTTACCTTCCCGGCAACAACAGAGTGTCATGCACAAATAAACCCCCTCCAGCAACAATAGATCCCCCAGCAGCCAGCACCAATGAACCCCCCAGTACACCCCAGCACCCCTTTTTTTTCCTTATAGGTAGTCTTGAACTGGTCAGTGGAGGCCGAATCCGGACTCCTCATGAAGCTGCGCAGCAACAGATCCCTTTTTAGTAGTGATCTATTGCTGGCTGCAATAGGTGACTATAGCAGAGATCTATTATTGCAAGGAGAGACTGGACAGGTCTAGTCTCCATATTAGGCATTGCTTCCCTTCCAATGCATACACAGCTGCGTCACAGCGTTGTCACCCGTTCGCAGGAACTGGCCCACAGTCTTTCCTACTGGCAGGATCGACAGGTATGAATAAAGAGATAGGGAAGTCGATAAGAAATTGCACTTTTGCACCTCTAACAATCCTGTAGCAACATTTAGGATTTTGACTAGACATAGACTTGAAAAAAAAAATTTTTTTTTGATACAAGAGCCCAGCTTTAGATGTATTTTATTAGATATTTTTATATTTCTGTTTGTTCCAGTAAAACTTTTACACAATTGCTCTCATGAGTGCTGTGTAACCTTGCAGGATAGGAAATGACAAATCTAGCTATTTCCCCCACATTTCATTATTATATCCATCCTGGTGGAACAAAATCACCAAGGACAGTCCAAAATGTCATTCTGCTCGACAAAAGAATGTTTTATGTTTTGTTATCTACTCAAGGCCGCTGCTACCACTAGGCAAACTAGGCAGCCGCCTAGGGCGCCCAGCCGCTGGTTTCCCTACTCTCCGTCTCCCACCAGTCTCCACGCTATGTAGGTTTTCGGGGTGCAGTGGTGACTGTATGCAGGGGATGCCTTTTGTCTGCAGTGTCCCGACAGAACTGAAGCACACATCCCCTGTGTGCCCCCTCTATGGTCAGTGTAGGTGGCCAGGTAGGTTGGTGTAGGTGGCCACATAGGTCGGTGTAGGTGGCCAAGTAGGTCAGTGTAGGTGGCCAGGTAGGTCAGTGTAGGTGGCCAGGTAGGTCGGTGTAGGTGGCCAAGTAAGTTGGTGTAGGTGGCCAAGTAGGTCGGTGTAGGTGGCCAAGTAGGTCGGTGTAGGTGGCCAGGTAGTTCGGCGTAGGTGGCCAAGTAGGTCGGCGTAGGTGGCCAGGTAGGTCGGCGTAGGTGGCCAAGTAGGTCGGCGTAGGTGGCCAAATAGGTCAGTGTAGGTGGCCAAGTAGGTCAGTGTAGGTGGCCATGTAGGTCGGCGTAAGTGGCCAAGTAGGTCAGTGTAGGTGGCCAGGTAGGTCGGTATAGATGGCCAAGTAGGTCAGTGTAGGTGGCCAAGTAGGTCATTGTAGGTGGCAAGGTAGGTCGGTGTAGGTGGCCAGGTAGGTCAGTGTAGGTGGCCAAGTGGGTCAGTGTAGGTGGCCAAGTAGGTCAGTGTAGGTGGCCAGATATGTCAGTGTAGGTGGCCAAGTAGGTCAGTGTAGGTGGCCAAGTAGGTCAGTGTAGGTGGCCAAGTAGGTCAGTGTAGGTGGCCAAGTAGGTCGGCGTAGGTGGAGGCAGAGCAAACAAAGGCCACAACAGGGGGACATCCAGAGGACCAACACGGCCTGGGTGGTGGTGTGTGTCCCTATGGCCTCAACTTGTGCATATTGAATGACCGCTACAAAATATATATATTAGGGACACACACCACCACCCAGGCCATGTTGGTCCTCCAGATGTCCCCCTGTTGTGGCCTTTGTTAGCTCCGCCTCCTCAGCTCCTGTGCTGGATGTTTGTTGCTACCGCTGTCTGGATACTCAGCGACTGGTGATTTGGCTTAGCTCTTTGGTGAGTATGAGAACTTTTTTGTAGACCTCTCTGACCATTCACTCCATAGGCCTCCACTGTTAACATATACTTATATATTGCAGATACTATAATTATGCACCCACCCCTGAAGAAGCGAGCGTGGTCTCGCGAAACGTGTAGGGTATCATTGGTGCTTGCATCTTGCTTTTTTTACATTTTTGTACAACTGTATGTGGATTGTCATTCTTTTACTGTGTATGTACACCTATTGGCTTGGAAAATGTATATTTATTCTTCTACTTTTGTTATGAATATTGGCTGACCTCTCTCACCTCGGCTCAAAGTCCCAGGGCAATTTCTCTGTTTTTATGACTGTATGATGGGTGCAGCTACAGGCATCATCCAGATCTCTTTTTTTTTCTCCAGCTACCGATTCCCTACACTATAAAATCCATCCTAGTGGCTGATTATCATCTCTATGACCCTAGGAGGCCGGAAGCGACGTCATAATGTGACGTCTGGGCTCTGGCAGATGTAAACACTGCCTTTCCCCTAGAAAGCAGAGATCCTGATGTTTATTTGTTTTGTTTTTTTTATCTCATGCTTTCCAGGGTGGAGGAGATGTCTGGGGTCTTAAAGACTCCAGATGTCTCCATAAAGAGTACCTGTCATGCATTATTTATATCATTATTATTATTTTTTGTTTTTTTTTAATTATTATTATTTTTTTATTTTTTTATATTTTTATTATTATTATTTATTATTATTATCATTATTTCTATCACTGTGTAAACTGCTGGCGCTATATAAATCATGTATAATAATAATAATAATCATCATTTACATTTCTTGTGATAGGAAGAAAAAGTGCTAAAAAAAAATAAAAAATTAAAGGGGCAGTGTAAATTTTTTTAAAAAAAAATAACAAAACTAAAAATGTTTAAAGTGCCCCCATCCCCGCGTGGTCGCACGCAGGAAGCGAACGCATACGTAGCTCGCGCCCGCATATGTAAACGGCGTTCGCACCGCACGCGTGCGCTATCGCCATGAGCATAGTTACATAGTTAGTCAAGTTGAAAAAAGACACAAGTCCATCCAGTTCAACCATAAAAAATAAATAAATAAATTAAAAAAAATAAAAAATATCAATAAAATAAAAAATATCATTAAAATAAAAAATATCAACAAAATAAAAAATATGAACGTTATAGTGAGAGCAATAATTCTAGCACTAGACCTCCTCTGTAACTCTGTAAAAAAAAAAAAAAATGTAACGTGTCGCCTGTGAAAGATTGTTAAGTACTGAAGTTTGGCTCCATTACAGGAGCGCAATTTTGAAGCATAACATGCTTGGTATATCTATTTACTCAGCGTAACATAATCTTTTATATTTTACTAAAAAATTTCGGTTATATATTGTGTTTTTTTTCCCTGCATTAAAATTAATTAAAGTATAGAGTATATATATATATATATATATATATATATATATATATATTTAATTGCATTTGAAAAATTGCTGCACAAATACCATGTGACAATACACATTGAAACAACCACCATTTTATTCTCTAGGGTCTTTGTTAAAAAAAAATAAAAATAAATAAAAAAACATATATAATGTTTGGGGGTTCTAAGTAATTTTCTAGCAAAAAAAAAAATACTGATTGTTATATGTAGGAGAGAAATGTTAGAATTGGCCTGGGTGGGATTGTTGCCCGTGGTCTTGTATTCCAAAAACTGTAATTCTTTTTTTTTTTCTTTCACATTATTTAAACCAGTGAAGTATATCTACAGACACTTCCTATCCTAGGGTGACAACACTCACTCGTCTTAGCTGCAGCGTTGCCCCCCTTTCTTCAGTTGGACTAAAAGCAAGTAGAGCATTCTGTCGTAGTCACCCCGGGATAACTATGTTCAACTGCCGATAGAGCATGCACACATCCACAGGAAGTTCGTACAAAAATGGTGCGATTCGATTTTCAAAAAGGTCCTGGGACTTCTTTGTCCGCGTTTCTTGCGAGCAAAGCAGACCATTCAAATAAACGCTCTCCTGTACCCGTGAAAACTTTCTTTTACACGTCAACGATCATACAGGATGACCATCAACTAATTGAGATGATGCCTATGATATATACACTCACCGGCCATTTTATTAGGTCCACCTTTGCTAGTCCCGGGGTTGGACCCCCTTTTCCCTTCATTCTTGGTGGAATAGATACAACAAGGTGTTGGAAACGTTCCTCAGAGATTTTGCTCCATAGTGACCTGATAACATCACACAGTTGCTGCAGATTTGTCGGCTGCACATCCATGATGCCAATCTCCCATTCCACCACATCCCAAAGGAGCTCTATTGGATGAGATGTGGTGAGTGTGGAGGACATTGGAGGACAGGGACCTCATTGTCCAGTGGTGAGATGATTGGAGCTTTGTGACATGGTGCATTATCCTGCTGGAAGAAGCCATCAGAAGATGGGGACACTGTAGTCATAAAGGGATGGACATGGTCAGCAACAATACTCAGGTAGGCCGTGGTGTTTATATGATGCTCAATTGGCACCAAGGGGCCCAAAGTGTGCCAAGAAAATATCCCCCCCACCATTACACCCCCACCACCAGCCTGAACCGGTGATACCCCATCCCCCACACCATTACACCTCCACCACCAGCCTGAACCGGTGATATCCCATCCCCCACACCATTACACCCCCACCACCAGCCTGAACCGGTGATATCCCATCCCCCACACCATTACACCCCCACCACCAGCCTGAACCGGTGATACCCCATCCCCCACACCATTACACCCCCACCACCAGCCTGAACCGGTGATATCCCATCCCCCACACCATTACACCCCCACCACCAGCCTGAACCGGTGATACCCCATCCCCCACACCATTACACCCCCACCACCAGCCTGAACTGATGATATCCCATCCCCCACACCATTACACCCCCACCACCAGCCTGAACCGGTGATATCCCATCCCCCACACCATTACACCCCCACCACCAGCCTGAGCCGGTGATATCCCATCCCCCACACCATTACACCCCCACCACCAGCCTGAACTGATGATATCCCATCCCCCACACCATTACACCTCCACCACCAGCCTGAACCGGTGATACCCCATCCCCCACACCATTACACCCCCACCACCAGCCTGAGCCGGTGATATCCCATCCCTCACACCATTACACCCCCACCACCACCAGCCTGAACCGGTGATACCCCATCCCCCACACCATTACACCCTCACCACCAGCCTGAACCGGTGATACCCCATCCCCCACACCATTACACCCTCACCACCAGCCTGAACCGGTGATACCCCATCCCCCACACCATTACACCCCCCACCACCAGCCTGAACCGGTGATACAAGGCAGGATGGATCCATGCGCCAAATTCTGACCCCACCATCTGAAGGTCGCAGCTGAAATCCAGACTCATCAGACCAGGCAACGTTTTTCCAATCTTCTATTGTCCAATTTTGGTGATCCTGTGCCAATTGTAGCCTCAGTTTCCTGTTCTAAGAGCCCTTGCACACTGGGGCGGGGGGCGGCGTCGGCGGTAAAACGCCGCTATTATTAGCGGCGTTTTACCGTCGGTATTCGGCCGCTAGCGGGGCGGTTTTACCCCCCGCTAGCGGCCGAGAAGGGGTTAAATACCACCGCAAAGCGCCTCTGCAGAGGCGCTTTGCCGGCGGTATAGCCGCGCCGTCCCATTGATTTCAATGGGCAGGAGCGGTAAAGGAGCGGTATACACACCGCTCCTTCACCGCTCCGAAGATGCGGCTAGCAGGACTTTTTTTACCGTCCTGCCAGCGCATCGCTCCAGTGTGCAAGCCCTCGGGCTTTCACACTGGAATGCAAGGAGCGGCACTTTCAGGGCGGTTTGCAGGCGCTATTATTAGCGCAATAGCGCCTGCAAACCGCCCCAGTGTGCAAGGGCTCTTAGCTGACAGGAGTGGCACCCGGTGTGGTCTTCTGCTGCTGTAGCCCATGTGCTTCAAGGTTGGATGTGTTGTGCGTTCAGAGATGGTATTCTGCATACCTTGGAAGTAACGAGTGGTTATTTGAGTTACTGTGGCCTTTCTATTATCTGGATCCAGTCTGCTCATTCTCCTCTGACCTCATTAAGGTATTTTCCTCCACACAACTGCCGCTCACTGGATATTTTCTCTTTTTCCCACCATTCTCTGTATACCCCGAGAGATGGTTGTGTGTGAAAATCCCAGAAATACTCAGACCGGCCCGTCTGGCACCAACAACCATGTCACGTTCAAAGCCACCTAAATCCTCTTTCTTCCCCATTCTGATGCTCAGTTTGAATTTCAGCAAGTCGTCTTCATCACATCTAGTTGCCTAAATTGAGTTGCTGCCATCTGATTGGCTGATTAGCAATTTGTGTTACCAAGCAATCTTACAGGTGTACCTAATAAAGTGGCCGGTGAGTGTACAGTATATAGCTAAGAAGGGGACATAGTAAAAGCATATTTAAAGCGGGGCGCCGCCGAAAGAAAATTTTTTAAAAGTCAGCAGCTACAAATACTGCAGTTGCTGACTTTTAAAACATGGACACTTACCTGTCCAGGGCGCCCGCGATGTCGGCACCCGAGGCCGAAGCGTCTCTCCGTCCTCGGGTGCTGCCGCCTCCATCTTCGGTAAGGGAATCAGGAAATGAAGCCGTGCGGCTTCACTTCCCGGTTCCCTACTGCGCATGCGCGAGTCGCGCCGTGCAATACGAATGCTCCCTGCTGCCTCTGGGACCCGTGTGTTTCCCAGCAGGCAGCGGGCGGGAGCAGGAAGTGGCGTAAATAACCGCAGATTCTGCGGCTATTTATGCCGGAAGTGGGTACAGATACCTGTAATATACAGGTATCTGTACCCCCCTCCCCCCTGAAAGGTGCCAACTGTGTCACCGGAGGGGGGGAGGAACCTGATTAGTGGAAGTTCCACTTTTGGGTGGAACTCCACTTTAAGCCCAAAAGTAAAATTGTAATACGTTGTAGCTTGCCAGTTCTTACATGTGGTGTTTGCATTAGTTTTTTTGTTTTAAACTTTTTCTCCCTTTATTTTCACCCCCATGATCCAATCACAGGAAGTGACAAAGACGCTGCATTTCTGGCAGGATCAACAGATATTTTCTGTACTTGCTGAAAATGGCCCTAGCCTGAAAACAGAAAACGAAAGCAGCCGCCACATGGAAGGGCTGTTGAGCCCCAATATTTCACATTTTTGTGGTTGGGCTTCGATATCCCTTCAAGTTGAACCCTGGGCACAAAAACTTTCACTGACATAACATTCCTCAAGGATATAAATATACATTTTGTGCAGCAAATACTTTCGCAAACCCGGTTTTTACTTTGTAAAAGTAGCAGTGACCTCATCACTGTGCTGGACATTGTTCAGAGAGCAGGGCTGTGGGAGGGGCCCAGCAGGCTCCACCCACTACAGAAAATGACAGAAGGGGGGGCGGAGACAAGACCAGTCACCCTGCACAAGGAGAGAGAGCAGAGCTGTGGGTGGAGCCTAGCAGGCTCCACCCACTATTGGAAACTACAGGAGGGGCGGAAACAAGACCAGTCACCCTGCACAAGGAGAGAGAGCAGAGCTGTGGGAGGAGCAGACCAGGCTCCACCCACTATAGGAAACTACAGGAGGGGGCGGAGACAAGACCAGTCACCCTGCACAAGGAGAGAGAGCAGAGCAGTGGGAGGGGCACAGCAGGCTCCACCCCTACAGGAAAACTACAGGAGGGGGTGAAGACAAGACCAGTCATCCAGTACAAGGAGAGAGAGCAGAGCAGTGGGAGGGGCCCAGAAGGCTCCACCCCTACAGGAAAACAACAGGGGGGGCGGAGACAAGACCAGTCACCCTGCACAAGGAGAGAGAGCAGAGCAGTGGGAGGGGCACAGCAGGCTCCACCCCTACAGGAAAACTACAGGAGGGGGTGGAGACAAGACCAGTCATCCAGTACAAGGAGAGAGAGCAGAGCTGTGGGAGGGGTCCAGCAGGCCCCACCTATTACAGAAAATTACAGGAGGGGGTGGAGACAAGAGCAGTCATCCAATACAAGGAGAGAGAGCAGAGCTGTGGAGGGGCCCAGAAGGCTCCACCCCTACAGGAAAACTACAGGAGGGGGTGGAGACAAGACCAGTCATCCAGTACAAGGAGAGAGAGCAGAGCTGTGGGAGGGGCCCAGAAGGCTCCACCCCTACAGGAAAACTACAGGAGGGGGTGGAGACAAGACCAGTCATCCAGTACAAGGAGAGAGAGCAGAGCTGTGGGAGGGGCCCAGAAGGCTCCACCCCTACAGGAAAACGACAGGAGGGGGCAGAGACAAGACCAGTCACCCTGCACAAGGAGAGAAAGCAGAGCAGTGGGAGGGGTCCAGCAGGCCCCACCTACTACAGAAAATTACAGGAGGAGGGCGGAGACAAGACCTGTCACCCAGCACAAGGAGAGAGGGCAGCAGTGAGCGGTCTTTATTACAGGAAGTCTCACACTGGATGACTGCACAGATCTGGAGGGAATACACAAATAACAGATTCCAGGAAGAAGACAGATGATGAATGGATATAGATGATATTTGCTGATCCCGGAGTTAAATTTTTATTTACATATTTTATTTTTTTTATGTAATATTTTATTTACATAATATTTAGAGGATTTTGCCACAATTTTTTGTTTTGGCCTTTCTTTTTTCCTTTTTTTTTCATGGCACCATGTTTATTCTTTCTAGAAAGCGGATGTAGCTGTAATTCATTTTAAATCAATTATTTATTTTAATGTAAACTAAAAAGAAATTTGAATTAAATTAAAATTAACATTTCATTTTAATTAATTGTAATTTTAATTAAATTGTATTTTTCAATTAATTTGAACGGTCAACTTCAATATTTTAAAATCTGCAGCTTTCTATAAAAATCACCCCTGGCGGTCCTGCAGTGAAGATCCCTGTTGGGACACTTCCTGTTATTAGGTGACAACTGCACCCGTTTCCCGGTTGTGTTTTTATGTTGTCACCTCGTCACATAGGCTTTCCATAGACTACGATCTAACAATATACAGTGCCTTGCGAAAGTATTCGGCCCCCTTGAACTTTTCAACCTTTTGCCACATTTCAGGCTTCAAACATAAAGATATAAAATTTTTATTTTTTGTGAAGAATCACCAACAAGTGGGACACAATTGTGAAGTGGAACGAAATCTATTGGATTGTTGAAACTTTTTTAACTAATAAAAAAAATGAAAAGTGGGGCGTGCAAAATTATTCGGCCCCCTTGCGTTAATACTTTGTAGAGCCACCTTTTGCTGCGATTACAGCTGCAAGTCGCTTGGGGGATGTCTCTATCAGTTTTGCACATCGAGAGACTGAAATTCTTGCCCATTCTTCCTTGCAAAACAGCTCGAGCTCAGTGAGGTTGGATGGAGAGCGTTTGTGAACAGCAGTTTTCAGCTCTTTCCACAGATTCTCGATTGGATTCAGGTCTGGACTTTGACTTGGCCATTCTAACACCTGGATACGTTTATTTGTGAACCATTCCTTTGTAGATTTTGCTGTATGTTTGGGATCATTGTCTTGTTGGAAGAGAAATCTCCGCCCCAGTTTCAGGTCTTTTGCAGACTCCAACAGGTTTTCATCCAGAATGGACCTGTATTTGGCTGCATCCATCTTCCCCTCAATTTTAACCATCTTCCCTGTCCCTGCTGAAGAAAAGCAGGCCCAAACCATGATGCTGCCACCACCATGTTTCACGGTGGGGATGGTGTGTTGAGGGTGATGAGCTGTGTTGCTTTTACGCCAAACATATCGTTTTGCATTGTGGCCAAAAAGTTTGATTTTGGTTTCATCGGACCAGAGCACCTTCTTCCACATGTTTGGTGTGTCTCCCAGGTGGCTTGTGGCAAACTTTAGACGAGACTTTTTATGGATATCTTTGAGAAATGGCTTTCTTCTTGCCACTCTTCCATAAAGGCCAGATTTGTGCAGTGTACGACTGATTGTTGTCCTATGGACAGACTCTCCCACCTCTGCTGTAGTTCTCTGCAGTTCATCCAGAGTGATCATGGGCCTCTTGGCTGCATCTCTGATCAGTCTTCTCCTTGTCTGAGCTGAAAGTTTAGAGGGACAGCCAGGTCTTGGTAGATTTGCAGTGGTCTGATACTCCTTCCATTTCAAAATGATCGCTTGCACAGTGCTCCTTGGGATGTTTAAAGCTTGGGAAATCTTTTTGTATCCAAATCCGGCTTTAAACTTCTCCACAACAGTATTACGGACCTGCCTGGTGTGTTCCTTGGTCTTCATGATGCTCTCTGCGCTTTCAACAGAACCCTGAGACTATCATAGAGCAGGTGCATTTATACAGAGACTTGATTACACACAGGTGGATTCTGTTTATCACCATCAGTCATTTAGGACAACATTGGATCATTCAGAGATCCTCGCTGAACTTCTGGAGTGAGTTTGCTGCACTGAAAGTAAAGGGGCCGAATAATTTTGCACGCACCACTTTTCAGTTTTTTATTTGCTAAAAAAGTTTAAAATATCCAATAGATTTCGTTCCACTTCACAATTGTGTCCCACTTGTTGGTGATTCTTCACAAAAAAAAAAAAAAATTTATATCTTTATGTTTGAAGCCTAAAATGTGGCAAAATGTTGAAAAGTTCAAGGGGGCCGAATACTTTTGCAAGGCACTGTACTACAAAATATATACATAGACTATAGTCAGCTGTTTCAATACACATGACGCAGGCAGGGTCCACTGTTGTCACCTTCAGGAACCCTGAGAAGTGCCACAACCTGAGTGCATGTAGACAGGAAGTGGCTTCAAAGAGGCTGCAGGAGATCAACAGCACCAACATCGAAACAACTCTCTGTCCCTGTCTTCCAATTGTGCCCCCTGCATAGTCACCGGCTTCCCAAGAAGAACACACGGAACTGTTTCAGCACACATTACACAGAAATGGTCCTCATGGTCCAAACAAACATTTAAGAGTGCACAATTTTCATTGATAAAATCGGTTCACAGCAGACAACTCCAACGCGTTTAGGGGCCAAACAGATTGCCCCCTTCATCGGGGCTCAGGAATTTTGACTGTGAGAAGAGCCATATATATATATATATACACGCATATGAACTTTAATGGCATCCCAGTCTTGGTCCGTAGGGTTCAATATTGAGTTGGCTCCGCCCTTTGTAGCTATAACAGTTTCAATTCTTCTGGGAAGGCCGTCCACAAGGTTTAGGAGTGTGTCTATGGGAATGTTTGACCATTCTTCCAGAAGAGCATTTGTGAGGTCAGGCACTGATGTTGGATGAGAAGGTCTGGCTCACGGTCTCCACTCTAATTCATCCCAAAGGTGTTCTATCGGGTTGAGGTCAGGACAAGTTCCTCCACCCCAAACTCACTCCATGTCTTTATGGACCTTTCTTTGTGCACTGGTCCAAATCATTTGGTGGAGGGGGGATTATGGTGTGGGGGTGTTTTTCAGGGGTTGGACTTGGCCCTTAGTTCCAGTGAAGGGAACCCTTAAGGCGTCGGCATACCAAGACATTTTGGACAATTTCATGCTCCCAACTTTGTGGGAACAGTTTGGGGATGGCCCCCTCCTGTTCCAACATGACTGCGCACCAGTGCAAAAAGCAAGGTCCATAAAGACATGGATGAGTGAGTTTGGGGTGGAAGAACTTGACTTGGGACTTCCTGATGACTGATGAAGGCCAGTCAAGTTCCTCCACCCCAAACTCGCTCATCCACACTATATTGCCAAAAGTATTGGGTCACCCCTCCAAACTATTTGGTGGAGGGGTGGATTGCACAAAGCAAGGTCCATAAAGACATGGAGGAGCGAGTTTGGGGTGGAGGAACTTGACTGGCCTGTACAGAGTCTTGATCTCAACCCAACTGTTCCCATAATGTTGGGAGCATGAAATTGTCCAAAATGTCTTGCTATCCTGATGCAATAGGAGTTCCCTTCACTGGAACTGAGGGGTCAAGTCCAGCCCCTCAAAAACAACCCCACACCATAATCCCCCCCCCCCCCCCCCACCAAATGGTTTGGACCAGTGCACAAAGCAAAGTCCATAAAAGACATGGATGAGCGAGTTTTGGGTGGAGGAACTTGACTGGCCTGCACAGAGTCCTGACCTCAACCCGACAGAGCACCTTTGGGATGAATTAGAGCCAGGCCTTCTCGTCCATCATCAGTGCCTGACCTCACAAATGCGCTTCTGGAAGAATGGTCAAACATTCCCATAGACACACTCCTAAACCTTGTGGATGGCCTTCCCCAGAAGAGTTGAAGCTTTTATAGCTGCAAAGGGTGGAGCCAACTCAATATCGAACCCTACGGACTAAGACCGGGATGCCATTAAAGTTCATGTGCGTGTAAAGGCAGGCGTACCAATACTTTTGACAATATAGATAGATACAGTGCCTTTAAAAAGTATTCATACCCCTTGAAATTTTCCACATTTTGTCATGTTACAACTAAAAACGTAAATGTATTTTATTGGGATTTTGTATGGTGCCCCCCCGGAGTCAATACTTTGTAGAACTCCCTTGCGCTGCAATTACAGCTGCAAGTCTTTTTGGGGATGTCTCTACCAGCTTTGCACATCTAGAGAGGGACATTTCTGCCCATTCTTCTTTGCAAAATAGCTCAAGCTCTGTCAGATTGGATGGAGAGCGTCCGTGAACAGCAATTTTCAAGTCTTGCCACAGATTCTCAATGGGATTTAGGTCTGGACTGTGACTGGGTCATTCTAACACATGAATATGCTTTGATCTAAACCATTCCATTGTAGCTCTGGCTGGATGTTTCGGGTCGTTGTCCTGCTGGAAGGTGAACCTCCGCCCCGGTCTCAAGGCTTTTGCAGATTCTAAGGCTGCTTTCACACTGGGGCAGCGGGTCCATTAGCGGTAAAGCACCTCTAGTCATTTTAGCGGTGCTTATTCGGCTGCTAGTGGGGTGCTTTTAACCCCCGCTAGCAGCCAAAGAAAGGGTTAAAACCGGCCAAAGAAAGGGTTAAAACCGTGTTGCGGCCCTCCCGAAGCGTTTCTCAGGCGGAATTCATTCCAATGGGCAGGGGCGGTTTGGGAGCGCTGTATACAGCGCTCTCAAACCGCCCCAAAGATTCTGCTTGCAGGACTCTATTTCCTGTACCGCAAGCGCACCGCCCCAGTGTGAAAGCACTCGGGCTTTCACACTGCGGTGACATGGGAGGCAGTTTTCAGGAGCTTCACAGGCTTTATTTTTGGCACTAAAATGCCTGAAAACTGCCTAAGTGTGAAAGTAGCCTAACGGGTTTTCTTCTAAGATTGTCCTGTATTTGGCTCCATCGATCTTCCCATCAACTCTGACCAGCTTCCCTGTCCCTGCTGAAGAAAAGCATCCCCACCACATGATGCTGCCACCACCATGTTTCACGGTGGGGATGGTGTGTTCAGGGTGATGTGCAGTGTTAGTTTTCCCCACACATAGTGTTTTACTTTTAGGCCACAAAGTTGAATTTTGGTCTCATCTGACCAGAGCACCTTCTTCCACATGTTTGTTGTGTCCCCCACATGGCTTCTCACAAACTGAAAACAGGACTTCTTATGGCTTTCTTTCACCAATGTCTTTCTTCTTGTCACTCTTCCATAAAGGGCAGATTTGTGGAGAACACGACTAATAGTTGTCCGGTGGACAGATTCTCCCACCTGAGCTGTGGATCTCTGCAGCTCCTCCAGAGTTACCATGGACCTCTTGGCTCTTCTCTGATGAATGTTCTCCTTGCCCGGCCGGTCAGTTTAGGTGGACGGCCATGTCTTGGTAGGTTTGCAGTTGTGCCATACTCTTTCCATTTTCCGATGATGGATTGAACAGAGCTCCGTGAGATGTTCAAAGCTTGGGAGATTTTTTTTATAACCTAACCCTGCTTTATACTTCTCCACAACTTTACCCCTGACCTGTCTGGTGTGTTCCTTGGCCTTTATGATGCTGTTTATTCACTAAGGTTCTCTAACAAACCTCTGAGGGCTTCACAGAACAGCTGCATTTATACTGAGATTACATTACACACAGGTGGACTCTATTTACTAATTAGGTGACTTCTGAAGGCAATTGGTTTCACTAGATTTTAGTTGGGGGTATCAGAGTAAAGGGGCTAAACATAAATTCCCCCCCCCCCCCCCCACCACCACCACCACCACCACTTTTCACATATTTATTTGTAATAAACATTTATCATTTTCCTTCCAGTTCACAGTTATGTGGTCTATCACATAAAATCCCAATAAAATACATTTACATTTTTTCTTGTAATATGACAAAATTTGGAAAATTTCAAGGGGTATGAATACCTTTTCAAGGCACTATATATATTTTGTTATCTTACAACCAAAAGCATAAATGTATTTTATATCTCACGGAGCTCTGTTCAATCCATCATCGGAAAATGGAAAGAGTATGGCACAACTGCGAACCTACCAAGACATGGCCGTCCACCTAAACTGACCGGCCGGGCAAGGAGAGCATTCATCAGAGAAGAGCCAAGAGGTCCATGGTAACTCTGGAGGAGCTGCAGAGATCCACAGCTCAGGTGGGAGAATCTGTCCACAGGACAACTATTAGTCGTGTTCTCCACAAATCTGCCCTTTATGGAAGAGTGACAAGAAAAAAGACATTGGTGAAAGAAAGTCATAAGAAGTCCTGTTTGCCATTTACAAGAAGCCATGTGGGGGAACAGCAAACATGTGGAAGAAGGTGCTCTGGTCAGATGAGACCAAAATGTTACTTTTTGGCCTAAAAGTAAAACGCTGGGTGTGGTGGAACTAACACTGCACATCACCCTGAACACACCATCCCCACCGTGAAACATGGTGGTGGCAGCATCATGTGGTGGGGATGCTCTTCTTCAGCAGGGACAGGGAAGCTGGTCAGAGTTGATGGGAAGATGGATGGAGCCAAACACAGGACAATCTTAGAAGAAATCCTGTTAGAGTCTGCAAAAGACTTGAGACCGGGGTGGAGGTTCACCTTCCAGCAGGACAACGACCCGAAACATCCAGCCAGAGCTACAATGGAATGGTTTAGATCAAAGCATATTCATGTGTTAGAATGGGCCAGTCACAGTCCAGACCTAAATCCCATTGAGAATCTGTGGCAAGACTTGGAAATTGCTGTTCACAGACGCTCTCCATCCAATCTGACAGAGCTTGAGATATTTCACAAAGAAGAAGAATGGGCAGAAATGTCCCTCTCTAGATGTGCAAAGCTGGTAGAGACATCCCCAAAAAGACTTGCAGCTTTAATTGTAGAGAAAGGTGGTTCTACAAAGTATTGACTCCGGGGGGGGGGGGGGGGGGGCATACAAATGCCCCCCCCCACACACACACTTTTATTTGTAAAAAAAAAAATGTTGAAAACCATTTATCATTTTCCTTCCACTTCACAATTATGTGCCACTTTGTGTTGGTCTATCACATAAAACCCCAATAAAATACATTTACGTTTTTGGTTGTAACATGTAAAAAAAAACATATATAGATATTTTTATATATCTATATCTACATAGATATATCTATATATATCTATATATATAGATATATATATAGATATATCTATCTATCTATATCTATAGATAGATAGATATATCTATATATATATATATATATATATATATATATATATATATATATATATATAGAGAGAGAGAGAGAGAGAGAGAGAGATATATATATATATAGAGATATATCTATAGATAGATAGATAGATAGATATAGATCTATCTATCTATCTATCTATCTCTATATATATCTATATATGTATATCTAGAGAGAGAGAGAGAGAGAGGTATAAATATATCTATCGATAGGTAGATAGATAGATAGATAAATAGATAGATATTAATAATAACAATAATAATGATAACTATATATATAGAGAGAGAGAGATCGATATATATACAGTATATATAAATATATAGATATATACAGTATATATAAATATATAGATATATACAGTATATATTATATATATATTATAATATTTTATATATATATATATATATATATATATATATATATAATTATAATAATATATATATATATATATATATATATATACTGTATATGTGTAAGTGTGTGTGAGACATCTGCCAGTCTCACAGCAATTTTGTTTTGTTTTTTGCAATATTGTTACAATGTTGTTACATGCACCTATACAGCTGTACCATGATATCCAAGCCAACTACCAACCCAGACATGAATATAAAACCACGAGCACACAACGTTTCCTCTCCCCCCCCCCCCCTTTAAACTTTCAGCGCCTGCTTTCTGCAACAACCTCCATGCAGCAACCCGAACCCGCGTCTACCTTCAACGTACCCTTTTTTTTTTTTTGCAGCATCCAAATTTCTAAGTGCCTTTTCGCCCGTCACATCCCCTTGCAGTATTGCAGCTCCTTGAACCAGCTTTATGGCTCGTCTAACATCTGCATCTTGTAGCCCACCTCCCCCCCCCCCCACCCCCTCTTCCCCCCCAATGCCTTATTGCTTTCACATCTGTTCGCAAAGCCAACCCAGCTGCCGAACGCTCGACTGCCTCCGCCAAGAAAAAAAAAAAAAAACACCTTTTCAATACGAATTTTCCTCGCTGCCTAATTTTCCATCGCGCGGCGAGGGTTAAAAAAACCATCTCGCATTGCAGAAATGCAACTAGCATACCAAACAGCCTATTGCGAAGTATTCCGGGCTGTGCAACCGGCAGGTTTCCCGCATGGAAAACCATGCATCGGAAAGGGCAGACCTTCATACGGATACAATGTTGCAAATGAAAAGAAGAGGTTTTTAAATATATATATATATATATATATAAAAGAAAAAAAAAAAAAAAAGGTGCAAAAAAAAAAAAAAAGAAAAAGCGGAGCGGCATTTACAAAAAAGATGCGTCGACCGGTTCCGCACATGCACGCCGACATAACGTAGAGACAATGTTACCTGTTTGATAGCTGCTGCAGGGTGGGGGGTCCAGCCAGTGCTAAGTCTAATGGATAGAGGAGTCAGTGCAGAGAAGAAAAGGAAGGGGGGGGCTGGGATAGAGAGAGAAAAAAAAAAAAAAAAGGGGGAGGGGAGCAGCGGGCAGAGATGGAGGAAAAGATTCATTCATTCAGGGCTTAGAGGGAAAGAGTCAGAATGAGGGATCATTATATATATATATATATATTTTTTTTTTTTTTTGCTAGTGCGAGGGGGAAAAAAAAAAAAAAAGGGAGGTAGGAAAAAGAGGGTGGAAAAAAAAAAAAAAAAGAGACACAGAGGGAGGAGAATTAAAATTGAGAAAAAAAAAAAAAAAGGAGGGGGGGTGCACTGGCTGTCAGTACGAGGGGTGAGGTTTGCAAATATTGATAGGAGCCGACAGACCAATCAGACGTCTGGACGAGGAAGGTGATCTACATATATAAAATACGCGTCTGTTGCCGTATAGATATGTACAGCAATTATAAACGCTCACCCGTCTCTTTAATTAGCATGCTTCATGGTAACGCATGCAGTGTTTATCCTGCCTGCTTCACGGTGACATGGGTTTAATTGAGTCTGAGCACAGCAGATTAGCCATTTAGATCTGATATCTAAAAAAATAACTGAACACATCCTGCCTATTTCCTATCAGTTTAAAAAAAAAAAAAAAAAATTGCTGTGAATTTTTTTTTTTTACATTTTTTTTTTAAATAGAACAAAATGATAATAATACAAAATAATAATAACCATGACAAAATAAAAAATAAAACAAAATGATAGAAGAAAAATAAATGCTTACTTCTACTTTACAATGCCTTAGTACTTTACTGAACGTGCGCTAACGTGCACCGCCTCAAGGCAGCCCCTTTTTATTTAATAGGAAATCTAGGCAGGACGCGTTGTTATTTTTTAATCAGTTTATTAAAAAAAAAAAAAAATAGCTGTGAATTTTTTATCTGGAGGTTTTTAAGGGCCTGTTTACTAATTGCGGTGCGGTAACATGGATTGTGTTAAGGCAGCCTATTCAAAATGATAATTAATATTATTATTATTATACATTATTTATATAGCGCCAACAGTTTACGTATCAATTACGTATAATTGATTATAAGCATATCGGAATGGTCATTTATTTTTGGTAGGAAATATAGGCAGAATGTTTCCATATATTTTTTTTTATTTTAATTTTTTTCCATTTAAATTTTTATTTTATTTTTAATATGAAAAAAATAGCTGCGACTTTCTACTTGAAGGGCATTAAGGAATGCGGTGCATTACCGACCCCGTGATAATGACCCAATCAGAATGATAACTGATTATAAGCCTATTGCAATGGTCATTTATTTTTGGTAGGAAATATAGGCAGAATGTTTCCATTTATTTTTTTTATTTTAATTTTTTTTTTTCCATTTAAATTTTTATTTTATTTTATTTTTAATATGAAAAAATAGCTGCGACTTTCTAACTGAAGGGCATTAAGGATTGCGGTGCATTACCGACCCCGTGATAATCACCCAATCAGAATGATAACTGATTATAAGCATATTGGAATGATCATTTATTTTTGGTAGGAAATATAGGCAGAATGTTTCCATATATTTTTTTTTATTTTAATTTTTTTTTTCATTTATATTTCATTTTATTTTATTTTTAATATGAAAAAAATAGCTGCGACTTTCTAACTGAAGGGCATTAAGGATTGCGGTGCATTACCGACCCCGTGATAATGACCCAATCAGAATGATAACTGATTATAAGCATATTGGAACGGCCATTTATTTTTGGTAGGAAATATAGGCAGAATGTTTCCATATATATATTTTTTTATTTTCATTTTATTTTCATTTAATTTATTTTTTATTTTATTTTTAATATGAAAAAATAGCTGCGACTTTCTTTGACAGGTATCCTGTTCCCACTTCCGGGAGCCTCAGCCACGGATATTGACGTCACGCCTCGGCTCCCTCCTCTTCCCCCTGTCCCTGGGCCAGTAGAAAAGAGGAGCGGAGCTTTGCGCATGCGCAGTAGGGTTCCTGGCGTGAAGCCGTTAGGCTACACTGTCGGGTTCCCTTACCCGCAATGGCGGCGGGAGCACCCGACAGCTGATGGAAACATCAGCTACGGTGTTGACATCGCTGGACTCCAGGACAGGTGCGTGTCCCCTTTTTAAAAGCCAGCAGATGCGGTATGTGTAGCTGCTGGTTTTTAATTTTTGCAGCGGTGGGCGGACCTCTGCTTTAAGGTCTGGAGACTGACTAGGCCACTCCATGACCTTAATGTGCTTCTTCTTGAGCCGGTCCTTTGTTGCCTTGGTAGTATGTTTTGGGTCATTGTCATGCTTGAAGGCCCATCCACGACCCATCGTATTGTAAAGTCTTGGAGGAGGTTCTCCTCCAAGACTTTACAATACATGGTCCCGTCCATTGGCCCCTCAATGCGGCAAAGTCGGTCTGCACCTTTAGCAGAGAAACAGCCCCAAAGCATCATGTTTCCACCTCCGTGCTTGACCGTAGGGATGGTGATTTTAGGGCTCCTTTGTTGCTTTGGTGGTATGTTTTGGGTCATTGTCATGCTGGAAGACCCATCCATGACCCATCTTCAATGTTCTGGCTGAGGGAAGAAGATTCTCCTCCAAGACTTTACAATACATGGTCCCGTCCATTGGCAAAGTTGGCCTGTACCTTTAGCAGAGAAACAGCCCCAAAGCATCATGTTTCCACCTCCATGCTTGACTGTAGGGATGGTGATCTTAGGGTCATAGTCAGCATTTTTCTTCCTCCAAACACGGCCAGTCAAGTTAATGCCAAAGAGCTCGATTTTGGTCTCATCTGACCACAGCACTTTCTCCCAATCCTTCTCTGAATCAGTTAGATGTTCATTAGCAGACTTCAGACGGGCCTGTACATGTGCCTTCTTGAGGAGGGGGACCTTGCAGGATTTCAGTCCATGGCGGCGTATTGTGTTACCAATGGTTTGTTTGGTGACTGTGGTCCCAACTGCCTTGAGATCACTCACAAGCTCCTCCCGTCTAGTTCCGGGCTGATCCCTCATTTTTCTTATGATCCTCCTTACCCCATGAGGCGAAATCTTGTATGGAGCTCCAGATGGAGGGCAATTGATGGTTATTTTGTATTTCTTCTATTTGCGAATAATAAACAGTTGTCTACTTCTCAACAAGCTTCTTGCTGATGGTCTTGTAACCCATTCCAGCCTTATGCTGGTCTAAAATCTTATCCATGACATCCTTTGACAGTTCTTTGGTCTTGCCCATGACGATGAGGTTTGATTGGGAGAAAGAGATTCTGTGGACAGGCGTATTTTGTACACACAATGAGTTGTCGTTAGGAGCACCTTCTTACATTGACAGGGCTAATCTGTGTACCACATGAGCACCTACTGTAGGAGATCAAACACTTATTTAACTCACTGAACTGCAACTCAATTTCTAACATTTGTATAATGTGCTTTTTCTGGATGTTTGGTTGATATTCTGTCTCTATCATTTAAAATACACCTATGATAAAAAATTATAGACCCTTCATTTCTTTGTAAGTGGGATTGGCCATTTATATTTAATAAAAAAATATAGACAGGATGTTTTAACTTTTTTTTTTTTAGTTTTAATTTATTTTTTAATTTGATTTTATTTTTTATGTATCATTTATTATTTGATAGGAAATATAGGCAGGATGTGTTAATGTGTTTCCTATCAGATAAAAAAAAAAAAAAAAAAAGCTGTGAATTTCTAAATGACTTTAAGGGCCTATTTATTTATTTGCGGCACGATAATGAATGTGCATTAGCGTGCATTGCGTCAAGGCAGCCCATATTAAATATCATCATTGATTATAAGCATATTGGATTAGCCTTTTATTTTTGATTGGAAATACAGTGCATAGGCAGTGTGAGTTAGTATATAGTGTATATTTGATTGGAAATCTAGGCAGGATGTGTTCATTTATTTTTTTATCAGTTAAAAAAATAAAAATAGCTGTGAATTTCTAACTGAATGGCATTTACCTCTTTGCGGTGCATTACCAAACATGCGTTAACATGCCCTAAGGCAGACCGTTCAGAATGAAAATTGATTCTAAGCTCCCTGGATTAGCCATTTATATTTGATAGGAAATGCAGGCAGGTTTTGTTAATTTTTTTTTTTTATCAGTTAAAAAAAAAAAGAGACAGATAAAATCAACAGAAATTGAGATCTAATATTATAATAGAAAAGGTGTCCCATAAAAGATCCCAAAAAGACAGACTTTTTATTTTATTTTTGTTCTAAATTCGATCTCAGCTTATGAGTGTTAAAAATGTTATAAACCTACACCTTTCTGTTTCTGTTTGAGGCTTGTAAATTGCACATTTTCAATAAAAATATTTTGAAAAAAAAAATTAAAATAATATAAAAAAAAGGTTTAAAAAAAAAAATCTTACCATAATCATAAATAAAGATGTGCGCCAAAGGTAAACCCTTCACTATAATTACATATCTTTTCCAGACGATCAATACATATTACAAATGTCAGTTGCAAACCCCGCTAGGGATTATACACCTCATGTTAGTAGCAGCAAGGTAAAAAAAAATGTTACATAGTATCATCCCATCCACAGGTGAGAGCTCCTGAAGAAGCAGGGCTCCCTACGAAACGTGTCGAGGATGAACTTTATCTAAACAAGTGTTTCATAAAAGACCCCAAAGAGACATCCTCTTGTGCTTTTCAGCTATTTATTTTTGCTCTAACTTCGATCTCAGCATACGAGCATTGAAAAGGACTTCACCCTATATACCCTGTTTCCCCGAAAATAAGACTTAGCGTGATTGTCAGTGATGGCTGCAATATAAGCCCTACCCCCCAAATAAGCCCTACCCCGTTTCCCTGAAAATAAGCCCTACCCTGAAAATAAGACCTACAAGGACTTTAACTAGGGATTATTTGGGGGGTAGGGCTTATATTGCAGCCATCACCGACAATCACGCTAGGTCTTAATTTCGGGGAAACAGGGTAACTATGGCCTCCTAAAATACAATTCCTGCCTCCACGCTACCAAACAAACCTACTTTGTCTCTCTTATTAATTCCTTGTCATCCAGTCCCTGTCGGCTGTTCTCTACCTTTAACTCTTTGCTTTGCCCCCCTACCCCTTCTATCCACTGACTCACTCACCGCCCAATAGATAGCCAATCACTTCAAAGATAAGATTGATGCAATACTTGAGGACACCACCACTGTGCGTACATCTTTCCCACTCAACATAACGTTTCTAACCGCACAGTCATCACTTTCCACTTTTGAACTGGCTACTACTCAAGAGGCTACAAAACTTTTCTCAGATGCCCACCTAACCAATTGTCCCCTGGATTCTCTTCCCTCACAACTACTACGGTCACTCTCTTCTTCTATCCTATGCTCCCTCACTCACATCTTCAATCTCTCCCTCTCTACCGGTACCTTCCCCTCCCCTTTAAAGCATGCTCAGATCACTCCCATACTTAAAAAGCCCTCACTGGACCCCACCAACATGAACAACTCAAGACCCATCTCCTTGCTCCCATTCGCCTCTAAACTTCTAGAACGCTTAGTCTACAACCGCCTGAGCTCCTAGCTCATTGAAAATAACCTTGTGGACCCCTTACAGCCTGGTTTTCACTCGCAACGCAGGAACTGTCCTACAAAAACTCACTAACGATTTACTAACTGCTAAAAAAATGGTCACTAATCCATATCCCTACTACTTGAGGGATATGTGGCCTTTAATACTGTTGATCACCCACTCCTTCTCAATGAACTACATTCCCTTGGCCTCCAAGTAATTTTGCTCTATCCTGGTTCTCTTCCTACCTATTACAGCGCTCCTTCACTGTTACCTATAACTCTGTCTCCTCCTCTCCACTTCCTCTTTCTGTAGGGGTCCCCCAAGACTCTGTTTTTGGACCCCTTCTCTGTTCTATCTACACCTCCTCCCTTGGTCACTTGATAACCTCTCACGGCTTCCAATACCATCTCTATGTCGATGACACCCAATTCTATCTCTCTACTCCTCACCTCACTCTTTCAGTCTCCTCTCGCATTACTAAATTACTAAATATCAGCATGGATGTCGCACCACTTCCTCAAACTCAGTCTTTTTAAAACTGAGCTCATAATATTCTCTCCTGCCCATGGCCCCCTCCATAACTTTTCCATCAAGGTGAATAATGCAACCATCAATCCCTCCCCTCACACCAGGGTACTAGGTGTAACCCTAGACTTTGACCTGTCCTTTCACCCCCAAATCCAATTGTTATCAAAAGCTTGTAGACTTCACCTCCATAACATCTCTAAAATTCGCCCCTTTTTAACTAATAAAATCACCAAACTACTCATTCATTCCCTCGTTATCTCTCACCTTGCAACTCCCTTCTCATAGGCCTACCTCTACATAGGCTATCCCCTGTTCAGTCTATCATGAATTCTGCACCCAGACTCATCTACCTTACCAACCACTCAGTGTCTGCCTCCCCTCTCCGCCAATCCCTACACTGGTTTCCGATCACCCAGCACATTAAATTCAAAATATTAACAACAACATACAAAGCGATTGACAACTCTGCCCCGAGCTACATCACCAATCTTGTCTCCATATATATCACCCAAACCATCCTCTCTGCTCTTCTCAAGACCTCCTACTCTCAGGCTCTCTTGTCTCCTCCTCTCATACTCGTCTCCAGGACTTCTCCAGAGCCTCTCCCATCCTCGGGAACTCTCTACCCCAATCTATCCAGCTATCTCCTACTCTGTCTGCTTTTCGACGATCCCCGAAAACACATCTCTTCAAGGAAGCCTATCAGGCCTCCAACTAATCTTTCATCACTTCCATCAGCTCATCCCCCACAATTACAATCTTCTGTACCACTTGCCCCACCCTATTAGATTGTAAGCTCTTATGAGCAGAGCCTCTTAACCCTCTTGTATTTCATTGTATTTTAACTCTACTGCCTCCCTTTCTTTTTTGTTTTTTTATAAATTCTTTATTTAGGAAGGACGAGCATGCAGAAATACAGAGACCACCACAATGTTATGCATAAAATTAAACATGTACATTCCCAAAACATATTCAATGGTACATACATCACAGTGTAATAAAGGATGGTCTCCTATCTGTAGGGAATAACACCTATCTTCAGGGGACCAGGATGGCTCCGTACCAATTTTTTCGCGGAAAATATCGTTTTTGTGTATAGAAGGAAAGACAAAACTGAGCTGACCCTTAGGTCATAGCAACCATAGAGATATATTAGAAGAATAGCAAAGGGAAGAAAATGGAAAAGAAGAGAGAGAGAGAGGAGCAAGGGGGAAAAAGAAAAGGGGATGGAGAAATAATGCCACCAACCAGTCATATCAACTCCGTCCAGGGAGCCTCTAGACTCGTCGCACCTCAGGGAAGCTAAGCCACCAGCCCCCCATATTCCTCAGAGTAGGCAAATTCATGCCAATAAAACCATTATTTGGAAAATTGCTCGCTGAGGCCCTTCTCTGTGGCCACCAAGTCCTCCATTGCATTAACTTCCGCTACTTTCTTCAACCAGACGACCACTGATGGGGGTTGTATCTGCTTCCAGAGTAGGGGGATACAGCTTTGTGCTGCTGTGAGCAAGAGATGCAATATGGATCTCCCATAGACCTTACTAGGAATTCCATGATGATGCAAGAGGAAGAACTAAGGGGTTGCCGGTACTTTTGAACTATGCGATGCACCTCTGTCCGGAGGTTGCGCTATCAGTAGTTGGAAAGTCAGGGAAACAGCATGCCTCAATGGAGACTGCTCCAGGCTTAACAATTCAAAGGAGGTAAGTTTCCTCCTGAATGTCACCGGGGAGGGCAAAGAGCCGATAAAATGAACTAACTGTATTTTTTGCCAAAAAGAGAGCCCCGCCTATTCTTCCACTGACCATTAGTGAGAAAGTGTCGGACCTGTGATCTTTCGACCATTTTCAAATCTAGAAATCTAGGGTCATTGAGTCCCAGACTGAAAGCCGGATTGCCAACAATGGGAGTGAGCGGAGATGGGAGCGGTGCTACCGAGAAGTCGCGGAAGGCCTTCCGGGTAGTCTGCCACGTTCCTCCCACCGTGGGATGACTCAATACTCGATTTGGTAAGGGCCTCTGGCACCAGGGCAGCGACTCCAACTGGACCCCAGTTAGGGATTGCTCTACTTGTACCCATTGCTTCAAAACTCCGTGCTGACACCAGTCCAGAGTACGGGTTAGGTGGCACTCCATGTGATACAAGTTGGCATCCGGCAGGGCAATGCCGCCCCTCAGTTTTGGAAGTCGAAGGACGGGGGGGTTTCTGGGCCCAGACAAAATTGACCAATGCTCTATTCACCGCCCTGAGGAAAGAGGCAGGGACCTGTACAGAGAGTGTCTGAAAGTGATACAGCAACCGAGGCATGATGTTCATTTTCACATTGCCCCAGCTCCCAAACCAGGAGAACAGACCATGCTGCCAATCCTGGGCAAAAGGAGGCAAAAGGAGGCCCAGATACCTAATGTGGGACAAAGCCCATTTAAAGGGGAAGTCCCCTGGGATCAGTACTGCAGGGTGACCTCCAGCGCCTCCAATTTCTGATAGTTGATGTGGAAAAGCGACAACTCTTCATATGTCCTCAGTCCCGCAAGCAGATTTGGGATGGATACCAGGGGATTGGTCAGAAAAAATAGTAAGTCGTCTGCGAACGCCGATATTTTCAGGGAAAGGGTGGCATCCAGTCGCAGACCCGAGATGTTCGGGTTATCCCTGATGAGTCTCAGAAAAAGTTCATGGGTCAGGATAAATATCAGGGGTGACAAGGGGCACCCCTGTCTCGTCCCATTCGTTATCTGAAATGATGATGAGAGATGGCCGTTGGCTTTGACCTGCGCCGATGGGCAAGAATAGATATCTTGAACCCAGTTCATCATATGTTCCCTCAGGCCTATGCACAGAAGAGTCTCGAACAGGAAGGGCCAACTCACCCTGTCGAATGCCTTCTCAGCATCAGTTGAGAGGAGCAACATTGTGGTCTTCCGATCAGATTAATTGCCTTGGTTGTGTTGTCACGTATAAACAGAAAAGTCAGTGCTACTACCCATACACCACATAGATAGCAGAGCTCCCAGGTGCTCGATACACAGTCGCTGCCTGAGTAGGGTAAAAAATGATCCACACTCCGGTTGTTGCTCTTAAAATTTCTTCATTTTATTGAATAACCACAGTGAACAAATGCAGACTAAGTCAGTTGACGCGTTTTCGGCCTATAAGGCCTTAGTCATAACCATTGTGTTGTCATGTGCCTCCCTCGTAGGGACAAACCCCACTTGATCGGAGTGGATCAGTTGTGGAATCAGGTCCATCAGCCGTATACAGGGAATTTTAGTGAATATTTTTAGATCCACATTTAAAAGGGAAATCGGCTGGTAATTTTGGCAACAAAGGGGGTCCTTACCCTCCTTTGGAATCACTGCAATGTACGCATGCGTCTCCTGGGAGTACATTCCCCTCTCCCGCTGCATTATATGCAGAAAGAAAGTGTGGGGTCAGAAGCTCCCTAAAGGTCTTGTAATATAGAAGGGAGTAGACATCCGGGCCCAGGGCCTTGCCCAATTGCATTCGTGCCACCGCCTGGGCCACTTCATCTGCAGAGATGGGATTCTCTAGATCAGTTAGTTCCTCCTCTGAGAGATGAGGGAGTCCCGAACTTTGCAAGTAATCCTGTATGGACCTCCATTCGGAGGATTTCTCACGCTCAGTCGTTGGGCACGGAAGATTATACAAAGTAGTATATTACCTCAGAAACAGGTCAGCTATATCCTCTGTAGCATGGACCTTATTATGGGTATCATTAAGAAGTTCGTGAATAAATGTTCTAGCTTGTAGGGCTCTCAGAGCCTGCGCCAGCAGCTTTCCACATTTGTTGCTATGCTCATAGAACGTTCGTCTACACTTGGCAATCGCCGCTTGGTTGAGTTGATTCCGCAAAGCTGTCAGATCGGCAAGAGTCCGGGCAGCTAGTGATTTTTTTGTGAACGGCCTCTAGAGATCTGATTTTATCCAACAGACTGACAACCTGTTGCTCTCTAGCTTTCTTGAGGCGGGATCCTATCTTAATCAAAAGACCCCTGATGTATCCTTTGTGCGCCTCCCAAACCATTGTTGGGGCGTCCTCTGGGTTTACGTTAATAGAAAAAAACTATCTCAGTTCCCTTGACACCTCCTCTGCGACCTCAGGCATTCGGATCAGGGAATCATTAAGCTTCCACATCCACTGTTTGGGAGCGGGCTGCAATATATCAATGTCTACAAAAACCTGGGGTGTGATCTGAAAACGTTATGGAGCCAATCAAAGCCGAGGTAACCCTGGACAAAAGTGACTGAGGCATCATAAAAAGATCAATTCTGGTATAAGAGTCATGTGGGTGCGAGTAGAATGTGTAGTCTCTATGGCTCGGGTGAAGAACCCGCCACACGTCCACTAGGTGGAAAGCATAGAAGTTTCTCTTTAGGCATTTCAGCGCTGTATAAGAGAGCTGAGATGCTTTCCTGGAGGAATCCAGGGCCAGGTCCATGACAAAGTTCATGCCGCCCCCCAGGATCACCGCACCTTCAGCAAATTCACCCAATTTGGTCAAAATCGGATCCAAGAAAGTGACCTGATTTGAATTGGGAAGGTATAGGTTCACCAGAGTGACCAAGGTGCCCCCAAGCATTCCCTTCACAAAGAGAGCTCTGCCATCCGCGTCACTCCATTGATCCCTCACCACCCACTGGGTTGTTCCTCGGATCACGATACTCACCCCTTTTGACTTAGAATCAGGAGAGCACCCATGGTATGCCGTTGGGGAAAAAGCGATCTTGGAGTCTTGGTAATTTATCAGCAGGAAAATGCATCTTCTGATTAAAACAGACATGGGCCTTCATATGTTTCAAGTTGGCCAGCACCATGGAGCGTTTCTCCGGGCTGTTTAGCCCGTTCACATTGATAGGCAAGACGAACAGGCTCTGATTTACCCGTGGTTATGGTATGAGCTGGTGGAGGCATTTTTTTTTTTAAATCAAATAATTTTTTCATTTATTTTATATACAAACATCATAAACAACGATAACAACATACAACCCAGCACGTATAGAGAGGGAACAATAAAAACTAAAACCCACCCCTGGCCCCCATGCCTCCCCCTCTCTCCCCATCGCTCCCACATCTATCTGGTCCCCTCTCATCATACATCCAGAATATCAAACCATCTTCTCCATATTTTTTTCAAATTTCCCTAGACTTCCTCTATGTAAAAAGGTATATTTTTTCTTAATTATGGTTTCCCTTACTTGCATTTTCCCTTCTGCTACTGTAGGTGCACATGGTGACAACGATTTTTGTGCTATAAGCTTACGAGCCTGAAATAAATTTCTATTTATTGATACCATGTATTCCCTCGGAGTTCTTAGTTCGTCCATGATACCCAGGAGACATCCCTCCGGTTCTATAGACATCTTAATCTCGAATACATTATTAATCATAGATACCACCCCGTACCAATAGCGATGGAGTTTAGGGCATCTCCATATCATGTGTATTAGGTTGGATGCCCTCCCTTTACATCTAGGGCATTGGTCTGTATCCCTCCGTTTCCATTTAAATAATTTATAAGGTGTATAATGTACCCTATGTAGGATGAATAGTTGTGTTAAATTTTGAGTTGGAGATAGAGAAGCCAAAGGTATTGCCGACAGTGCCAATGCCCACTGTTCATCAGAAATTGGCCCTATATCGCCAGCCCATGCTGATCTTGCAGGTATATTCACAGCACCTTTAGTTTTCTCATATAATATATCATATAATAGTGATATCAAACCCTTTTTTCTTTCCATCTTATCGAGCAAGGCTATTACCACTGATTTATTAAACTTCAATTCATGCGATCGACCCTGTGCTTTTAATGCATGCCTAAGCTGTAAAAATTGAAAACATCTTTGGTTTGGGATGTTATATTCATTTCTTAATTCACTAAAGGTTTTCATCTCATCTTCCTGAAATAGCTGTATCATGTACCTTAGCCCCTTCTGCCTCCAAATTTCAAACCCTTCCAGTTTCAACAGTTCCGTATAGCTACTATTGTTCCATATTGGAGTATATGACGTATATCCCTTTATTCCAGTAATTCTCCTCATTTCCTGCCATACCTTATCAAATAATATTCCCGTAAAAAATCCTTTATCAGACAATTGATTTCTCGACTCTAATAGGGAAATGAATGGGTAGTCTTCATAAACTGATAGTAACAGCCTCTGTATAGGATCAGAGCCTGATACTGTTGTCCAACCATAAAAATGTTGTAATTGAGAGGCTAGAAAATAATTTTTGGGATGGGGGATCGCCAGTCCACCTTCTTCTTTGCTTAGAATTAATGTAGTTAACTTTATACGTGGTTGCTTTCTCCTCCGGATCAGCTCTCTAAAGAGAGATTCTATTTTTCTAAACCAAGGTACTGTAATCCATATAGGTGAATTATTAAACACATAAAGTAGTTGCGGGGTCCAAATCATTTTGATAAGATTTGCTCTACCTATCACTGTCAGGGGTAACTTACACCAGCTACGGCTTTTATCCTTACATTTTTTTAATAGAGGTTTCAATTTCTAGTTAATATAGTCTTTTACATCCCGAGAGATCTCTATCCCCAGATATTTCACTGTATCCTTAATTTGAATTTTGGAGGCTTGATTTAATAGAGGGGTTTTTAACTTATCTAGGGGTAATAATATGGATTTATCTCAATTAATCTGGAAACCCGAAAATAGCCCAAATATGGAGACAAGGCTCATAAGTTCCGTTAATGAGTTTGAGGAAAATAAGAGCGTCATCTGCATAGAGGGCTATTTTATCCTCTCTTCCTGGCCGACAAAATCCTATTATTTCTGTTGATTGTCTAATGGCAAGGGCAAGAGGCTCCACTTCTATAGCGAACAATAATGGGGACAGGGGGCAGCCCTGCCTTGTCCCTCTTGATAGGGTAAACAGACTGGATAGTGTATTATTAATTCTTACCCTTGCTTTAGGGTCCCTATATAGTATTTTGACCCATTGTAGAAATCCCGGGCCTATACCAAATGCTTCCAATACAGCCCATAGGTATTCCCACTCCACCATATCAAAGGCTTTTTGGGCGTCTAAACAAAATATTGCTCTAGATCCCATATTTTCCATAGGTAATTGCAAGTTCAAGAATGCGAATGTTTGTTGATGCAGCTCTCTTTGGAATAAAACCCGTTTTTTCCTCACGTATCAAACTGTTAATGTAATTTGATAACCTGTTTGCAAGAACCCTAGCCAGAATCTTGACATCTGAGGTGAGGAGAGATATAGGGCCATAAGACTCAGGTTACATTGGGTCCTTTCCCTGTTTAGGAATCACTATTATTATCGTTTCCTGCATTGATTCTGGAAGTTTTTGTTTTTCGTCGTTTAGTACCTCTAAAGGTTCTGGTAGCAGAATCTTATCAAATTTTTTATACATCTCTGTCCGTAGTCCATTTATCCCTGGTGCTTTATTATTATGGGTTTGTGTAAAGGAAAGTCTTAACTCTTCCAGGGATATAGGACTATCGGGGAGAAGAAGCGGAGAGTAGAGGTAGGGAGAGAGGAAAGGTGAGATAGAGACTAAGAAGAAATAGAGAGAAAGAAGAAACAAGGACAGCTATTACGCCGTGGGCGTAGGGAGACCTAGTCTCAATGCACCCCAGTAACCTCAACAAAAGAGTCGCTGAGCAGGTGCAACCCTATGTGGGGGAAGTGATTGTACAAAGCAGGGGTCAGAAGCTCCCTATACCAACCCACACTGTTAATGTACAGAAAAAAATAGGACATCTGAGTAGCTGAAAAGCCTGGTGATGCCATTACCAGTGCCCCTTTACACAGATGTCTAGGCACCTGGTGTGGCATGTCCCACAAGCTAAAGCCTGACGAACAGGGAGAGGCAGCAGGAGATAATTTTACACGTTTTCACACAGAACTACCAGTGTAACAGGACAAAGGTATCAACAGAGGAACAGCCAATACAACCCTCCAAGGCAAATCCAAAGGAGTGAAGCATTGGAGGGGGTGGGAACCCCCACGCGAGAAACAACAAAATCACAGCAATGCAAGGCATACAGCTTGATGATTAAGGGACTACCCAAAGCCCCACCAGATGCAACCAACACTGAGGTATAACCGACCAGCCCAGCTCAAAAGATATTGGTGTGTGGGGGATTGGTCACCCAGCCCGGAACCAAAGAGGGGGGAAAGGGAGAGGGTAGGGGGAGTGGAGAGAAAAAAATAAAAAGGGGGGGAGGTTGGGAGGGAGGGATGGAAGGTCGAGCTTAGCTACCCTAAGTGGTTTTATAGAGGGGGGGTATGACCGCTAGATACACGCTGACTATATCACTGTGGTAAGTATATGGGTACCCCAAGGTACCTCCCCATACACCAAGGGAAGTTGCATGAGGGAAAAGGAAGAGCCGGGCTGGGCGGCCACGCAGAGCCAAAATACACAAACCCCACAGTCAGAGAAACCTATATACAATAACCCCAACAAATCAACCAGCATTCCTCCGCCCCACCCGCTGATAGAATAGATGCACCCACACAGGAGCCCGCCATCTTAGTATAGCTTTAGTGGCAAAAGCATGAAACAGATCGTGGTTGTGGGCAATTCAAGGCCTTGGTGGTGTATGCTGAGTGGTAAACTTAGATTGGAGAGGAGTACCCGATACCCAAGGTGCCCAGCCTGCCGTATTCAGTTCTGCGGGCAGGGCCCGAAAGGATCTTGATGTAATGTCCATAGAAAGATATGCAGGGGGGGGGACCCATCAGGGTGGAACGACAAAGTCTTGAGATGGAACAGGGGGGTGGGGGTTGTTGAATCCATCAGGGTGGAACAGTAAAGTCCTGAGATTAAACAGGGGGGGCCCAGGGTCCCTCAGGCAGGCACAATAAACTGGCACATTCAAGCTGCATATAGAACAGTAGGTAAGCCACTCACTTGGCGTTCCTCACAGGGTCAGATCTCCAGATCGGTTGCCCTCCTTGACGTCTGATCTCTCTGTCGGCATCTAGTCCGGAAGGTGCTGAGTGAGGTTCTCTGTGGGACAAAGGGTGCAGCCAGTCTTGTAGTGGAATCGCGTCCATCTCAAGAAACACAAACAGGTCAGGGAGATCCGCATAGCGTCTCAAGGTAAATGAAGAAACACCTTTGCGGATGATCAACTGTAGAGGGAACCCCCAGCGATACGGCAGCTTAGCGTGGCGTAAAGCCTCCAGCAGGGGCTTCAGCCTCATTCTTCTCTGAAGGGTCGCCCGTGACACGTCCAGAAATATGGAAATAGAAGTGCCATCAAAGATTATTTGGCCCTTTAGCCATGCAGCTATCAGAATCCTCTCCTTCTGGCTGTAGCGGTGTAGGCGGCAGATCACATCGCGTAGGCAATCCTAGTCAGCCAATTTGGGGCCAAGTGCCCTGTGCACCCTGTCAAATTCCATTGTGGTGGGTGGATCCGAATCCAATAGTTGGTGCAGGATCGCCCGGACGGTTTCTGCTAAGTCTTCAGGGCCAGTCGCCTCTGGCAACCCACGGAGCCTCAGGTTGTTGCAGCAGTTCCTGTTCTCTAAATCCTCCGCATGGAGCTGCACCTCCGCCAGCTGGTCTTGGTGGAGTGAGTGGGCCTGCTCCAACTGGGGACTCAGGTCTCCAAGGTGCTCACTGTCGAATCTTCCCTGGCCAATCTAGCATTCAGATCTTGGACCTCTGAGCGTATCTGTTGGAAGTCACAGCGGTGCTGCTCCTCCACCCATAGTACCAGAGCTTCCATATCAGATTTAGTGGGGAGAGGAGGCAGCAGGACTCTGATATCCGCATTGTCCTGTGTAGGCTGTGTAGAACACCCCGGGCTGCTCAGGGTGCCAGGTGAGGAGTCCAGGAGAGCCGGTAAGCCTGCCAGTGAGTGGGGTATCAAATACCGGAAGGCCGCTATAGAGAGGGAGACTGAAGAAGAAGGTCCCAAGTCACCATGTGGGCCAACTCAATATTGAACCCTACGGACTAAGACTGGGTTGCCAAGGCAGGCGTCACGAAACTTTTGATAATATAATGTATGTGTCAAAGGTAAACCCTTCACTATAATTACAAATCTTTACCAGATTATCAATAGATACAATATTACAAATGCCAAGGTTCCATCCAATGCAAACCCTGCTAGGGATAATACATCTTATATCAGTAACAGGAAGATAAAAAAGTTACATACTGTAATATCATCCCGTACACAGGTGAGAGTGCCTGAAGAAGCAGGGCTCCCTACGAAACGCGTTGAGGATTAACTCTATATTTGCCCCTGGATGGGTTTATCACACCATGTACCATATTGGTCTCTTTTTGTTATTGTAGAATCATATAAAAGTTATTGATATGTGATAGGGAATACAGGCAGGATGTGTTCATTTAAAAAAAATGTTATCAGTTTTTTATGAATTTTTTTATCCGTTTCTTTTATCTGTTTTTTTTCAGAAAAAAAATGATTTCTACCTCAATGGCTTTAGGGGCCCATTTAACTTTGTGCTGCATTAATATGCATTGCGTCAGGTAGCCCATTCCAAATGAAAATTGGTTCTAAGCATATTGGATTAGCCATCTATATTTAATAGGAAGTATAGGCAGGATGTGCTAATTTATTTTTTGACTGTTTTTACTAAAAAAAAAAAAATAGCTGTAAATTTTTACCGGATTGGCATTAAGGGCCCATTTACTTCTTTTGCGGTGCGGTAACCTGCATTGTGTCAGGCAGCCCATTCCAAATGATAATTGATTTTAAACATATTGGATTGGCTGTTTATATTAAGTCAGAAATATAGGGAGGATATGTTCATTTATTATTAAATATTATTTTTATCGGTTTATCGGGGGGGGATAGCTGTGAATAGTGCATTTATGTTGCCTGCTTACATGCATTGTGTTAAGGAAACACATTCAAAATGATAAAATTATAGACATTGGATTAAATATTTATATTGGAGAGGAAATGAAGACAGGACGTGTTATATATTTTTCTGTATCGGTTTACTGCTGTGAATTTCCGACCGAATAATACTATACGTGCGGTAACATGTATTGCTTTAGGGCAGACCATTAAAAATGATAATTCATTCTAAGCACATTCGATTAGTTATATATTTGTCGGGAAATGAAGGCAGGACGTGTTCTATTTATTTTTTTGTATCAGTTTTTCAGAAAAAAAAAATAGTTGTAAATATAATTTGTCTATGTCTGCCAAATTCTTCATGGAGGCCTAAAAGTGGATGGCAGGATTTACTCTTAGAATAGGTGCAAAAACTCCCCCCTTCTAAGTCACCCCTTGTCTCCGCCCTCTACCCACCTTCGAGCATCGTTCCTTGGTTCCACCCCCTACCGACCTCCGAACATCGGTCTTTGGTTCCACCCCCTACCCACCTCCGAACACTGTTCCTTGGTTCCACCCCCTACCCACCTCCGAACACCGTTCCTCGGTTCCACCTCCTACCCACCTCTGAGCACTGTTCCTTGGTTCCACCCCCTACCCACCTCTGAGCACCGTTCCTTAGTTCCACCCCCTAACCACCTCCGAGCACCCTTCCTTGTTTCCACTCCCTACCCACCACCGAACACCGTTTCTTGGTCCCACCCCCCTACCCACCTCCGAACATCGTTCCTTGGTTACACCCCCTACCCACCTCCGAGCACCGTTCCTTGGTTCCACCCCCTATCCACCTCTGAGCACCGTTCCTCGGTTCCACCCCCTACCCACCTCTGAGCATGTTCCTTGGCTCCACCCCCTTCTGAGCACTGTTCCTTGGTTCCACCCCCTACCTACCTCCAAACACTGTCCCTTGGTTCTACCCCCTACCCACCTCCGAGCACCGTTCCTTGGTTCCACCCCCACCCACCTCCGAGCACCTTTCCTTGGTTCCACCCCCACCCACCTCCGAGCACTGTTCCTTGGTTCCACCCCCTACCCACCTCCCAGGACCACCCTTTTTAGAGAATACAGAACCAAGAATCGTTTTGGGGGTGCTGAGCGATTTGTATGGAACTTGTTAATGATAACAAGAAAAGCAGTAAAATAGATCCCCTGCAGCCAGTAACAATAGACCCTACAGCAAAAATAGATCCCTGACAGCAAAAATCAACTCCCCAACAATAGATCCCCAAGCAACAATCAACCCCACCAGCAGCAATAGACCCCACCCAGCAACATTAGATCCTCCCAAGCAACAATAGACCCCCTGCAACAAAATACCCCCCCAAGCAACAATAGACCTCCTGCAGAAAATACCCCCTAAGCAACAATAGACCACCTGCAGAAAATACCCCCCAAGCAACAATAGATTCCCCTAGCAACAATGGATCCTCCCCAGCAACAATAGATCCCCCAACAATAGACCCCCCAGGCAGAAATAAATCTCCCAGCAGCAAAATACCACCTAAAGAAACAATAGACATCCTGCAGAAAATACCCCCAAGCAACAATAGACTCCCTGCAGAAAATGACCCCCTAATCAACAATAGATTCCCCCAGCAACAATGGATCCTCCCCAGCAACAATAGACCATCCAGGCAACAATAGATCCCCCTGCAGCAAAATACCCCCCAGGCAACAGCATACCCCCTACAGCAAAATACCCCCTAAGTAACAATAGATCTCCTGCAGAAAATAGCCCCAAGCAACAGTAGACCCCTGCAGAAAATGACCCCCCAATCAACAACAGATTGCCCCAGCAACAATGGATCCTTCCCAAGCAACAATAGACCCCTGCAGAAAAATACCCCCCAGCAACAATCGACTCCCTGCAGTAAAATACTCCCTAAGCAAAAATTAACCCCTGCAGAAAAATACCCCCCAAGCAACAATAGATCTCCCCAGCAACAATAGATACTCCCAAGCAAGAAAAGAAGAAAAGACCCGCCCAAAAATAGACCCACTGGAAAAAAAAATACCCCCAAAGCAACAACAGACCCCCTGCAACAAAGTACCACACAAGCAGCAATAGACCCCTACAGAAAAATACCCCCCAAGCAGCAATAGCCCCATGCAGAAAAATACCCCCCAAGCAAAAACAGACCCCCTGGAACAAAATACTGTCCAAGGAGCAATAGCCCCCTGCAGAAAAATACCCCCCAAGCAACAATAGACCCCCTGCAAAAAATACCTTCCATGCAAAAGTAGATCCACCCCAGGAACAATAGATCTCCCAGCAGCCAGCAGTAATGGACCCTTCAGCACACCCCAGCACTCCTTGCCATTATATATATTCAGGAATGGAGGGGCCAAAACTTAATCCCCCGGGTTCCTGCTGAAAAAAAATGCCCTGCCCCCCCCCCCCCCCCCCATCATCATATATAGGTTGAACCAGACAGACTTATGTTAATTTATTTTGTTTATTTATTACAGGTATTTATATCACATCAACAATTTACTAATTATGCTTATTATACATTCACATCAGTCCCCGCCCCCGAGGGGCTTACAATCTAAGGTTTTCTATTTCACTTACTAGGGCTTAGTTAAGCAGGAGCCAATTAACCTACTATCATGTCTATGGAGTGTGGAAGGAAGCCCATGCTAGAACAGTGAGAACATGCAAACTCCATGCAGATGGTGTTTTTTCTTATAACAAATACCTCTTTTTTTTGTGAGACCCGGCTGTGCAATTCCAGCTTTCCTGCCAAGGTGAGAATGAAGTCAGCTTGCTGACCGCAGCCTCATCAAGCATCCCAGCAGGCTTTGTTGTGTTTGTTACGGCTCATCATCAGGAAGCTGGCTGTCCCTTCTTGATTCCTGCACCTGGATGAGGTGCCGCAGCACATGCGGGTATCAGGAGGCCAGCTGCAAAAAGCACAAAGAGACAGTTAGGGTTTACATCTACTGTAATATCTCCTCTAGATCAGTGCTTCTCAACTGGGGTGCTGTTTGAGTTCCCCTAGAATTCCACGAGCATGCAGACATGTATTCCAGGGGGCTGTATGATGGCAGGATTGTGTGACTGGGGTCTCTGTATGATTGAAAAAAAAAGGAAAAAAGAGAAAGGTCTGGTGTCCCCAGTGACACACTTCCATCCCTATAACATATAGTAAAACAAAAGGATTCGCCCTGGGACTTTGAATGAAGTGGGTACCGTTTCCGCCAGTAAATATAACAGTAGTAAATACAGTATATGATTTATTCAAGTAAAATTGTTTACATGCATAGATAACACCAACAGTTGCCAAAAAAGGATATATATATATAAAACAAGAAATATTAGTACATGGATGTGATAGCAATCATAGTACACGGGCATCATACTACCCGACTAGTTTCGCAAGATCCAGCTTGCTCTTCAGGGGTGGATGTGTGTAACATTGTACCTAAGATAAAAAAAGTATATAGTTGGCAAAATGGCACAGTATTGGTTTAAGGGCACAGGGTAGGAGGGGTTATGGGTCCCCATACTCACCACTGAGCTTGACCATGGCTACAGGTGTGCGACTCCAAGATAGCGGCAGCAGGTGCCTCACCAGGGAGCTAAGGGGGCGAAGTCAGATGGGACCCCACCAGGGGCCAAATGGCGAGCAGGCATGGCATAGGTGTAGTGATGTAACCCAAGAGACCTTGTTAGTTCATAAAGAGTGTAGGCTGTAAACATAAGTATGTTTGTCAGGCATCTAAAGTAATAAAGTAGAATCAATAAGTACTAGCATGGAGATGTATATGCATGAAATGAGAGGCCTGGACCCAAAGATAATAGGGAACATGAAGATGGTAGTAAAACATAGGATAACAGAGGGATACTAACAGGTGCAAAGATAGAAAAGAAAAAGGAAGTGAAAGAGGTGGACGGTGATTGTGTAATATTAGGGTAGTGATGTATCCCTAAAAACCTCATTAGTCCATAAAGATTATAGGCTATAAACATGAGTATGTTTATCAGGCATCTAAAGTAGTAAAATCAATAAGTATTCGCATACAGATATGTATATATAAGTAAAAGGCCTGGGCCACGGATGGTAGGGACATGTAGATGGTGGAAAGAATAGGATAGCAGAGGGATACTAACAAGTAACAGGATGAAAAAGCCAGAGGAGAGAGGGGTGTAATATCTCCTCTAGATCAGTGCTTCTCAACTGGGGTGCTGTTTGAGTTCCCCTAGAATTCAACGAGCACGCAGACATGTATTCCAGGGGGCTGTATGATGGCAGGATTGTGTGACTGGGGTCTCTGTATGATTGAAAGGCTCTATGATGAGGGGGATCTGATATTGGGGGGTCCTGATGGGATGGAGAGACTCTGATGTGATGGGGGAGTCTGTCAGGGGGTAATCTGTTATGATGGGGCTCCTATGTATAGAGGGACCTCTGATATATGAGAAGGACTCTGATGTAATGGGCAAACTATGATGTGGTGGAGGGCTCTCATGTATTGGAGGGACGCTGATGTGATGGTGGACCTCTGACAAGAAGCAGAAACTCTAACATGAATGATTGACCTCCGATGTGATGGCAGACCTCTGACATGATGAGCAGCCTATGACGTGATGTTGAACCTCTGCCATGATGGTGGACCTCTGACGTGATGGGGGGCCCCTGATGTGATGGTTGACCTCTAATGTGAGGGGGGGGGGGGGCCTCTGACAACCGAACACATATGAATTACACAGGTTCTGAGGCTAATTTAATGCAGATAAGACTAAGTGAGTTTAATTACCACTTTAATTAGCCCCAAAAGCTGTGAAATGAATATGTGTTCGGTTTTAAAGGGATGAGGTGGTAACTCTACCTCTGATGTGATGGTAGGACTTCTAACATGATAGTGGAACACTGATGGGATGGGAGGACCTCTAAATGAATGAGTGACTTGTATAGTACAACCTATGGGAACTGAATTGCCACAGGGTGCTTTTTTGCCGCTGGTTTCCATCTGCGGTATAGCGAGGTCTTTTACCCCATGGGGTCCCAGACATGCTTACAAACACATATTTGGCCAATTTTTTCAACAGGATCTAATTAACCTACCAACATGTCTTTGGAATGTGGGAGGAAACCCACGCCGGCACAGGGAGAACATGCAAACTCCAGGCAGATGGTGTCGCGGTCGGGATTTGAACCAGCGACCCTATTGCTGCTAGGTGAGAGTGCTAACCATTACACCACTGTGCTGCCTCTGATTTGATGGTGGGCCTCTGATGTGATGGTGGGCCTCTGATGTGATGATGGAGCTCTGACATGATGGGGTGCCTCTGACATGATAGTGGGTGGGGTCTCTGACGTGATGTTGGGCCTCTGATGTGATGGTGGGCCTCTGATGTGATGGTGGGCCTCTGATGTGATGATGGAGCTCTGACATGATGGGGTGCCTCTGACATGATAGTGGATCTTTGACATGATGGCGGGTGGGGTCTCTGACGTGATGTTGGGCCTCTGATGTGATGGGGGTTGTCTGACGTGATGATGGATCTCTGACATGATGGGGTACCTCTGACGTGATAGTGGACCTCCGATGTGATGGGGGGACCTCTGATGTAATATGGGGGGACCTCTGATGTGATTATAGGACCTCCTGACATGATCGTGGACCTCTGATGTGATGTGGTGATCTCTGATGTGATGGGGGTTGTCTGACGTGATGGGGGCCTCTGACATGATAGTAGGGGGGGTCTCTGATGTGATGGTGGGACCTCTGATGTAATGGGGGGACCTCTGATGTGATTGTAGGACCTCTGACATGATCGTGGACCTCTGATGGGATGTGGTGATCTCTGATGTGATGATGGAATGCTGACGTGATGGGGGGCCTCTGATGAGATGGGAGGACCTCTGATGTGATGATGGAGCTCTGACATGATGGGGTGCCTCTGAAGTGATAGTGGATCTTTGACATAATGGGGGGTGGGGTCTCTGACGTGATGGTGGGACTTCTGACGTGATGGTGGGCCTCTGATGTGATGGGGGTGGTCTGACGTAATGGGGGCCTCTGACGTGATAGTAGGGGGGGTCTCTGATGTGATGGTGGGACCTCTGATGTAATGGGGGGACCTCTGATGTGATTGTAGGACCTCTGACATGATCGTGGACCTCTGATGTGATGTGGTGATACCTGATGTGATGATGGAACACTGACGTGATGGGGGGCCTCTGATGAGATGGGAGGACCTCTGATGTGATGATGGAGCTCTGACATGGTGGGGTGCCTCTGAAGTGATAGTGGATCTTTGACATAATGGGGGGTGGGGTCTCTGACATGATGGTGGGACTTCTGACGTGATGGTGGGCCTCTGATGTGATGGGGGTTGTCTGACGTGATGGGGGCCTCTGACGTGATAGTAGGGCGGGGGTCTCTGATGTGATGGTGGGACCTCTGATGTAATGGGGGGACCTCTGATGTGATTGTAGGACCTCTGACATGATCGTGGACCTCTGATGTGATGTGGAGATCTCTGATGTGATGATGGAACGCTGACGTTATGAGGGGCCTCTGATGAGATGGGAGGACCTCTGATGTGATGATGGATCTCTGACATGATGGGGTGCCTCTGAAGTGATAGTGGATCTTTGACATGATGGGGGTTGGGGTCTGTGACGTGATGATGGGACTTCTGACGTGATGGTGGGCCTCTGATGTGATGGGGCTTGTCTGACGTAATGGGGAGCCTCTGACGTGATAGTAGGGGGGGTCTCTGATGTGATGGTGGGACCTCTGATGTAATGGGGGGCCTCTGATATGATGGGGGACTTTTGAAGTGATGGGGGAACCACTGAGCACATTGGGGGACAAGGGGATCGACACTCCTGGATGTGTCAGTTTATGAAGTACGTTCAGCTGGGCGTGTCTCTTACATGGTCAAGTGTGCATGATAGCAAAAAAACTGTATGATAGGAACAAGAAGCTTCCCCATTCCTGACTTACCATGCCTTGTTCTGTACTGTATCCCTGTATAGAAGCGGCCATCTTGGTAGAGGCAGGGCTTTGCTTCCCCATGTCAGACCCTCCAGCAAGGAGAACAGTGAGCAGCACAGTAATGACATCACCAAATCTCACTCCAAATCTTCTGAGATGAGCAATCAGATGCCTTAGATGATCTCACGCTGCAGATATACAGCTATGAGGCTTTAGATGAGGTATAGTGCCTAAGCACACTTAGATACCAGGAGGAGCATTTCTCTTTTCAGGAGGAATTTCTAACAAAGATTTTATAGCAAATGTTCTCTTCTTGCGTTACGTTCAAGTCACAAGGAATATTTGAGGCTTGTAATTTCAAAAATATATCACTAGGTGGTGCCCTTGTATCAGTGCACATACAGTCCATGGTCATTAATGGTTGATCCAATAAGAAAAGGATGCAATAAAGAATTTCCATTTCCATTCCATTCTTTACTTCTGGCATGCGGTGCGTTTTCCTTTTCACAGCTCTGAGCAACCTATAAAAAATAAAATTGTGAAAAATAACCATGTATACTTTATGTATGTATATAATGTATAAAATATGTATAATTAATATCTAATCTATACCAGGGGTCTCCAAACTTTCTAAAAAAAGGGGCAGTTTACCGTCCTTCAGACTTTAGGGGGGGCCGGACTGTGGCCATTGGGAGAAGAAAAAATTCTGACATCAATAGGGAAAAAATAATGCCCCATTGTTTGTTTCAGTGGGAGTAATTGTGCCTCGTCATTGGTGTCATTGGGCCCCATCGTTGGGGTAATTGTTAGAAATTGTGCCCCATCATTGGTGTCATTGTGCCCCATCATTGGGGTAATTTGGAGAAATTGTGCCCCATCGTTGGTGAAATTGTTAGAAATTGTGCCCCATCATTGGTGTCATTGGGCCCCATGGTTGGTGTCATTGGGAGAAATTGTGCCCCATCAGTGTCTTCGGGGGGGAGATTATGGCCCTAAGGGCTGGATAAAAACAAGCAAAGTGCTGCATCTGGCCTCGCAGCTTGGAAACCACTGATCTATAACATCATTGGTCTAATAGGGAGCCTTATTTTGCCCCATTGTTGGTGTCATTGGGAGAAATTGTGCCCCATCGTTGGTGTAATTGGAAGAAATTGTGCCCCATCATTGGTCCAATTGGGAGAAATTGTGCCCCATCATTTATGTCACTGGGCCGCATTGTTAGTCTCATTGGGAGGAATAGTGCCCCATCATTGGTGTCATTGGGCCCCATGGTTGGAGTCATTGCAAGAAATTGTGCCCCATCATTGGTGTCATTGGGGGGGGAAATTATGGCCCTGAGGGCTGGATAAAAACAAGCAAAGTGCTGCATCTGCCCCCGCAGTTTGTAGACCACTGATCTATAACATCATTGGTCTAATAGGGAGAAATTGTGCCTCATTGTTGGTGTCATTGGAAGAAATTGAGCCCTATCGTTGGTGTAATTGGAAGAAATTGTGCCCCACCATTGGTCCAATTGGGAGAAATTTTGCCCCATCATTGGTGTCATTGGGCCGCATTGTTGGTCTCATTGGGGGGGAATAGTGCTCCATCATTGCTGTCACTGAGCCCTATGGTTGGTTCCATTGGGAGAAATTGTTCCCCATCATTGGTGTCATTGTGCCCCATCGTTGGTCCCATTAGGAGAAATTATGCCCCATCATTGGTCCAATTGGGAGAAATTGTGCATCATCGTTGGTGTCATTGGGCCCCATTGTTGGTCTCATTGGGAGGAATAGTGCCCCATCATTGGTATCATTGGGCCCTCTCCTTGGTGTAATTGGTGTCATTGGGAGAAATTGTGCCCCATCATTGTTGTCATTGGGGGCGAAATTATCGCCCTAAGGGCCGGATAAAACCAAGCAAAGTGCTGCATCCGGCCCCGCAGCTTGTAGATCACTGATCTATAACATAACCCAGCTATTTTATTCCCTGTGCCAGGCCTTTCAATTACTTTGGTACATAAGGGCTGCTCACATGTACTAAGCTGTTTAATTCTTATGGTAATAGGTTGAATTTTGGTTGTGACCCTAACTTAAAGTAGAAATAAAGTCATTTTTCTTTTCATTTTTGATAGAGTAAGGGAGGGGTATAACCCCAGGCATTGTTTTTTTTTTAATTTTTATTTATTTTTTCCCATCTTTGTCCCCACTGGGGAGATTTCTCTATTCTTCCTGTCCCATAACAAAAAGAGAAAGTGAGAGGTGATCTCTCCAAAGGGAAGGAATCCTTGGTTTTACACTTTGGGCTATGTATATATAGATATCTAGATATGTGTAGATATATACTGTATATTTACTTAATATATATTTTTTATAGCTCTATGTTATTTAGTACAGATCTATGTGTGTATAATGTGTGTGTGTATATATATATATATATATATATATATATCTATATATATATATATATAGAAAGTGTGAGAGAGAGAGAGAGAGATATTAGGGATGAGCTTCGAGTTCGAGTCGAACGCATGTTCGACTCGAACATCTGCTGTTCGCCAGTTCGCCGAACAGCAAACAATTTGGGGTGTTCGCGGCAAATTCGAATGCCGCGGAACACCCTTTAAAAGTCTATAGGAGAAATCAAAAGTGCTAATTTTAAAGGCTTATATGCAAGTTATTGTCATAAAAAGTGTTTGGGAAACTGGGTCTTGCCCCAGGGGACATGGATCAATGCAAAAAAAAGTTTTAAAAACTGACGTTTTTTCGGGAGAAGTGATTTTAATAATGCTTAAAGTGAAACAATAAAAGTGTAATATTCCTTTAAATTTCATACCTGGGGGGTGTCTATAGTATGCCTGTAAAGGGGCGCATGTTTCCCGTGTTTAGAACAGTCTGACAGCAAAATGACCTTTCAAAGGAAAAAAAGTCATTTAAACTACTCGCGGCTATTAATGAATTGCCGGTCCGACAATACACATAAAAGTTCATTGATAAAAACAGCATGGGAATTCCCCACAGGGGAACCCCGAACCAAAATTTAAAAAAAAAATGACGTGGGGGTCCCCCTAAATTCCATACCAGGCCCTTCAGGTCTGGTATGGATATTAAGGGGAACCCCGGCCAAAATTTTTTAAAAAAATGGCGTGGGTCCCCCTCAAAATCTATACCAGACCCTTCAGGTCTGGTATGGATTTTAAGGGGAGCCCCGTGCCAAATTTTTTTAAAAAAAGGGCGTGGGGTCCCCCCAAAAATCCATACCAGACCCTTATCCGAGCACGCAACCTGGCAGGCCGCAAGAAAGGAGGAGGGGACGAGAGAGCACCCGAGCACCCCCCCTCCCGAACCGTACCAGGCCACATGCCCTCAACATTGGAAGGGTGCTTTGGGGTAGCCCCCCAAAACTCCTTGTCCCCATGTTGATGAGGACAAGGGCCTCATCCCCACAACCCTGGCCGGTGGTTGTGGGGGTCTGCGGGTGGGGGGCTTATCGGAATCTGGAAGCCCCCTTTAACAAGGGGACCCCCAGATCCCGGCCCTCCCCCCTGTGTGAAATGGTAAGGGGGTACTTTACCCCTACCATTTCACTAAAAAAGTGTCAAAAATGTTAAAAATGATAAAAGACAGTTTTTGACAATTCCTTTATTTAAATGCTTCTTCTTTCTTCTTTCTTCTATCTTCTATCTTCCTTCGGTTTCTTCCTCCATCTTCTTCTTCTTCTGGTTCTTCTGGTTCTTCCTCCGGTGTTCTCATCCGGCATCTTCCTCCGCGGCGTTGGCGTCTTCTTCCCTTCTTCTCCTCGGGCTGCTCCACATCCATGATGGCATGGAGGGAGGCTCCCGCTGTGTGACGCTTCTCCTCTTCTGACGGTTCTTAAATAACGGGGGCGGAGCCACCCGGTGACCCTGCCCCCTCTGACGCACTTCCCTGTGGCATTCCCACAGAGGGGGCGGGGTCACCGGGGGGCCCCGCCCCCCATTATTTAAGAACCGTCAGAAGAGGAGAAGCGTCACACAGCAGGAGCCTCCCTCCATGCCATCATGGATGCGGAGCGGCCCGAAAAGAAGATGAAGACAAGAAGATGAAGAGAAGAAGATGAAGAGAAGAAGATGAAGAGAGAAGCGTCACACAGTGGGAGCCTCCCTCCATGCCATCATGGATGCGGAGTGGCCCGAGGAGAAGAAGGGAAGAAGAGGCCAATGCCGCGGAGGAAGATGCCGGACGAGAACACCGGAGGAAGAACCAGAAGAACCAGAAGAAGAAGAAGGTGGAGGAAGAAACTGAAGGAAGATAGAAGATAGAAGAAAGACGAAAGAAGATAGAAGAAAGAAGAAGCATTTAAATAAAGGAATTGTCAAAAACTGTCTCTTGTCATTTTTAACATTTTTGACACTTTTTTAGTGAAATGGTAGGGGTACCCCTTCCCATTTCACACAGGGGGGAGGGCCGGGATCTGGGGGTCCCCTTGTTAAAGGGGGCTTCCAGATTCTGATAAGCCCCCCGCCCGCAGACCCCCACAACCACCGGCCAGGGTTGTGGGGATGAGGCCCTTGTCCTCATCAACATGGGGACAAGGTGTTTTGGGGGGCTACCCCAAAGCACCCTCCCAATGTTGAGGGCATGTGGCTTGGTACGGTTCAGGAGGGGGGGCCGCTCTCTCATCCCCCCTCTTTTCCTGCGGCCTGCCAGGTTGTGTGCTCGGATAAGGGTCTGGTATGGATTTTTAGGGGAATCCCACGCCATTTATTTTTTTTACATTTTAGTGCGGGGTCCCCCTTAAACTCCATACCAGACCTGACGGGTCTGGTATATATTTTGAGGGGGACCCCACACCATTTTTTAAAAAAAATTTTGGCCGGGGTTCCCCTTAATATCCATACCAGACCTTAAGGGCCTGGTATGGAATTTAGGGGGACTCCCCACGTCATTTTTTTTTTAAATTTTGGTTCGGGGTTCCCCTGTGGGGAATTCCCATGCTGTTTTTATCAATGAACTTCTATGTGTATTGTCGGACCGGCAATTAAATTATTATTTATTATTTATTAATAATTTAATAATAAATTATTATTAAATTATTAATAGCCGCGAGTAGTTTTAAATGACTTTTTTTTCCTTTGAAATGTCATTTTGCTGTCAGACTGTTCTAAACACGGGAAACATGCGCCCCTTTACAGGCATACTATAGACACCCCCCAGGTACGAAATTTAAAGGGATATTACACTTTTATTGTTTCACTTTAAGCATTATTAAAATCACTGCTCCCGAATATACGGCCGTTTTTAAAACTTTTTTTTGCATTGATCCATGTCCCCTGGGGCAGGACCCGGGTCCCCAAACACTTTTTTTGACAATAACTTGCATATAAGCCTTTAAAATTAGCACTTTTGATTATTCATGTTCGTGTCCCATAGACTTTAACGGTGTTCGAACAAATTTTTTGCCTGTTCGCATGTTCTGGTGCCAACCGAACAGGGGGGTGTTCGGCTCATACCTAATAGATATAAATCTATATATATATACTGTACATATTTTTATATATATATAAATATATATACACATATATACATATATTTTTTTTTATTAGATCTATGTATTTTAGTACAAATGTATGTTAGCCCCAAGCACGTTTGAATCCTTAACATGTTTGGTCCATCGAGCCTGTCCCTTTTCATGTATACTGCATATATGTATACACATTTATATATATATATATATAAATAAATATCTATCTATCTATCTATCTATCTATCTATCTATCTATCTATCTATCTATCTGTGTGTGTGTGTGTGTGTGTGTGTGTAGATAATGTTTTTATTTATTTATGTATTTTTAATAGATCTATATTTTTTATTTATTTTTATATAGATTACAAAGCCCTGTTAATTAGTGTATATATATATATATATATATATATATATATATATAGATAGATAGATAGATAGATAGATAGATATCTATATATATATATACAGCTATATATATATATATATATATATATATATATATATATATATATATATATATACAGTAGATGTATATATCTACTGTATCTATCTATCTTTTTTTTTTATTTTTTTTTTATTTTTTTATAGATCTAGATCTATGTTATTTAGTACAGATCTATGTTTGTTCCATGCATGATTGCATCCACTTACTGTAAGTGCATTGCTGTGAAATATTGAAATATTGCTTAAACAGATGCTGTACAGTCGATGCATTAATTGTTTTATATAATGAAATCGTGGTCCTTGCACATTTTGACTTCTGCAGTAAATCCCAGATAAAGATGAAAGATAAATCAAAGTTATGCAGTAGTCAGAGGCGGGTAGTGGGGTCCCCCGGGGTTCTGTGCTTGGACCAATCCTATTTATTTTGTTCATAAACGACCTGGAGGATGGGATAAACAGTTCAATCTCTGTATTTGCGGATGATACTAAGCTAAGCAGGGCAATAACTTCTCCGCAGGATGTGGAAACCTTGCAAAAAGATCTGAACAAATTAATAGGGTGGGCAACTACATGGCAAATGAGGTTCAATGAAAAATGTAAAATAATGCATTTGGGTGGCAAAAATATAAATGCAATCTATACACTGGGGGGAGAACCTCTGGGGGAATCTAGGATGGAGAAGGACCTGGGGGTCCTAGTAGATGATAGGCTCAGCAATGGCATGCAATGCCAAGCTGCTGCTAACAAAGCAAACAGAATATTGGCATTAAAAAGGGGATCAACTCCAGAGATAAAACGATAATTCTCCCGCTCTACAAGACTCTGGTCCGGCCGCACCTGGAGTATGCTGTCCAGTTCTGGGCACCAGTCCTCAGGAAGGATGTACTGGAAATGGAGCGAGAACAAAGAAGGGCAACAAAGCTAATAAAGGGTCTGGAGGATCTTAGTTATGAGGAAAGGTTGTGAGCTCTGAACTTATTCTCTCTGGAGAAGAGACGCTTGAGAGGGGATATGATTTCAATTTATAAATACCGTACTGGTGACCCCACAATAGGGATAAAACTTTTCTGCGAAAGGGAATTCAACAAGACACGCGAGCATTAACTAAAATTAGAAGAGAAGAGGATTAACCTTAGACTGCGTAGAGGGTTCTTTACTGTAAGAGTGGTAAGGATGTGGAATTCCCTTCCACAGGCGGTGGTCTCAGCGAGGAGCATCGATAGTTTCAATAAACTATTAGATAAGCACCTGAACGACCACAACATACAGGGATATACAATGTAATACTGACATATAATCACACACATAAGTTGGACTTGATGGACTTGTGTCTTTTTTCAACCTCGCCTATTATGTAACTGTGTAACTAAAAGATCTCTTTCCTGATTACATTGATGTTGCACTTACAAAAACAAAGAAATAAAAAAAAAAAACTGTATACAGAAAAAAGAGAACAGACTAGACCAAAATTCTTAGATAAGATTTTCGAAAAAAAAAAAAATTATTTCGGAAATCCACCCATGTTACATGGGTGGATTTCCAAAATAATTTTTTTTTCGAAAATCTTATCTAAGAATTTTCGTTCGAATTTCCCACCATTAGTGGGCTGCAGCAACAGCCGGTTTTCGTGCGGCCATCGAATTTGAGTGATCTGGCATGTTGGACATTTATTTTTGAAAAGCAAACAATTTTCTAATCAATGATGGGAGAATCGTGTGAGAAATAGAATCGAAAAAGAAATGCACATGAGTGCAAGAAAAGAAAATTCCCAGAAAAAAAAAATTCCCTGGCACAAAAATAATTTTCTGTAGCAATATGAGGTGTAATTGAAGGTTTGGTTGATCAAATATCGAAAATCAATGGTGGCACAATCGGATCACAAAATTAAAAAAATTTCTGATTTTTTTTTAAGTAAGTTTGTTTGAATTCAACCCATGTATGGCCTGCATAACACTAAATATTCAAAATAATAATTGTAGGAGACTATACACCTTGGTATATGTGACACCATGACACAGTGACACCATGAAATTAAGAGATGCTTGCTTCTTGGGAGGAAAGCAAGGGCAAACCTAGACAACATTATAAAAAGCAGACACATCACCCTACCGACAAAGTGCCGTATAGTCAAAGCTATGGTTTTCCCAGTAGTAACCTATGGATGTGAAAGTTGGTCCATAAGCAAGGCTGAACATCGAAGAATTGAACTATTGTGTTGGAGAAGACTCTTAAAAGTCCCTTGGATGGCAAGAAGATCAAACCAGTCAATCCTGAATGAAATCAACCCTGAATATTCACTGGAAGGACAGATCCTGAAGCTGAAACTTGAATACTTTGGCCACCTAATGTGAAGAGAGGACACATTGGAAAAGACCCTGATGCTGGGAAACATGGAAGGAAATAGGAGAAGAGGACAACAGAAAACAAGATGGATAGATAGCATCACCAAACAAGGAACATGAAGTTAAGCAAGCTCCAGGAGACAGTGGAGGACAGAAAAGCCTGGCGCGCTATGGTCCTTAGAGGTCACAAAGAATCGGACACGACTAAACAACAACTACTATACACCCAATGTAGAACTGACTAAGGACATCCCCTGGCTAAGGCCTAAAACAGAGCAATTCCATCTATTATATCGGGAAAATTACTGAAATTGACCGGGAACATGAAATTAAGAGACGCTTGCTTCTTGGGAGGAAAGCAAGGGCAAACCTAGACAACATTATAAAAAGCAGAGACATCATCCTACCGACAAAGTGCCGTATAGTCAAAGCGATGGTGTTCTCAGTAGTAACCTATGGATGTGAAAGGGAGGCTGAACGTCGAAGAATTGAACTATGGTGTTGGAGAAGACTCTTGAAAGTCCCTTGGATGGCAAGAAGATCAAACCAGTCAATCCTGAAGGGAATCAACCCTAAATATTCACTGGAAGGACAGATCCCGAAGCTGAAACTCAAATAGTCTGGCCACCAAATGTGAAGAGAGGACCCATTGGAAAAGACCCTGATGATGGGAAACATGGAAGTAAAAAGGAGAAGAGAACAACAGAAAAAAGATGGATAGATAGCATCACCAAACAAGGAACAGTTAAGTTAAAGTTAAGCAAGCTCCAGGAGGCAGTGGAAGACAGAAAAGCCGGGCGCATTATGGTCCTTAGAGGTCACGAAGAATCGGACATGACTAAACAACAACTACTATACACCCAATGTAGAACTGACTAATGACATCCCCTGGCTAAGGCCTAAAACAGAGCAATTGCATCCATTATATCAGGAAAATTACTTAATTTGACCGGGAACATTGCTGGTATAAATTTCTATAGCAGACGATTCCTCCAAATGTTAGTGTCTTCTTCCAACACAAAGGTGTCATACCTCCCCATATCTCCCTAAGAACCCATAGGTGTCTCTTTATCTCTCTTTACTATCTTATCATGATTATTTTTTTGTTGTTAAACTGGACATGATGTGAAAATTTATATGTGTTTGCTTTAAGCTAACCCATCCCAGAGAGAGAATCGCAGCTTTATTACTTTCAATCAATAAAGTATTTATTGTGCCCTTCAAATTGTCCTGTCCTAAGTTTCAATGCAACTAGTTTAGATTTCAAATGCCAACTTCCCTTTCTTTAGCTTAAAGCTGAGCTCCGAGCAAACATTTAACCACTTGGCGCCCGTGTTATAGCTGGAAGATGGCTACAGCGCAGGCTTAAATTGCTGGGAGAGAGCGTACATGGACATCCTCCCGTTCTCACGCTGCCCACGTGCCCTAGGGGACTCGGCTGATCACAGATCAGGGTAAAGGGCCCATCACAGTGGGCCCTTTACCATGTGATCAGCTGTCAGCCAATGACAGCTGATCACGGAAGTAAACAGAAGCCAGTTATCTGCTTTTTTTCCCCCCTCGCGCTGTTAGCATGAAGAAAAGAAGAAAGCCGTTAAACAGCTTCTGTTAGAGGGACATCAGTCTCCTTCGTGCCCACCAGTGCTGCTAATCAGTGCCCACCAGTGCCATCTATTAGTGCCTATCAGTACTGCTAATCAGTGCCCATCAGTGCTGCCAATCAGTGCCCATCAGTGCTGCCAATCAGTGCCCATCAGTGCCTCATCATCAGTGTCACTTATCAGTGCCCATCAGTGTCACCTCTCCATGCTGCCTATCAGTGCCCATCAATTCCACCTATCAGTGCCCATCAGTACCATCCATTAGTGCAGCCTCATCAGTGCCTCCTGATCAGTGCCCACCAGTGCCGCCTCATCAGTGTCCATCAGTGCCACCTCATCAGAACCCATCAGTGATCATCAGTGCCATCCATCAGTGCAGCCTCATCAGTGCCTCCTGATCAGTTCCCACCAGTGCTGCCTCATCAGCGCCCATCAGTGCCACCTCATCAGTGGTATCAGTGGGAGGAATAGTGCCCCATCATTGGTATCAGTGCGGGAGAATAGTGCCCCATCATTGGTATCAGTGGGAGGAATAGTGCCCCATCATTGGTATCAGTGGGAGGAATAGTGCCCCATCATTGGTGTCAGTGGAAGGAATAGTGCCCCGTCATTGGTGTCAGTGGGAGGAATGGTGCCCCATCATTGGTATCAGTGGGAGGAATAGTGCCTCATCATTGGTGTCAGTGGGAGGAATAGTGCCCCATCATTGGTATCAGTGGGAGGAATAGTGCCCCATCATTGGTATCAGTGGGAGGAATAGTGCCCCATCATTGGTGTCAGTGGGAGGAATAGTGCCCCGTCATTGGTGTCAGTGGGAGGAATAGTGCCCCGTCATTGGTGTCAGTGGGAGGAATAGTGCCCCATCATTGGTGTCAGTGGGAGGAATAGTACTCCAAGTGCCAGATAAAGACAAGCAAAGGGCAACATCTGGGCCCCAGACCACAGTTTTGAGACCACTGACATACATCTTCTCACCGAGTTTCAAGTTGGCAGAGACCATCATGGCTTCCTTGACTGTTAAATGTGTTAATGCCATCTTGTATTATATAACAGGACATCTTCCTGAATGCTTGTAGCTCCCTCAAATGCCAGGGCCCATCAAGAGACAAGAGGCTACCCTTTAGTCCCCACCAAAGGTACCTGTCCCAGTTGGGTCTGTCACAAGAGCACTTCCTGTTGATTAATTCTACAGTGCAGCTGAGGCTGCAGAGAAAGAGTTGGGGGAGATCTGTGTCCTCTTTCTCTGTCTCAAAGGTGAGACATCTGGGGTCTGTCTATACCTATAATAGTATTATATATAATAGGCATTGCAAGGCTGAAAGTTCCAAGCATGACTCCCACAGGCAGAGGCACAATGGGACTTATGCCCCGTACACACGGTCGGATTGGAAAATGTGTGATAGGACCTTGTTGTCGGAAATTCCGACCGTGTGTAGGCTCCATCACACATTTTCCATTGGATTTTCCGACCCACAAAGTTTGAGAGCAGGATATAAAATTTTCCGACAACAAAATCCGTTGTCGGAAATTCCGATCGTGTGTACACAAATCCGACGGACAAAGTGCCACGCATGTTCAGAATAAATAAAGAGATGAAAGCTATTGGCCACTGCCCCGTTTATAGTCCCGACGTACGTGTTTTACGTCACTGCGTTCAGAATGATCGGATTTTCCGACAACTTTGTGTGATCGTGTGTATGCAAGACAAGTTTGAGCCAACATCCGTCGGAAAAAAACCTAGGATTTTGTTGTCGGAATGTCCGAACAAAGTCCGACCGTGTGTACGGGGCATTAGAGTTTCGCAACAGCTGGAGGGCTGCCAGTTTGAGACCCCTGGTTTAGGGCCATTCACATGCACCCCACACATCCACTCAGGTTGGGGGGGGGGGGAACTGTAAGCAAGGCTGTACAGGACCTCGTGGTTTCTAACAGCAGCCCTGTATGTGCCCCTACCCAGAAGTTCTGGCGAGAGGCACTTTGGAAACAGGAGGTTTTTATTGTACCCAAAGGAACTGGAGGTTGCTGGTTGTTTTTTTGCAGGCTCCCCAAGATGTAGTTGGGCAGAAAACATAAAAGTCTTTAGCACTGCTTTAACTAAAAATTGAGGTCTACCATTTGTTTGGCATGGCTCCATATAATTTGAAGTAATTATTCATCTTCTCGTTCTATTTTTCTCTGAAGAGTTCCCTGATCACGTGGCTGGCGTTGTATCGGTGTATCAAGATACAGATGGGTTAGTGAAACATCAACTAGTTTTTAGGGTCTTCTGAGAATATCCTGAAAGCTATTACTCACACTCAGCATTGTACAAATCAAGGGATCGGGTCACGTCCTCTTGGAAGTACCTTTCACTGAACTCACTGATCTTTTGTTTTATCCTGGAATAAAATATTATAACCCTCATCATTCTAGATAATGACGCCTACATTAGACAGTATTATAACACCAGGCCTTCGGCCAAAAACTGTGATAGGTGAAAAATAAGTTAAGGAAGACATAGGGGCTATATAAAATGGACTTTTGATTTTTTTATAAGTTATGTACTCACTCACCTCTCTGAACTCCGTGAACTAAGTCAAATCCATCAAATTCAAAATAGTTTATTTAGAGTCCCAAAGTATTCTTTTGTCTAAGTCCACATTTGATGCAGATTTGCTGCACATTCACCAAGGGGTTGTCAAAGGTTTGCCCAAATCCTTTACTTGCATTCAGTGTTCATTTGCCGCCTGTATTATTCTCCAGTCAGGATTATGAACCATGGGAAGATGCCTAATTCCAGGTAGGTGAATGGACTCATCTTTCATTATGTATAGACCCCAAAGAGTCAATACCCAGCTCTACTGTTGGAAAAATCTTTGGCATTCAACTCATCGGTAAGCATTTGGGTGGAGGTAGACAGAGTAGTAAATAGGGAGCTCTTTCCATGTTACATTGGTAAATATGAATATTATGTTGCGTTTATATGTACACAGTTTTATATTGATAGCATACTGCTATTCTCACCAGATTTGGAGTGAGATTTGATGGTGTGATTACTGTGCTGTTTTCCTTGCTGGAGTGGAAGTTGTATCTGAGGACCTGCAGTTCTATCAGAATAGATAAAGCAGGGATCTCCCTGTCTCTGCTTCATCTATTCTGTTGATCTGGAATTTTTCTGCATTTCTCCTGCTGCTTCTTTATCATTACCCCACCAGACATCAGATGACCAGTCATCATGGTCCTCAGATCATCAGTCATCTGGGTCCTCAGATCACCAGTCATCTGGGTCCTCAGATCACCAGTCATCTGGGTCCTCAGATCGCCAGTCATCTGGGTCCTCAGATCGCCAGTCATCTGGGTCATCAGATCACCAGGCATCAGGGTAACCAGATTATCATTCTTTGGGGCCATCAGATCACCAGTCATCAGGTCATCAGATCACCATGCATCCTGGTCATCAGATCACCAGGCATCATGGCCATTAGATTATCATTCTTTGGGGTCATCAGATCATCAGGAAACAGGGTCATCAGACTACCAGGCATTAGGGTCATTAGATCAAAAGCCATTAGGGTCAAACAATCACCAGGCATCAGGGCAATCGGATTACTATTTTATGGGGTCATCAGATCAACAGGCATCAGGGTCATCAGATTACCAATCTTTGGGGTCATCAGATTATCAGGCAACACGGTAATCATATCACCAGGCATCAAGGTCATCGGATCACCAAGCATCAGGGTTAATCGATCACCAAGCATCAGGGTCATCATATCACCATGCATCCTGGTCATCAGATCACCAGGCATTAGGGTCATCAGATTACCAATCTTTGGGGTCATTAAATCACCAGGCAACATGGTCATCAGATCCTCAGGCATCAGGGCGATCATCAGATCCCCAGGTATTGGGGTCAACCAATTCCCAGGCATGAGGGTCATCAGATTACCATTCTTTGGGGTCATCAGTTAACCAGGCATGAGGGTCATCAGATTACCATTGTTTGGGGTCATCAGGTCACCAGGCAACAGGGTCAACCGATCACCAGGCATTAGGGTCATCATATCACCATTTATCACGGTCACCAGATCATTAGGCATCAGGGAAGTAGCTCTGACAAGAGGGAAAAAAAGCCCTGCTCCTCTACCAAGATGGCCATCTCTACAAAGAGACACAACAAAGTGGAGATGGCGTGGGCCCTGGACCACTGTTAATAAGAGCTCTGGTCTGGTAACTCGAAGTTCTCTTATAGGTGGCTCCCCAGGGAGTAACGGTCATAGCGCAGTGCAAATTATAGGTAGATTGGAGTGGGGTAAAGAAAGCACTGGACTCGTTTTTATAAACATATATAAAAAGTTTTATTAAAATTAATAACACCTTTTCCAAGACATGAAGGTTTACCCTTTATCACGGCTACAAAGAAATAAAGAAAAAATGATAAGTACATTATACATGGTCCTATCTGATAACTAGTCACCATGCTTGAAGTAATAAAAAATGCTTTTAATATCATTTAAATTTTAATATAATAGTATACCTTACCCATTATTACAGGAATCCATGAAATGCCTAGACTAATTAAAGTACAACTATTAAAGATCACCGGTTGATGGTGAAAATATTTAAATTGAGCATAAAGGACAGGAAGATTCTTTTTATTTGAATTTCAGAAGACATTTCATATATATATATATATATATATATATATATATATATATATATATATATATATATATATATAGTTTGTATTTACACATACGATCAGGTGTTTTATTTATGACTTTTATGTTACATTTTATATATTTTTATATATATTTTCTTCCCGATGTAAAGTGTTTTTTTTTTTTGTTTGTTTTTTTTTTGTTTTTTTCTTCAAATAAAGTCTTTGTTATATATTTATACTGTGTCAAATAAAGTATTTCCCATATAACACACCATTGATTGTTTTCTCCAGCTAACCTTAATTATTATTTTTTTATTCTGGGAGGAGGTGCGAGAGACCACATACTTGATAACCAATAAGAAAATTCCGGACGACCCCTGGGTATGCCTGCACCATGGTAGCAATACAACATCCAATAACTATCGGAAAAGCCTAACACCACACCTCCTCAATGCGGCTAAGAGTCTCATCCCTAGACACTGGCGAGATAGTATGAGACCTTCAATGCGGGAGTGGCTCGACAAAATAGATGAAATCTATCATATGGAATATCTGAGGTACAGTGAAGGAACGGAGATCGAGGAGTATGAGGAGACATGGAGAGACTGGGTCAAATTTAAGGCTTCCAACCAGGCAGCAGAGGTGTGGGAGGATATAGCAGAAAACTAACCCTAAATGAGGCATCCAAATTAAGATCGAAGTTATCTATATTGACAGGCTACAGAGTCACGGGAAATAGTAGGAAGGGATTACTAGCAGCTCGAGGTTGCGTTGGGGCTCTCTCTCTCTCAAATGGGGGGGGGGCTTCGGGAGGGGGGGGGATAGGGGGGAGGGTATATAGTAATAGGATACGGAATTAAACAATGAAGGTTAAAGGTAACTATTGTATAGAGTATACAGGGATCATAAAGTGTACCGGTTAACAGAAAACAGCCACAAGGATGTGAAAGTATTGAGGGATAAGTTTGACTGAAAAGTTGAAATAATATATCCTCATGAAAAGTACTTAGCTGATGTGGCAAAAAAAAAAAAAAAAATTATTATTATTATTTTTTTTAATTTAGAATGTTTGTTTGAAACTGTTTTTCATTTATTTCAAGTATTTGCTTTATTATTTATTTATACTGCTCCTGTGATCATGTTTTATTAATTACAATTCCTACATTTATTTTTTTGTAAGATTTGTGTTTTATACCTTCATTTCTTTTTGTAAGATTTGAACTTTTTTTATACATGAATTTTTCCATGTTTTCTAAGTTTTTTTTATTTGTATTTATACTTTTTTTGTTCATTTCTACAATCATTTAATTCAATCTGATTTTATTGAGAAAAAAAAGCATACAAGAAAAAGTACTTCACATATACATCATTAGTAGTAGTAGTGTTGATAACAATAGATCCAGTGTATTCGCAGGATACATATTTCTACAATCATTTTTTGTAAGTTGAGTGTTAAAAAATGCACCAAAAAAATTCTAAACAACATAGATATGCTTTGCACCATGTTTTTTTTTATACATTCATATTTTCACGTTATGTACGTTTTTTTTATTTGTATTTATACTTTTCTTGTACATTTCTACAATACTTTTTGTAAGTTGAGTGTTAAAAAAATACACAAAAAAAGAAACAATTTCTATTCACCTTAGATATGCTTTGCACCATGTTTTTTTATACATTCATTTTTTCATGTTTTGTAAGTTTTTTTTATTTGTATTTATACTTTCTTTTGTTCATTTCTACAATCATTTTTTTGTATGTGGAGTTTTAAAAAAATGCACAAAATAAAAATAAAATTAATTTCTATTCACCTTAGATATGCCTTGCACTATGTTTGTATATTCATTTTTTTCATGTTTTGTACGTTTTTTTAAATTTAGATTTATACTTTTTTTTTTAGTTAATTTCTACAATTGTTTTTTGTAAGTTGAAAAAATAAAATAAATAATAATTAATTTCTAAACACCTTAGATATGGTTTGCACCAAGATAATTTTATGGTTCAATAAGTTTTTATTGATGTTTTCGCAAGAATATAAACATATAAAAACAAGGAAAAAAAAGACAGAATGAAGGAGTGTAAACAGTGTCAGTTACCTGACTAAGGCCTCTTTCACACGGGGCAGATCAGTCATGATCCGCCCCGTGAACATCCGCTGGCTCAGCGGGGATAGCTCCGCCGATCCCCGCTGAGCAGGAAGATGACAGGTGCATCGCTGCACACTGTGCAGCGACGGACCTGTCAGAGCGCCGCTCTCCCCTATGGGGGGATCGGATGATGACGGTCCGTAGTGTCCGTCGTCATCCGATCCGATCCGAAAACGGATGGAAAAGTAGGTTTTTCCTCCGTTACACTTTTCGGATCGGAGCGGGTCGGATGTCAGCGGACATGTCACCGCTGACATCCGACGCTCCATAGGGATGACTGTATGTCCGTTTTTCATCCGAAAACGGAAGGATGAAAAACGGACATACGGATCGTCCGTGTGAAAGAGGCCATATAGTCTCCTTATAAACAAATATTTCTTTTAAATATTAAAATAGTGCAAACGTATACAAGTGTGAGGGTTGTTGTAAATGAATTGTTACGTTAAACCCGAATAACAAGTGTTTGTTGACATATAAGCATTAACTACTCTATGTTGGGGTGCCCCTTTGGGAGCCTGCTGCACCCCTGGACATAGGTAGTCTAGGATAACCAACGTAAACATAAGTTTCAACAGTGTGGATAGTAACAAATTTTTAGATCTCCATTTACATGGGAGATCCTATAGTTATATTGCATCAAGAGAAATATATCGGAGACCTAAAAAAGAGGAAAGAAAGGAAAAGCAGAATAGATGAAGGCGAGATAAGTGTAGAATAGAAAAAATAATAGAAGGGGAGGGGGGGGGGGGGGTAGGGAGACAGCGAGCTTCGGTCTATGTATGAGGTCTTTACTTTAAATGAGAGGTATAATGGATATGGTTTTTTCAGTTCCTAGGTGGGGTTCTTAGCCGAGAGTCTTTGTTTGAGTTTGTCTGAGGTAGAGTAACGCCTCCAGATACTCCAGACAAAAGAGAACTTAGCATACTTGTCTAGGGCTTTGGCCTGCATTTCTTCCATTAGCATGTAGTTGTTTACCTCTCTTACCCACTCAATTAGGGAGGGGGGCGTAGTAGTTTTCCAATGTCTGGGTATGAGTTGTCTACCTGCACTAACAAAAAATTTCAGAAGGCCGTTTTTTTGTGATTTGATTGTCCCTGGAGGGATGGATAGGAGGGCGATAGAGGGTGATGGTAACAGTGGCTTATTATAGATGTCAGAGTAAATTTGAAAAATTTGAGTCCAGAATTGGAGAAGAACATCACACTCCCACCAGATGTGTATATAAGTACCTTCCATTGTGTTGCATCTCCAGCATCTGTCTGAGTTAGATGGGAACATGATCCTGAGAGTAGTTGGGACCCGATACCACCTCGACAACAATTTATAGTTTTTCTCTTGTGTATAGCTTGATACGGAGGTTTTGTTCGTGAAGAGGAAGGCTTTCCCCCACTCCGCCTCAGTTATGTCTTTCCCGACCTCCACTGACCATTTAGTAGTATACCAAGATAATTTTAGAGTAATGAAAAATGGGACAAAATTCAGAACAAATGTAGTCTTTTTCTCTATACAGACGCTATTTCCCTTAAAATTAGAACTAGACCAACTGAAAAAAATGAAAATTTTCTATACTTTTTTTACCTTCTTTATAATGTATACAAAATGAAATAAGTGTTAAAAGATAACGTCACCAAAATGTAATTTTTTTTTAAAGGTGCCTTTCTCAGCTCTGTATTATAACTTATAACAAAGCTATTGCTGAAGTGTATGTAAACTCAAACAGCGATCTTCTCTTATGTGTTCCCTTTTGATCTGCTGAATATACTATTGAAGGTGTTTTGTTATATCTGTTCTTAAAACTCGAAAAAAAAGAAATCTGTTGATCCTGCCAGAAATCCAGTGAGTTCCTAACTTTCTTTGCTTTCCACTGTGATGCACTGCTATAAGCATCGTGCTATCGTGCATTGGAGGTCAGTGGGAAGAATGTTCCTTAAATTGGTGGTCAGTGGGAAGAATGTTCCTTAAATTGGTGGTCAGTGGGAAGAATGTCCCTTACATTGGTGATCAGTGAGAAGAATGCTCCTTACATTGGTGATCAGTGGGAAGAATGCTCCTTACATTGGTGGTCAGTGGGAAGAATGTTCCTTACATTGGTGATCAGTGAGAAGAATGTTCCTTACATTGGTGATCAGTGGGAAGAATGTCCCTTACATTGGTGATCAGTGAGAAGAATGCTCCTTACATTGGTGATCAGTGGGAAGAATGCTCCTTACATTGGTGGTCAGTGGGAAGAATGTTCCTTACATTGGTGATCAGTGAGAAGAATGTTCCTTACATTGGTGATCAGTGAGAAGAATGTCCCTTACATTGGTGATCAGTGAGAAGAATGTTCCTTACATTGGTGATCAGTGGGAAGAATGTTCCTTACATTGGTGATCAGTGGGAAGAATGTTCCTTACATTGGTGATCAGTGGGAAGAATGTTCCTTACATTGGTGATCAGTGGGAAGAATGTTCCTTACATTGGAGGTCAGTGAGAAGAATGTCCCTTACATTGGTGATCAGTGAGAAGAATGTTCCTTACATTGGTGATCAGTGGGAAGAATGTTCCTTACATTGGTGATCAGTGAGAAGAATGTTCCTTACATTGGTGATCAGTGAGAAGAATGTTCCTTACATTGGTGATCAGTGAGAAGAATGTTCCTTACATTGGTGATCAGTGAGAAGAATGCTCCTTACATTGGTGATCAGTGAGAAGAATGTCCTTACATTGGTGGTCAGTGAGAAGAATGTTCCTTACATTGGTGATCAGTGGGAAGAATGTTCCTTACATTGGTGATCAGTGAGAAGAATGTTCCTTACATTGGTGGTCAGTGGGAAGAATGTTCCTTACATTGGTGATCAGTGAGAAGAATGTTCCTTACATTGGTGATCAGTAGGGATGAGCTTCGTGTTCGAGTCGAACCCATGTTCGACTCGAACATCGGCTGTTCGACCGTCCGTCGAATTGCGAACGATATGGGCCGTTCGCGCCAAATTCGTGTGGCGCGTCACGGCCCATAATTCACTGCGGCATCGCAGTGCATTGCTGGCTGATGATTGGCCAAGCATGCACTATGACCCGCATGCTTGGCCAATCACAGCGCCGTCAGTAGAGAGAGCTGTAATTGGCCAAAGCCAGGGTGGCTTTGGCCAATTATGGCTCAGGGGATTTAGTACACACCCCACACTATATAAGGCCGCCTGCACGGCGGCCCTGTGTAGTGTGTGTTCCGGTGTGCTGAGAGATAGAGAGAGAGAGAGACAGTGTCATTTGATTTGAGTTAGATAGATTAGGCAGAACAGTCAGTCAGTTAGCTGCACTTACAGTGTATTGTGTATATATATGCATCCCAGGTGTTGCATATATATATATACACTGTATTCAGTTTAGCTAGATCCGTTCCTGTTATCTTCTATCTAGACTATTTAGTGCAGTGTGTCCTGCTCACAGTGTTCAGCTAGATCCGTTCCTGCTATTTACATTCAGTGCAGTGCGTCCTGCTCACAGTGTTCAGCTAGATCCGTTCCTGCTATTTACATTCAGTGCAGTGCGTCCTGCTCACAGTGTTCAGCTAGATCCGTTCCTGCTATTTACATTCAGTGCAGTGCGTCCTGCTCACAGTGTTCAGCTAGATCCGTTCCTGCTATTTACATTCAGTGCAGTGCGTCCTGCTCACAGTGTTCAGCTAGATCCGTTCCTGCTATTTACATTCAGTGCAGTGCGTCCTGCTCACAGTGTTCAGCTAGATCCGTTCCTGCTATTTACATTCAGTGCAGTGCGTCCTGCTCACAGTGTTCAGCTAGATCCGTTCCTGCTATTTACATTCAGTGCAGTGCGTCCTGCTCACAGTGTTCAGCTAGATCCGTTCCTGCTATTTACATTCAGTGCAGTGCGTCCTGCTCACAGTGTTCAGCTAGATCCGTTCCTGCTATTGACATTCAGTGCAGTGCGTCCTGCTCACAGTGTTCAGCTAGATCCGTTCCTGCTATTTACATTCAGTGCAGTGCGTCCTGCTCACAGTGTTCAGCTAGATCCGTTCCTGCTATTTACATTCAGTGCAGTGCGTCCTGCTCACAGTGTTCAGCTAGATCCGTTCCTGCTATTTACATTCAGTGCAGTGCGTCCTGCTCACAGTGTTCAGCTAGATCCGTTCCTGCTATTTACATTCAGTGCAGTGCGTCCTGCTCACAGTGTTCAGCTAGATCCGTTCCTGCTATTTACATTCAGTGCAGTGCGTCCTGCTCACAGTGTTCAGCTAGATCCGTTCCTGCTATTTACATTCAGTGCAGTGCGTCCTGCTCACAGTGTTCAGCTAGATCCGTTCCTGCTATTTACATTCAGTGCAGTGCGTCCTGCTCACAGTGTTCAGCTAGATCCGTTCCTGCTATTTACATTCAGTGCAGTGCGTCCTGCTCACAGTGTTCAGCTAGATCCGTTCCTGCTATTTACATTCAGTGCAGTGCGTCCTGCTCACAGTGTTCAGCTAGATCCGTTCCTGCTATTTACATTCAGTGCAGTGCGTCCTGCTCACAGTGTTCAGCTAGATCCGTTCCTGCTATTTACATTCAGTGCAGTGCGTCCTGCTCACAGTGTTCAGCTAGATCCGTTCCTGCTATTTACATTCAGTGCAGTGCGTCCTGCTCACAGTGTTCAGCTAGATCCGTTCCTGTTATCTTCCTACTGACAGGCAGGCTTGTCTGGTTACAGTATATAAAGCTACCTGAAGAAAATTACAGGTGTTCTTTTTGATCCTATTAGTACCACGGTCAGGCAGCTAGACTATTTACATTTAGTACAGTGTGTCCTGCTCACAGTGTTCAGCTAGATCCGTTCCTGTTATCTTCCTACTGACAGGCAGGCTTGTCTGGTTACAGTATATAAAGCTACCTGAAGAAAATTACAGGTGTTCTATCCCAGCTTAGTGCAGCTACAGGCCATTAGTATGTCTGGAAGGCCAAGAAGGAGAGGCAGACAGTCACAAGCCAATAAGAGAGGGCAAGCAGGCTCTGTGTCTAGTGCTGGTCGTGGAGACGGTGCATCCTCATCAGCACGTGGCCATGGGACACGCTTGGCCTTTTTTTCGGCAGCTGGCCGTGTTGAGCCGCAACATGCGGAAGACTTGGTCGAGTGGATGACCAAGCCGTCCTCATCCTCCTCATCCTCTCTCACCCATGCCCAGGGTGCTTTGTCTGGCAAAGCAGCGGCCTCTTCCCTCAGCTCAATGTCATCAGTGACTCCTTCCCTAGCTCCACCATGTCCTCATGAGGATTCCCTCGAACTGTTTGACCACAGTGTTGGGTACATGCTCCAGGAGGATGCCCAGCGTTTGGAAGGCTCTGATGATGATACTGAGCTCGATGAAGGCAGTAACATGAGCACGGACAGAGGGGGTGCCCAAGAAGGACAGCAATCTGGCAGTCATGCTCCCCCTGCTGCAGCATACTGCCAGGTTTGCTCCAGTGATGAGGAGGGAGGGGATGATGAGGTCACTGACTCAACGTGGGTGCCTGATAGGAGAGAGGAGGAGGAGGAGGAGGAGGAGGCGGCACATCACCAACGAGGCAGGATGCCCTCCAGGGGCCAGCCTAAGGGCAGCACATTGACTGCATCACACCCCAAAGCTCCACATGTGCAGGGCGCTGCAGTCTCTGCGCGTTATTCAAAAAGTTCTTTGGTGTGGGCCTTTTTTGAGACGAGTGCATCAGATCGCACCGCTGCTATTTGCAACATATGTCTCAAGCGTATCTCGCGTGGCCAAAACATCTCCCGCTTGGGTACCACATGCTTGACCAGACATATGTTGACCTGCCATGCAGTTCGTTGGCAAGCGTATCTGAAAGACCCACACCAAAGAACAAAGAGGATCTCTCCTTGCTCCTCATCAGCTGAGATTTCCAACCCCACTAGACCTTCAGTCCTCTCTGAGACCTGCAGTGAGAGGAATGAAGGTGTAGAATTAGGTGTGTCACAGCCAAGTACTTGTGGGCAATCTGCTTTTGGTACACCGACGTCAGATTGTACCAGGCAAATTTCCCTGCCCCAGCTGCTGCACCGCCGAAAGAAGTTTGCTCCCAGCCATCCACATGCCCAGCGGTTGAATGCTAGCTTGGCAAAATTGCTAGCACTTCAACTGCTGCCTTTTCAGTTGGTAGACTCTGCCCCCTTCCGTGAGTTTGTGGAATGTGCGGTTCCTCAGTGGCAGGTACCCAAACGCCACTTTTTCTCACGGAAGGCGATTCCGGCTCTCTACCGGCATGTGGAAGGCAATGTCCATGCCTCGCTGCCAACTAGAGTGTCTGTGAGGGGTTGCAGTGTTGTGGCACCAGCACCAGTGCCTAAGGCCCAATTTTTCTGCCCCTGTCTAACAGGGGCGTGTAATTACAATTTTTGATGCAATACTTTGCAGCAGTGCTCGTTCCTGCGTTCCAACTAGAGTGTCTGTGAGGGGTTGCAGTGTTGTGGCACCAGCACCAGTGCCTAAGGCCTAATTTTTCAGCTCCTGTTCAACAGGGGCATGTAATTACAATTCTTGATCTAATATTTCACAGCAGGGCCCTGTGAGGGCTTACAGTGTTTTGGCCACAGCAACACCTAAGGCCCAAATTTCTGCTGAGTATATAGGGCAGGACCCTACTTTCAAACATCTAACTTACAAACGACTCCTACTTGCAAACGGAAGGAGACAACAGGAAGTGAGATGAAATCTACCCATAGGAAGGGAAATTCTCTCATGTAAGAGTTAATATGGGAAAACAATTTCTCCTTTCCACTGATGCTTTCCAATCCTTGTTCCACAAAAAAACCCAAATTTTCAAAAAACATTTTTCATTGGGACAAAAAAGTGAGGTGAAATCTTCTGAAGAGGAGGAAAGACGCAAAACAAATGTCACAGGGGTGATAACCCTTCCCTATGTTTTCCAAAAAGCTTAGAAAAGATTTTTTGGCTGGAGCTAAACACATTAAAAATGTTCAAAATTACAAAGAGATTCTACTTAACAACAAACCTACAGTCCCTGTCTTGTTTGCACCGCCTGTATACTGCTGTTCAGAGTATATAGGGACCTTTCCTTATTTTAATTTGGGTGCGGGGTTCCCCTTAATATCCATACAAGACCCAAAGGGCCTGGTAATGGACTGGGGGGTACCCATGCCGTTTGTCTCACTGATTTTCATCCATATTGCCAGGACCCGACATGACATTAAACCCGCAAGCAGTTTTAAATGAGATTTTTTCCTTTAAAAATGACATTTGGTGCAGGGACTGTTCTAAACATGGGAAACACGCGTCACTTTACAGGCATACTATAGACACCCCCCAGGTACGATATTTAAAGGAATATTTCACTTTTTTTTTTTTACTTTAAGCATCATTAAAATCACTGCTCCCGAAAAAACGGCCGTTTTTAAAAGTTTTTTTTGCATTGATACATGTCCCCTGGGGTAGGACCCGGGTCCCCAAACCCTTTTTAGGACAATACCATGCAAATTAGCCTTTAAAATGAGCACTTTTGATTTCGAACGTTCGAGTCCCATAGACGTCAATGGGGTTCTAACGTTCGTGCGAACTTTCGGTCCGTTCGCGGGTTCTGGTGCGAACCGAACCGGGGGGTGTTCGGCTCATCCCTAGTGATCAGTGAGAAGAATGTTCCTTACATTGGTGGTCAGTGGGAAGAATGTTCCTTACATTGGTGGTCAGTGAGAAGAATGTTCCTTACATTGGTGATCAGTGGGAAGAATGATCCTTACATTGGTGATCAGTGAGAAGAATGTTCCTTACATTGGTGATCAGTGAGAAGAATGCTCCTTACATTGGTGATCAGTGAGAAGAATGCTCCTTACATTGGTGATCAGTGAGAAGAATGTCCTTACATTGGTGATCAGTGAGAAGAATGTCCTTACATTGGTGATCAGTGAGAAGAATGTTCCTTACATTGGTGATCAGTGGGAAGAATGTTCCTTACATTGGTGATCAGTGAGAAGAATGCTCCTTACATTGGTGATCAGTGAGAAGAATGCTCCTTACATTGGTGATCAGTGAGAAGAATGTCCTTACATTGGTGGTCAGTGAGAAGAATGTTCCTTACATTGGTGATCAGTGGGAAGAATGTTCCTTACATTGGTGATCAGTGAGAAGAATGCTCCTTACATTGGTGATCAGTGGGAAGAATGTTCCTTACATTGGTGATCAGTGGGAAGAATGTCCCTTACATTGGTGATCAGTGGGAAGAATGTTCCTTACATTGGTGATCAGTGGGAAGAATGCTCCTTACATTGGTGGTCAGTGGGAAGAATGCTCCTTACATTGGTGGCTAGGGGGAAGAATGTCCCCCTTACACCCAGCTAAAAAGATCATTGAGCTCTTACAGCTGGCTCTGCCAAGTGAAGTTGACCCCTAAGCTATTCAGGCACCATCAGACGGGGAGTCTGTCTGCCACAGCTCAAGGAACTCCTAGCAACCTCTGGAGGAAGCCTAAGGTTCCACAGAACCATGGTTGAGAATTGCTGCTTTATGTTGCACCCCACCTTGGCCACCAGTGTTTGCCTTTGATGGTGTTTTGTAGTCTAGCAGGAAGGGCTGACAGGACATCTTGGGATTTCAGGAACTTAGGAGCTCCCTGGATTTCCAGCAGATCAAGAGGTATTCTTCTGTACTTGCACCGTTCTTAAAAGGGATACCATTTAAGAAAAGGTGCATGAGATACACTGAATATGTTGGCCTGGAATGCACATTAAGAGGCAATTCTTTGCAGAGCTAACCCTAGCCATTGCCATTATACAATTTGAAAGTACTTTGAAATTATCGTGTTTTTATTTTATTACAATTTTATTGTTATTTTTATATTGGTTGAAGTTAATTGAATGATCTTTGACTTTCGCCTGTTAGCAGGTATGGTCTTTCACAACGTGCAATATTCCCTTTCCTATCTAAATCTCTCTTGTGGATAAGCTTTTGAGTGCTGAGTCTTGAACTTAATCCATTTGGAAAACAGATTTGTGCGCCAGAACGCCAGTGCATAAAAAAAACACTATGGGGTCAATTCACAAAGATTACCACAAAGGTTATCACCTCTTAAAATAGCGCTATTTCTTAGAACTATTGCGGAGTCCAGCTGAGGAGAGCAGAAAAGAAAGAAGAGATCCAAGGTTGAAGGTTAACTACCAAGGAACTAGGGCTGCAACTAACGATTATTTTCATTATCGATTAGCTGGCCGATTATTGTTTCGATTAATCAGTTAATAACCTTAAAATAAAAGTGTGGTATATAATTGAATTTAATATGTAAAGTTTTAAAAAAAGGCAATTTATTCTTAACCACTTAAGCCCCGGACCATTTGGCTGCCCAAAGACCAGAGCACCTTTTGCGATTCGGCACTGCGTCACTTTAACTGACAATTGCGCGGTCGTGCGACCTGGCTCCCAAACAAAATTGACGTCCTTTTTTCCCCACAAATAGAGCTTTCTTTTGGTGGTATTTGATTAGCTCTGCGGTTTTTATTTTTTGCGCTATAAACAAAAAAAGAGCGACAATTTTGAAAAAACGCATTATTTTTTACTATAATAAATTTTCCCAAAAAACATATAAAAAAACATTTTTTTCCCTCAGTTTAGGCCGATACGTATTCTTCTACATATTTTTGGTAAAAAAAAAAAAATCGCAATAAGCGTTTATTGATTGGTTTGCGCAAAAGTTATAGCGTCTACAAAATAGGGGATAGTTTTATGGAATTTTTATTAATATTTTTTTTTGGCAGCGATCAGCGATTTTTATCATGATTGCGACATTATGGCGGACAGATTGGACACTTCTGGTGCAATTTTTGGACCATTCACATTTATACAGTGATCAGTGCGATTAAAAATGCATTGATCACTGTGTAAATGTGACTGGCAGTGAAGGGGTTAACCACTAGGTAGCGCTGCAGGGGTTAAGTGTGTCCTAGGGAGTGATTCTAACTGTGGGGGGGGCGTGGCTATGTGTGACACAACACTGATCACCGCTCCCGATTACAGGGAGCGATGATTTTTTTTTTTTTTAAAGGTTACAGGGAGCGATGATCAGTGTCCTGTCACTAGGCAGAACGGGGAGATGCTTGTTTACATCAACATTTCCCCGTTCTTCCTCTCCTTGAGACGATCGCGGGTATCCCCGTGGAAATCGAGTCTGCGGGACCCGCGATCACACTCACGGAGGCCGCGGCGGGCGTGCGCGCCCGCAAACTCCTTTATAAAGGTCAATGTACAGGTAAGTTAATCTGACTGTACATGCCCTTCTGCCCACGTATATCGGCATGAGCCGGTCGGCAAGTGGTTAAATATCTCAGTAGTAAATATAAATAACCAACTATATGGTTAGGGAGCAAAATATCTAATAAACTCTGAGAATAACAGACAGAAGAGATATACTGTATATACTATTAGAGGAGATATATTGTATATACTATTAGAGGAGATATATACTGTATATACTATTAGAGGAGATATATAATATTAGAGGGGATATACACTGTATATACTATTAGAGGATATATACACTTGTATATACTATTAGAGGAGATATATACTGTATATACTATTAGAGGGGATATACACTTGTATATACTATTAGAGGAGATATACACTGTATATACTATTAGAGGAGAGGTATATTGTATATACTATTAGAGGAGATATATTGTATATACTATTAGAGGAGATATATACTGTATATACTACTAGAGGAGATATATACTATTAGAGGGGATATACACTGTATATACTATTAGAGGAGATATATACTGTATATACTATTAGAGGAGAGGTATATTGTATATACTATTAGAGGAGATATATTGTATATACTATTAGAGGAGATATATACTGTATATGCTATTAGAGGAGATATATACTATTAGAGGGGATATACACTGTACAGGCATACCCCACTTTTAAGTACGCAATAGGGTTTATTTACTAAAGCTGGAAAGTGCAAAATCAGGCTCACTTCTGCATAAAGCTTCTAACCCCAGCTTGTTCAATTAAGCTTTGGTAATAAAAAACCTGGAAAATCACTGGTTTCTATGCAGAAGTGAGCCTGATTTTGCACTTTCCATGTATATACTATTAGAGGAGATATAGACTTATATATACTATTAGAGGAGATATACACTTGTATATACTATTAGAGGAGATATACACTTGTATATACTATTAGAGGAGATATACTGTATATACTATTAGAGGGTGGATCTAGTAAATATCATCAGACTCAGAGATCAAGTAATTTTAAGAACGTTCATTCGATTTTCTAATTGTTAGTGGGGTCAAATCGACGTTTGTTTACAACCACAGTGACGAGAAAATTTAGAAATAATAGAAAACTTCTTGGTGAAAGGAATTTTCAGACAGTGTATGTGGTTTTCGTTCAGAAATTACATTCATTTTAAAAACAGGAATGTTAAAAACAAGTGAAAATTTCAAACAACATTCTTTCATTCAGCGAATGTACAAAGATTTTTTGTCTGAATATTCTCGTCTGAAAACTGATTGGTGTGGCCAGCATAAGGCTCGGTGCACACCTATGCCGTTTGCTTCTGATCTGTTTCTGCAGTGCTTTTTTGCTGTGCATTTTTGATTTTTGCGCATGTGATTTTGCGGCGATTTGTGCGTTTTTGCACTTTTTTTTGGCCAATTTGTTGTTGGGCAGATTAAAAAAAAAAACAAATTGCTGAAAAAACGTATTACATGCGTTTCTGCAGCTTCTCCATTGAAGTATATTGAACCAAAAAAAGCACCGTTTTGCATAAAAAAAATAAAAATAAAAATAAAGTCCCTGACCCCTTTCCAAATACGCAGCGGCTGAAAAAAAAAGCCGTGTCCCATAGGAAACCATGTAAATCAGGGATATGCACCTAGCGGACCTCCAGCTGTTGCAAAACTACAAGTCCCATCATGCCTCTGCCTCTGGGTGTCATGCTTGTGGCTGTCAGATTCTTGCTATGCCTCATGGGAGTTGTAGTTCTGCAACAGCTGGAGGTCCGCTAATTGCATATCCCTGATGTAAATGAACTGTAGTGCGTTTCTGCAAAAAAGCACCAATAAAACACAAAGATGTGAACCAGGTCTAAGACGTTTAATAACATAATGGGGTTAAAAAAAAAAACGAAAATGAGCCCTTTATAGTACAAAAAAAGCAAATAATCACTACTTTAAGGGGTTAATTTTTTTTACTGTAGAACTGTGAAAGTAATATTTACAGTAGCAATTATTTGCTCTTTTTGTACTATAAAAGGGCTAATTTTATTTTATTTTTTTAACCCCATTATGTTACTGGCCGATTAATCGATAATGAAAATAGTAATCGATTCATTTCATAATCGATTAGTTGTCGATGAATCGATTAGTTGTTTGGGCCCTACAAGGAACACTTACAAGCGGTATGGTAGACAAGTGGTTAAATCAAGCTCACTGCTACCTTTTACAGCTGGCCAAGGGCTTTTCTGATAAAAGCAATCCAGGCGGTTCAGAGCGCCACAGCCGTTGGCATCCCCAGTGGTTCCCAGGCTCTCCCGTTAACTCCAGGGATCCCGGGGCTGCAAAAAAAAAAACAGTTTCCACAAAGAAAGCAGGAGGAACTCGGGGGAACGTCCATTCCCCCGATCCCATCTGCAACTAATGATCCCGGAAGCGAGGTCTATTACGTCACTTCAGGGGGTCACAGCTGTCATTTCTCAGCTAGTGTAGCCAAGGATGCAGCTATTCAATCACGATCAGTGTTTGAATAGCTGCATTGGAGGGTAGGGAAGACATCGGAGGCTTAACAGACCCCCCCAATGTCACCATAAAGAGTAGCTGTCACCAGCCCATGCTCTCAAATATAAGGGGCTTGTTAGCCCCCTTGTGATATCAATAAAGTTAAAAAAAATGTATAGACCCCCCCAATGTCTCCATAAAGAGTACCTGTCACCTGCCCATGCTTTTATATGGGGGGCTTGTTAGCCCCCTTGTGATAGCAATAGAGTAAAAAAAGAAAAAAAAGTAAAAAAACAAAACAAAAAAACAAACAAAAAACAAAATGAATACAACAAAAAACAAAAAAGAAAAAAAAAAATATATATATATATATATAGATCCCCAATGTCTCCATAAAGAGTACTTGTTACAGCCCACACAATAATATGGGGGCTTGTTAGCCCCCTCGGGATAGCAATAAAGTAAAAAAAAGGTAAAATATATATATATATATATATCTAGATATATATATATCTAGATATATATCTAGATATATATATCTAGATATATATCTAGGTATATATATCTAGATATATATATCTAGATACATATCTAGATATATATATAATAAATACAAATAATAAAACAAAATTAAAGCACCCCTTTAACCCCCACAAACACTTTTTGTGTTTGGATAGCTGCATTGGAGGGTAGGGGAGACACTGCGGTCTAATAGATCCCCAATGTCTCCATAAAGCATACTTGTTACCTACCTACACTATCCTTGAAAAAGTCACGTGACCGTGACGCAATGCGTGGGAGGAGCCAAGGACGCACTGTGCAGACTGGCAGTATCGAGCGGTGTACTGCAGCGATTCTGCTCCTGTCTGAGGCGGCTGACTGCTATATAGAAACCTGCATATGCCTTTTTACTATTAGGCGCACGTGAGTGGATTAAATACAAGTTTGCCTGTGTACCTGGTATGAAGAGCATTGCGCAATGATCTCTCTTTTTTCTTATCTGCTTTATTTGTGAGGTCTGATGGTGATCGTCACAGCTGATGTGAACAAAGCAAAGAAACATTGTTGTTGAAAAGTATCAATGAGCACCCCAATTAAGCAAGTGTGTGCTATTTAAGAACTTTGCTAGTGGGACTAGAGCGAGGTTCTATGTCATTCGGATTGTCTTATATTTTATGGATTTAACTTAACTTTGAACACATTATTATTTATATTATTTATTTATTGATGTGTATTATATTTACACACTTGGTGTCACTTATTTATATATTTTTATATATTGCATTTTTTTTCACTGCCGGATTTATTTGAGGATTTTACCATTGCAATTTTTTTTTTCACTGCTGGATTATTTTTAGTATTTTACTATTAGTGGTTTAAAGGCTATTTTTAATCTATTTTATCACATTGTGAAGCGCTTCAAACACCATTTTTATTCTCCTTTTTTCAAGTGACCCTGAAACACTTTTTTTGATAGCAGCCTCACTTAGATGTGTATTTATCAGTTATTAATCATCACAGCGCTTTGTGTTTTTTATACTTTCATACTTGTTACCTGCCCACACTATCACATGGGGGGCTTGTTAGCCCCCTCTGGATAGCAATAAAGTAAAAAAAAAAAATGAACAAGTATTTAAAAAAAAAAGATATAAAATAAATACAGATAATAATAAATAAATAAATAAATAAATAAATAAATAAATAAATATAGCACCCCTTTCACCCCCACAAACACATTCTGTACTTAAATAGCTGCATTGGAGGGAATAGGAGACACTGGAGTCTAATAGATCCCCAATGTCTCCATAAAGAGTACTTGTTACCTGCCCACAAAATAATATGGGGGCTTGTTAGCCCCCTCGGGATAGCAATAAAGTAAAAAAAAAGGTAAAAAATAAATAAATATATTTATATATATATATATATAGATATATATATCTATATATATATATATATATATATATATATATATATATATATGTATCTATATATCTCTATATATCTATATATCTATATATATATATACATATATATATATATATATATATATATATATATATATATATATATATATATATATATATATATATATATATATATATATATATATATAAATATATATATATATATATATATAAATATATATATATATATATATATATAATAAATACAAATAATAAAAATAAATTAAAGCACCCCTTTCACTCCCACGAACACTTTCTGTGTTTGAATAGCTGCATTGGAGGGTAGGAGAGACACTGCGGTCTAATAGATTCCCAATGTCTCCATAAAGAATACTTGTTACCTGCCTACACTATCACAGGGGGGGCTTGTTAGCCCCCTCTGTATAGCAATAAAGTAAAAAAAAAAAAATAGAAAAAAAGTATATAAGAAAATAAAAATAAAATAAATTGTTAGCCCCCTGTGGATAACAATTAAGTAAAAAAAAAATAATGAAAAAGTATTAAAAAAAAAAAAAAGATATGAAATAAATACAAATAATAAAAAATAAATAAATAAAGCACCCCTTTCACCCCCACAAACACATTCTGTACTTAAATAGCTGCATTGGAGGGCAGGGGAGACACTGGAGTCTAATAGATCCCCAATGTCTCCATAAAGAGTACTTGTTACCTGCCTACACTGTAATATGGGGGCTTATTAGCCCCCTCGGGATAGCAAAAATGTGAAAAAAAATAAATGAAAAGTATTTAAGAAAGTAAAAATAAAATAAATACAAATAATAAAAAAATAAAAATAAAGCACCCCTGTCACCCCCACAATTACAGTCTGTGTTTGAATAGCTGCATCAGAGTGTAGGAGGGACGTTGGGGGGTCTAGTAGACCCCCAATGTCTCCATGAAGAGTACCTGTCACCTGCCCATGCTATCATATAGGGGGCATAAGGGGACACAGTTTGTGTTTGAATAGCTGCATTGGAGGGTAGGAGAAACATTGGGGTCTAATAGACCCCCATTTGTCTCCATAAAGAGTACCTGTCACCAGCCCATGCTCTCAAATAGGGGGCTTGTTAGCCCCCTTGTGATAGAATGAAAGTTTTAAAAAAATAAAAAGTTTTTAAAAAAATGTATATAAAATAAATACACTTAATAAAAAAAAAATTAAAGCACCCCTTTTACTTGCACAAACACATTCTGTGTTTGAATAGCTGCATTGGAGTGTAGGGGAGACACTGCGGTCTAATAGATTCCCAATGTCTCCATAAAGAGTACTTGTCACCTGCCCACACTATCACATGGGGGGCTTGTAAGCCTCCTTCTCACAGCAATAAAGTTAAAAGTTAAACAAAATATAAAAACTGTAAAAAAAAAAAAAAAAAGGATTATAGAAAACCAATACAAATAGTAAAAAAAAAAAAAAATCATTAAAGCGCTCCTGTCACCCCCGCAAACACATACTGTGTTTGTATAGCTGCATTGGAGGGTTGGGGAGACATTGGGGGTCTAACTACTAATAGATCCCCCCAATGTCTCCATTAAGAGAACATGTCACCTGCCCACATTATCACATAAGGAGTTTGTTAGCCCCCTTGTGATAGCAATAAAGTCAAAAAAAAAAAAAAAAATTATATAAAATAAATACAAATAATAAAAACAAATTGAAAGCACCCCCATCAACCCCACACACACACATAAAAAGCACAGCGTAGGGCGAGCATGTGCATACATCATTTTCCCAGCGCATGTGAGGTATCATCATGAACGTCAGAGTGGGATCAATAATTCGAATGCCAATATTCATGGTTAACTGATGACCTGTAAAGGCTTTCAAAGCGTCACCTATAGAGAATTTTTTTTGTTTGTTTTATTTTTTTTTTTTTTTTGCGATTTCACAGAAAGTTTTAAAATGTGATGTGTTTGGTATCTATTTACTTGATGCAACCCAATCTTTTGTGTTTTTACCAAAAAATTGGGTGTGATTTTGTGTTTGCTCTAAAATTTATTTTAGTGCATTTTTTTTTACCGAAAATATGAATTTTGAAAATAATTGTGCAAATATTGTGCAACTTAAAAAAAATGCAACTACCACCATTTTATTCTCAGTGGTCTCTACTTTCAGAAGGAGGAGTTTACAGTAAGTTCTTGCAAAAAAAAAATAATAATCAGATTTTAGCATGTGGGCAAGAAATAAAACAATTGCCCCAGTAAACGACAACTGGTTAAAGAGTCTGAACTGATGGGGTCTGGGTCCGGTACAGGAGGGCTGGCTCTACCTCACTGCTACTACAAGAAGGCCTGGCTCGCAGTCTCCGCTCTAATTTATCTCAAAGGTGTTCTAGGTGGTTGAGGTCAGGACTCTGCGCAGGTAGAGTTGCCGCCTCATCCCTTTAACTGGTTCAATACCGGCCTTTTCACCCCCTTCCTTCCCAGACCAATTTTTAGTTTTCAGCGCTGTCGCAATTTAAACGACAATTGCGCGGTCGAAGGACGTTGTACCCAAACAAAATTGACGTCCTTTTTTCCCCCACAAATAGAGCTTTCTTTTGGTGGTATTTGATCACCTCTGCGGTTTTTATTTTTTGCGCTATAAGCAAAAGAAGAGCGACAATTTTGAAAAAAACACAATATTTTTTACTTTTTGCTATAATAAATATCCCAATTTTTTTTTTAAAAAAACAAATTTTTTCCTCATTTTCGTCCGATACGTATTCTTCTACATATTTTTGGTAAAAAAAAATTGCAATAAGCGTATGTTGATTGGTTTGCGCAAAAATTAGAGTTACGTACCGGTAACGTCTTTTCCAGTAGTCTTTCAGGACAGCCACCATGAGAGATAGTCTCCTCCTCTTCCTCTTAGGAAACACTGCGCCAGCCCATAAATTCTCACTTCCCCCTGCCAGACCTCAGTATATTCCGAGATTACCTCCGGTCAGCTGGGGAGACACAAGAACACATTAATAACATACTATTCCATATCATTATCATGCTGCGTTCTGGTCTTTTGTAAGACCCCCCAAAAATTTCGGGTGGGTAACTAGGGCTGTCCTGAAAGACTACTGGAAAAGAGAGGATGAACGAGCACTTACCAGTTTAGGGTGGGACTACCGCTTGCAATACCTTTCGCCCAAAGGCTTGCTCACTAGCCGACACCAGGTCCACTCTGTAGTGCTTTACAAAAGTGGAGTAGCTGGACCATGTTGCAGCCCTGCATATTTGCTCTGGCGTTGCTCCAGCCTTTTCTGCCTGAGAAGCTGCCATAGCTCTGGTAGAGTGTGCCCTTATACCCATTGGGATTTCTTTCCCTGCTAATGTATAGGCCTGGCCAATGGCTACTCTGAGCCATCTGGCAATAGTGCGTCGAGACGCTTTGCATCCTTTTCTGGCCCCAGAAAACAAAACAAATAAAGAGTCTGACTTTCTAAACATCTTGGTCAGCTCTAGGTACTCAAGGATACATCTCCTTACATCCAAAGAATGAAATTTTAATTCCCTTTCCCCCGAGGGGTTGGGACAAAATGAGGGTAAAACTACCTCCTGACTTCTGTGGAAACCAGAAGCAACCTTAGGTAAAAATGCTGGATCGGTCTTAAAGATGATCCGATCTGGAAAAATAACGCAAAAAGGAGGTCTAATGCCGCGTACACACGGTCGTACTTTTCGTCTACAAAGTCCAACGGACGCTGACGGACTAAAGCTGGCTGGTAATCCGATCGTGTGTGGGCTTCTCCGGACTTTCAACGTACTTTTTTAGCCTCAAATCCGACGTACTTTAGATTTGAAACATGCTTCAAATCTTTACTTCGTAACTACGACGGACCCCGAAATCCGCTCGTCTGTGTGCTAGTCCGACGGACAAAAAGCCACGCTAGGGCACCTATTGGCTACTGGCTAGGAACTTCCTTATTTTAGTCCGGTGTACGTCATCACGTAAGAATTCGACGGACTTTTGTGTGATCGTGTGTAGGCAAGTCCGTTCGTTAGAAAGTATGCCGCAAGTCCGCCGCAAGTCCGCCGAAAGTCTGCCGGAAGTCTGTCGGACAGGCTGTCTGACTTTTGTAGACGAAAAGTCCGACCGTGTGTACGCGGCATAACAGATAAGGCCTCAATCTCGCTGACTCTCCTGGCAGTTGTCATTGCTAGCAAAAAAACTGTTTTTAACGTAAGATCCTTTAGTAGACATTCCTCTAAAGGTTCAAAGGGGATTCCCGTCAGGCCCTGCAAAACTAACGATAGGTCCCACTTGGGAAAGGGAGGACCTTGAACCGGTCTTTGTCTAGACAGAGCCTTAAAGAATCTGACCACCCAGGGGTTGGTGGCCAGATGTTTCTCTAAATAAGCACTGAGTGCTGACACCTGACCTTTAAGGGTACTTATGGATAAACCCCTGTCTGCCCCGCACTGAAGGAATTCCAACACAGCTGTGGGACTATGTACCGCAAAGGAGCCTTCTGCACACCATTTATTGAAACGTACCCAGATTTTTTTTTATATATCTGGCGTGTTTCCTTCTTCCTGCTATTGAGGAGGGTGGAGATTAATTTCTCAGAAAAACCCCTAGCTCTCAGCATACCCTCCTCAGTAGCCAGGCCGCTAACTGCCATTGGTGAACCTGTGGACAGAGGACTGGGCCCTGTGAGAGGAGATCCTCTCGAGGTGGCAGGAATAAGGGAGGTTCGACCGCTAGCTGCTTGAGTACTGAGAACCAAGCCCTCTTTGGCCAATGTGGTGCTACCAGAATCAGGGACGTGTTTTCCATCTGAAACTTCCTGAGAACTGCTGGTAATAACGCTGGGGGCGGGAAGGCATAGCAGATTCTGAAATGCCAGTCCTGGATCAATGCGTCGACCCCTCGTGCTCCCTCCCCTCTGTTTAGGGAGAAAAAACAAGGGGTTTTCGCGTTGCTTCTTGACGCGAACAGATCTACCTCTGGAGGACCCCACTTCTCTGAGATGAGATTGAAAACCTCCTGGTTGAGGATCCAGTCGCCCTCTCTCAGCTTGGTTCGGCTGAGAAAGTCTGCTATCACATTCTTTTCTCCTCTCAGGTAGACTGCTGAGAGTGAGAGAGTGTGAGTCTCGGCCCAGCTCAGAATGTCTGATGCCAATGCCAGCAGTACTCCGCTCTTTGTGCCTCCCTGCTTGTTCACATAAGCTACGGCGGACGAGTTGTCCGACTGCACCTGTACATGGTGGCCCTGTAGCTCCTTTTTGAAGAACCTGAGTGCTAGCCCGATTGCCTTCAGCTCCTTCCAATTGGACGACCTTCTGAGTTCGTTTCCCTCCCAGGTGTCCTGTGCTACAAGGGAACCCAGATGCGCCCCCCCAACCTCTGCCGCTTGCGTCTGTGGTTACCACCTGAGAGACTGGGATGAACCACAGACGACCCTGCGACAAGTTTGAGACCCTCCTCCACCACCAGAGGGATCTCTTTACTTGGGATGGGACCTGAACCAAGGCATCCAGATTTCTCTGGCTGTGATCCCACACCCTTAGGACAAAGGACTGTAAGGGACGAAAGTGCAGACCTGCCCATTGCACTGCTGGGAGGGTCGCGGTCAAAAGACCCAGGGCCGACATCAGAACTCTTATGGAGACCCGACTGCTGCACTGGAGACCAGCCACTGCCCTGTCCAGCTTTAGTATCTTTTCTGTTGGAAGAAACACTCTCAGTAGTGTTGAGTCCAACTGGTAGCCCAAGTAGGTAATGCGCTGGGAGGGAATCAAACTGGATTTCTCCAAGTTCATTAGCCACCCTAGACCTGTAAGAACTCTTCTTGTAAGTTCTAGATCCCTGACTAACTGCAGTGGACACGCTGCAAACAGGAGCAGGTCGTCCAGGTATGCTATCACTGATATTCCCTGGAGCCGAAGAAAGGCCATCACCTCCGCCAAGACCTTGGTGAAGATGCGGGGCGAGGAGGATAGCCCGAAAGGCAGCGCCTGAAACTGTAGATGTACCGTTGTTCCACCTAGATCTACCGCTAGCCGGAGAAACCTCTGTGAGGCTTCTGCTATGGGAATGTGTAGATACGCGTCCTTTAGGTCCAGGGATACCATAAAGCAGTTGCGGGGCAACAGTGTTCTCACCGTGAAAATTGTTTCCATACGGAATCTCCTGTATGTCACTGACTTGTTCAGGGGCATTAGATTCAGAATCAGTCTGAATTTCCCTGTGGGTTTCTTCACTACGAAGATGTGTGAATAAAACCCCTCTCCCTCCTCGGCTTTTGGAACTCTTAGAACCACATTCTGATCTACCAGATCTCTTAATGCTTCCAACAGAGCCTCGGCTTTTGCCGTACACCTGGGTAGGTGCGTGACCAAAAATCTCCGAGGAGGAAGATTTGTGAAATCGATCTGGTACCCCTTTCTTATAATCCCTAGGATAAAGCGATTGGGGGATATTGCCTCCCACTGTGGGAGGAAGGCCCCCAATCTTCCCCCCACCATGGTTGGGGAGTCATTGACTTTTACGGGGCTGTTCAGGAGGGCGAAAAATCACCCCTCCTCTGCCCTTGCCTTTCTGACCCCAGAACTTCCTTTGCCCTTCCGGCTTTGGAGTCTCTTTACGCTTTTGCGGACGAAACCCCTTCTTTGTAGGTGCAGGGGTTTTCCGCTTAACCGGGAAGGATTTCTTCCTGTCTGCTGTGCGGTCTAAGACAGTCTCTAAGCCTGGGCCGAAGAGAAGGTCTCCCGTTAACGGTATGCCGCACAATTTGACTTTAGAGGCGCTATCGCCCGGCCAGGTTTTTAGCCAGAGGGCTCTCCTGGCCGAATTGGTCAGAGCCGCTGATCTGGCCGTCATACGTACTGACTCTGCCGAGGCATCAGCTATGTAGGCGATACCCCGCAGAATCGTAGGGAAAGAAGACAGAATGGTTTCTTTTGCCGTTCCAGCCTCAATATGCTCTTGAATCTTAGAGAGCCAGTGCTCCAGATTGCGAGCCACTACTGTGACAGCCAACTCAGGTTTCAAGTTACCAATTGTTGAATCCCACGTCTTTTTAAGGAGAGAGTCTATTATCTTATCCATGACATCCACCAGGGCCCCCATGTCCTCAAATGCCAGGTCAGTGTGTCTGGAAACCTGGGAGAAAGCAGCATCTAACTTGGGATTTTTATTCCAGATAGATGTAGGATCATCAGAAAACGGAAATCTCCTTTTTAAGGATCTAGAAAAAAAGGGTTTCCTTTCGGGATCCTGCCACTCCTTTTTGATAGTTTCAACCAGTACTTCATGAACTGGAAAAACCTTTCTCTTTTGTTCCCCCAAGCCTCTGTACATCTGGTCATGAAGGGTCAGGGGTTTCCTGTCCTCCTGAATACCGAGGGTTGTATAAATAGCCCCTAAGAGGTCCTCTACCTCCTCTAGGGATAATTTATATCTGGAGGATCTCCTGGACTCCCCGTCCTGGTCCTCCCCCTCTGAACCATCCTGGGAATCGGAGGAGGAACTATCTGGCTGTCTTAGTTCCACTCCGGAAGGCCCTGGAGCTTCCTCTGCCCTAACTGAAGTTGCAGGTTGGGCAGGAGCAGAGCCCTGCGCCTGAGGCGGGGTTGTATCCTGGGGAGCTGGACTAATGGGAGGTTGAAACCTTTCAAATAAGGCTTTAAATGAAGAAAAGGTGGACGAGAGCTCCTTAACTGAGGCTGCAAGTCCTGACTCCTGTTCAGAGTCCCTCTCCTTAACAAGGGAGTCTATGCACTCCCTACACAAGACCTTTGTCCATGCCTCCCCTAACGTGTCCCTGCAAGAGGCACACCTCCTCTTAGAGCTATGGGTAGACTTAGATTTTTCTGTAGCTTTCTGAAATACAAGAAAAAAAAAAAAAAACATTTTTGTCACTTTTTTTTTTTTTTTTTTTTTAAAAAACAAGGATACAACCCTGGGAGTGCACTAGACCCTCCTTAATCTATGGGGATCTGAGCCTCCCTCCCCTGACCACCCAGGGTATCTGCCCCCCATGACAGGAACCATACATGGAGGGACAATCCTAGGTAAAGAGTACTTTTCCCCAAGGCACTCTTACCTTAGGAAGGCTGGAGGTAGTGTCCGTTGGTTGAGCATCCGCTTCCGACATGACTTGCAGGTGGTTGCTACTACCGAGTCCAACGCTGCCTGTGCGCGTCCCAGACTCGTCTCCAGCCTGTGCCTGGCTTCCCTATCAGCCCTGCGACCCGGAACCGGAAGCCGCGGGTCAAAGGCAAGCCCCCGCCCTTCCGCCGGAAATGACGTCGCCCGTCGTCCGGCCCGCCTAGTTCCAAAAAGAGAGCGGCCTGTAAAGTATACAGGAAGGGCGGACGCCAGCCTGCTGCAGCCCTGTGACCGCGATAGGGAACCCCCACAGCCTGAAGCTGCGCTCAGCTAGGAAGTGGTGGCCACCGAACGAGGGGTAAGTCCCCCCCCATGCCCATAGGAAGCCCCTGCTCCCATTTACAGGCTCAAAAAAACAAACAACAGCCACAGTCCCCTGACTGAAAAGCCTGGTTCCTTGCACAGTGTCTCCCCACCGGAGGAAACACTAATACAGAGGTCTGGCAGGGGGAAGTGAGAATTTATGGGCTGGCGCAGTGTTTCCTAAGAGGAAGAGGAGGAGACTATCTCTCATGGTGGCTGTCCTGAAAGACGAAAGGGGAAAGTTATAGCGTCTATAAAATACGGGATAGATTTATGGCATTTTTTTTAAAAAAAATATTTATTTATTTTTTTTACTAATAATAGCGGCGATCGCGATTTTTTTTCGTGACTGCGACATTACGGCGGACACATCGGACACTTTTGACACATTTTTGGGACCATTCACATTTATACAGCGATCAATGCTATAAAATTGCATTGATTACTGTGTAAATGTGACAGGCAGTGAAGGGGTTAACCACTAGGGGGCGGGGAGGGGTTAAATGTGTTTCCTAGGGAATGTTTCTAACTGTAGGGGGAGGGGACGCACAAGGGGAGGAGACCGATCAGTGTTCCTCCATTCTGGGAACACAGATCGCTCTCCTCTGAGCTGACAGGACGTGGATCTGTGTGTTTACACACAGAGATCGACGGTCCGGCCCGGTTAATGGGCAATCGCGGGTGCCCGGCGGACATCGCGGCCGCCGGGCACACGCACCGTGTCCCGAGCAACGCGGCGGACGCGCGCGCGCCCCCTAGGCGGCCGGGAACCCGAGGCCGTCATGTGACGTCCACCCAGGATGGGAGATCCCATCTGTGGACGTCATTTGACTATAGCCGGGTAGGGAAGTGGTTAAGGCCAGTTACAAAAAAATCACCCCATTCAGAATATTGAGGGTCACAAACATAATGTAGACAAGTCAGCTCTATCCGTCTACATATTTCGAGGAGCTTCCGCTTCCTTAGGACAATAGATAAAACTTTCTTATGCTGCTAAAGAGTGATAATCCATCTATCATAAATAGGACTACAAGAAAGACAACATATATCAGCAGGCGTGAGGTTGAGCTCTCACAATGTCACCCAACCGACCTCTGGGAGGGAAACCTGTGGTAAAATCAGTTGATTGGACATGATTTGGAAAGGCACACACCTGTCTAATATAAGGTCCCACAGCTAACAGTGCATGTCAGAGCACAAACCAAGCCATGAAGTCCAAGGAATTGTCTGTAGACCTCGGAGACAGGATTGTATGGAGGCACAGATCTGGGGAAGGGTACAGAAACATTTCTGCAGCACTGAAGGTCCCAATGAGCACAGTGGCCTCCATCATCCGTAAATGGAAGAAGTTTGGAAACACCAGGACTCTTCCTAAAGCGGGCTGCCCAGCCAAACTGATCGATTGAGGGAGAAGGGCCTTAGTCATGGACGTGACCAAGAACCCGATGGTCGTTTTGACAGAGCTCCAGCGTTTCCCTGTGGAGAGAGGAGAACCTTCCAGAAGAACAACCATCTCTGCAGCACTCCACCAATCAGGCCTGTATGTTAGAGTGGCCAAATGGAAGCCACTCCTTAGTAAAAGGTACATGACAGACCATCTGGAGTTTGCCAAAAGGCACCTGAAGGACTCTCAGACCACGAGAAACAAAATTCTCTGGTCTGATGAAACAAAGATTGAACTCTTTGACCTGAATGGCAAGTGTCATGTCTGGAAGAAACCAGGCACCACTCATCACCTGGCCAATACCATCCCTACAGTGAAGCATGGTGGTGGCGGATGTTTTTCAGCAGGAGGAACTGGGAGACTGGTTAGGATCGAGGGAAAGATGAATGCAGCAACGTACAGGGACATCCTTGATGAAAACCTGCTCCAGAGTGCTCTGGACCCCAGACTGGGGCGAAGGTTCATCTTCCAAAAGGACAATGACCCTAAGCACACAGTCAAGATAACAAAGGAGTGCCTACGAGACAACTCTGTGAATGTCCTTGAGTGGCCCAGCCAGAGCCCAGACTTCAACCCGATTGAACATCTCTGAAAATGGCTGTGCACCGACGCTCCCCATCCAACCCGATGGAGCTTGAGAGGTCCTGCAAAGAAGAATGGGGGGAAACTGCCCAAAAATAGGTGTGCCAAGCTTGTAGCATCATACTCAAAAAGACTTGAGACTGTAATTGGTGCCAAAAGTGCTTCAACAAAGTTACATAGTTACATAGTAGGTGAGGTTGAAAAAAGACACAAGTCCATCAAGTCCAACCTATGTGTTGAGCAAAGGCTGTGAGTACTTTTGTACGTGGGATTTTTTTTCCATAAATTTGCAAAGATTTCAAACAAACTTCTTTCACGTTGTCATTATGGGGTAATGTTTGTAGGATTCTGAGGAAAATAATGAATTTAATCCATTTTGGAATAAGGCTGTAACAACAAAATGTGGAAAAATTGAAGACTTTCCGGATGCACTGTATGGGAACTCAAACTAGTATATCTCTTTAGGTGGACATATAGAAAGTAGGTCTCTCTCGGGCAAAGTTCCTATCTTGCCAGCAGTTTGCCGTTCATCAAATGATTGAAGCCACCATATCTAAGGACTGGTAAGCTGAAATATATGACGGTTTTATTCTCGGGTTTAGATACGCTTTAAATCGCACTTACGAGTGTCCAGCGTAGGATTCTATTTCATAGCGAGTAGCAAAACAGCTGTTCACTGTATTGCCCTGCCGCCAGCTAAGGTGATAGAAGAGAACCTACACAACGTGTCCCTACTTGTCCCACATCAGAGCTGCCATCTGGTAATGAGATATGAACGTGGAGACATCATTCAACCCTCATACCAATTCATGAAATAACACCCGCTCATGAGGATAAGAGGCTTTCAAGAGTTAAGTATCAATTTAATCTAAAAAAAAAAAAAAATCCCAATTCCTTCAGCAATGCTATATTTAGGTTTGTAAATTGAACATCTTGATGGGAAAATGATTACGAGATAATATAAGGAATGTAGTTAAAAAGGTTGGCATCTTAGTGAATTGACTCTTATTTCTTTTATTAATAGACTTTTATTTCTTCGTAGACTCAAAACTTCCTTTTATGGTTGTCGGGGGGGGGGGGGAGATATCAATGCTAATGTCATGCGGTGGATGGCACTAAGGATTTGTTAGCTATGGCATAATCCTCTATAACCGCTTGCCGACCGCATAACTATACGGCGGCAGAGCGGCTCTCCTGCGCCAGATTACGTACCTAGTACATGATCCGGCACTTCCGGGTAAGGGGCGTGTGCGCCCTAGGGTTGCCACCTGTCCGGGATTCACCCGGACAGTCTGGGATTCACCCGGACAGTCTGGGTTTTGGATCACTTGTCTGGGTTTCAGTCCCCCTGAAACCCGGACACCTTATTTAGACATAAATGTGGCTCGAAACAGGGCCCCGACAGGAGGTGAGGGGGCACTATGTGCGCTGCATTACTATTCTCTTTGGCGTGCCCAAAGGTGTTCCAGGTCTGTTATCCTATAGTGCAGGGTTAGGCAACCTTCGAGAGATGGAACTATACTTGAAAAACACTGATGAAGTCAAAGATCACCCCCCCCCCCCCAAAAAAAAAGACAGTAATACCGATCTTATTTTTTAAATTTTTTTTAATAAAATATTTTTACTCAGAACAAAAATAAGAGTGCAGAGTTTAAGAGTGCGTTATGCATAAAATGCAGGGTTCACCAGGGTTCAGAATGCAGGGATCATAAGGGCGCTGCACTCAGAATGCAGGGATCATGAGTACGCTGCATTCAGAATGCAGGGATCATGAGTACCCTGCTCTCAGAATGCAGGGCTAAGGAGTGTATTATGCTCAGAATGCAGGGTTAAGGAGTGCATTACACTCAGAATGCAGGGTTAAGGACTGCAATATGCTCAGAATGTAGGGTTAAGGAGTGCATTACACTCAGAATGCAGGGTTCAGGAGTGCGTTGCGCTCAGAATGCAGGGTTAAGGAGTGCGTTGTGCTCGGAATGCAGGGTTAAGGAGGGCAATATGCTCAGAATGTAGGGTTAAGGAGTGCATTACGCTCAGAATGCAGGGCTAAGGAGTGAAATATGCTCAGAATGCAGGGTTAAGGAGTACATTGCGCTCAGAATGCAGGGTTAAGGAGTGCGTTGTGCTCAGAATGCAGGGATCATAACTGCGCTGTGCTCACAATGCAGTGTTAAGTAGTGTATTAGTCTCAGAACGCAGCAAACCAAACCCATCAAACCATGTCTTTATGATCAGATAATGTACTGAATTTGGATGAGAAGACCTGGCTTAGTGTTCCAATTAATCCAAAAGGTGTTTCGTAGGGTTAAAGGCAGGGCTCTGTGCAGGGCACTCAAGTTCCTCCACACCAAACCCATCAAACCACGTCTGTATGATCAGATAAGGTACTGATGTTGGATGAGAAGACCTGGCTTAGTGTTCTAAATCAGCCGTAAGGTGTTTCGTAGGGTTGAGGTCAAGGCTCTGTGCAGGACACTTGAGTTCCTCCACACTAAACCCATCAAACAATGACTTTATGATGAGATCAGTTACTGTATGTTGGATGAGAAGACTTGATTTAGTGTTCCAATTCATCCCAAAGGTGTTCAGTAGGGTTGAGGTCAGGGTTCTGTGCAGGCCACTCCAGTCCCACCACTTCAGTCCCTCCACACCAAACCTATCAAACCATGTCTTTATGATCAGATAAGGTACTGAATTTGGATGAGAAGACCTGGCTTAGTGTTCCAATTAATCCAAAAGGTGTTTTGTAGGGTTAAAGGTAGGGATCTGTGCAGGGCACTCAAGTTCCTCCACACCAAACCCATCAAACCACGTCTTTATGATCAGATACGGTACTGATGTTGGATGAGAAGACCTGGCTTAGTGTTCTAATTCATCCATAAGGTGTTTCGTAGGGTTGAGGTCAAGGCTCTGTGCAGGACACTTGAGTTCCTCCACACTAAACCCATCAAACAATGACTTTATGATGAGATCAGTTACTGTATGTTGGATGAGAAGACTTGATTTAGTGTTCCAATTCATCCCAAAGGTGTTCAGTAGGCTTGAGGTTAGGGCTCTGTGCAGGCCACTCCAGTCCCACAACTTCAGTCCTTCAAACACCAAACCTATCAAACGACCTCTTTATTATCAGATAGGGTACTGATGTTGGATGAGAAGACCTGGCTTAGTGTTGCAATTAATCCGAAAGGTGTTTGGTAGGGTTGAGGTCAGGGCTCTGTGCAGGCCACTCCAGTCCCTCCACACCAAACCCATCAAACCTTGTCTTTATGATCAGATAAGGTACTGACGTTGAATGAGAAGACCTAGCTTAGTGTTTCAATTAATTTGGAAGGCGTTTCATAGGGTTGAGATCAGAGCTATATGCAGGACATTTTAGTTCCTCCACACCAAACTGGTCAAACCATGTCTTTATGGAGCTGGCTTTGTTACACAAAGGCATGCTAGAATGATGGAGTGATGCTGGAACAGAAAATGGTCTTCCCCAAGCTGTTGCCACAAGGTAGTCAAATATATCTTTGTATGCTTTAGCATTATCTGTACTCTTCACTGAAAACACCTGAACTCAATCATATGGAGGGGAGACCACCAATATTTAGCCACGCGGTGTAGACGTGATGGTCAGATATCCACAAACATTTGGCATGGTTGAATCGTCAGGAAGAAACCTTATCTGCGATATCATAACTTTACTAACTAGGATTAGCCAGAGGCATTTTGGAACCAAGAGTTGTTGACTGATACAGCAAAAAACAACTATTTGGCTACAATTATCAAGTGTATACTTGGAGAAAAAGTGGAAAAGTGTTTGAAGAGAACACCTGCCAAGTGTTAGGCGTGTGATAGCTCTATTATGTTTTAAAATTAATCAGTGAGCTAACTGTACTTAGTGAAAAAATATAATAAACAAGGTAATAAGAGTAATCCATAAAACAGCAGCACTCACAGATATCTGAACAGTATCTAGATTCAACCTCAGTGCTCCAGTACCTGTTTTTGCTAGTAACTCATCTAGGCAAGGATGATGTCCCCTCGGTATACCACCAACAGCCTCCTGGGATAACGTCATACATCCCAGGAACCTACAGGACCAGTCTGCCAGCAGTAAAAAAAAAATGAAAACCTAAAAGAGGTTAATTTTTGCAACAAGAAAATATATCCAATGTTCAACACTTCAAAGTCAATCATGATGTCCATGATGTTAAACATTAAGGTATTGGTAAAGGCCTATTCTATCAACTTAATGGTCATCAAGAGATTACGGACCATGGTTGGTCTAGAACAGTGATTCTCAACCAGGGTTCCGTGGAACCCCAGGGTTCCTCCAGAGGTTGCTAGGGGTTCCTTCAGCATTGGGCAATTTCTGCCTCTCAGATAAGTTCCCACTGATACTATTGATCTTTTTAACTATCTGTAAGGAGGTGATTCTTAGCAATGACCACAAGTGTAAGGACCATTCTTCCCACTGGCCATCACACTAATGTATCATGAGTTGTAGATTTCTAATTTTTAGCAGGGGTTCCCTTTTCAACACAGAGTAACCCTTGAAATAGTTCTCCGCAAACTATTTCAAGGGTTACTCTGTGTCAGGGGCGTTGCTAGGTCTACAAAAGATCTGGGGCTAGAGCCCATAGCAGCGTAGTAAAGAAAGTCATACGCTTGGGCGGGCATACACGTGTATATACAGTAATATACGTGTGGGTGTATATATATCCCCAGAGAGCCCCCCGCTTACATCAGGGTCCCCAGAGAGCCCCCCCTTACATCACCTTACATCAGGGTCCCCAGAGAGCCTCCCCCTTCCATCAGGGTACCCAGAGGGCCCCCCCACTTACATCAGAGAGGCCCCCTTACATTAGGGTCCCCAGAGAGCCTCCCCCTTAAATCTGGGTCCCTAGAGAGCCTAGGCCTTAAAATCAGGGTCCCCAGAGAGCCTCTCCCTTACATCAGGGTCCCCAGAGAGCCCCCCACTTACATAAGGGTCCCCAGAGAGCCTCCCCTCCCCTTGGGGGACCCCTGCAGAGACTCGGGGCTATTGGCCTCAGACTCGAGGCTATAGCCCTAAACGCCACCCCCTAGCAACGCCCCTGCTCTGTGTTGAAAAGGTTGAGAAAGGCTGGTCTAGAAGAACTAGGGAAGGCATAGATGTGACCATATTTAGAGCTTACACTCACAGCCAGCCCGACTTGAGACTTAAACTTGGCTATGAACTAATCAAAATGTGGCCAGTTCAGCAGGAAACAGCTGAATTTCAACCAGTGTGTGTGCTCATCCCTGCTCAACAGAAGTTGATTGTTTGATCGACTTCTATCAAAGGGACAAGTTGGAAAATCTTCCATGATCAGCAGCTCCAGCCAATCAGCTGCAGCCACTGATCAGTGTATTCTGGCAATAGCAGGTGCCACTGTCAGAATGCAATGTCCCAGCAGCGGAAGGGGGTGGGGGGTTCCTCCATCCATCTCATTTGTGTGGATTAAGTAATATTATGTTGGCTGATTGAATGAACAAAAAAGTGTGTATGGCAAGCTTAAGGGGTTGGTTTACTAAAACAAATTGGCTGTTTGCAAGGAAATGTTCCACATGGGTTAGTAAATGAGGTGAAACTCTGTTGGCCCCCACCATCCAAACATGTGCATGCAAAGATGCTGTTTTTTATTTTTCTTGCATGTGATCTGGTGTTCTTTGCAAAATAAATTTTCACCACATTTGGTAAACTAAGAGATTACTCCCCTGCAAAGTGCAAGTTCCTTTGAAAGTGAACGGTCCATGTGCCTTTATTAAATCAATCAAAAAGAGTGGAAGAGAGGTTATAAAACAAAGATTGGAGCTTATCATACAAGACAGGCTAGGCAAGGGCACACTAGAGAACAAGGAACGCCAAAGGGTTGATTTACTAAAACTGGAGAGGGCAAAATCTGGTGCAGCTGTGGATGGTAACCAATCAGCTTCTAACTTCAGCTTATCCAATTAAGCTTTGACAAAAGTCCTGGAAGCTGATTGGCTTCTATGCAGAGCCGCACCAGACTTTGCACTCTCCAGTTTCAGTAAATTAAGCCCAATGGCTTTGGGGGGCGCAAACAAACTGAAAAATACTGAACCCCCCCATCATTTACAGCATCACTGTGCCCATCAAATGCACCCATTTGTGCCCATCAAATGCAGCCATTGTGCCCATCAAACGCAGCAACTTGTGCCCAGTATATGCAGCCACTTGTGCCCATCAAATGCAACCACTTGTGCCCATCAAATGCACCCATTTGTGCCCATCAAATGCAGCCATTGTGCCCATCAAACGCAGCAACTTGTGCCCAGTATATACAGCCACTTGTGCCCATCATATGCAGCCACTTGTGCCCAGTATATGCAGCCACTTGTGCCCATCAAATGCAGCCACTTGTGCCTATCATATGAAGCCACTTGTGCCAATCAAATGCAGCCACTTGTGCCCATCATATGCAGCCATTTGTGCCCGTCAAATGCAGCCACTTGTGCCCAGTATATGCAGCCATTTGTGTCCATCATATGCAGCCACTTGTGCCCATCATATGCAGCCACTTGTGCCCATCATATGCAGCCACTTGTGCCCAGTATATGCAGCCACCTGTGCCCATTAAATGCAGCCAGGCACGTCCCCCAACTCGGCTGTTACTTCACTAAACCCCCCCCCCCCGCCGTGCAGCAGGTCCGGCGGCACTTATCGCTCGTGTGACAGTGCTCTCCTCCTCTCCTGGAGTGATGGGGCTTCCTCCTCCTCTTCTGTAGTGGCGGGAAGCGGCGGCTGTGGCACCTGTGTCCGCTTGGCTCCTCAGGCTTCCTCCACCGTGTCTCCTCCTACGCCAAAGTGTTAAGCATCCAATAGGATCGCCTAATGCTTTGGCTAATCAAGAGACAGGTCTCACTGACCTGCCTGCTGATTGGCAGGGAGGAACGTCAGTGTGAAAATAGCAAAAATAATTTCGCTATGCCACACAACAGGGTGGGATCGGGACGCAGTGCTCTAGTCTGCGCCCCAAGCCCACCCTATTTTGAAGCCTATTAGAACCTCTGGCTCTAATCACATGCTTCAAAATACACCCCCTCGCCTATCCCCGCCATAGTATTTCATGTGTCCGGCATCCTGAAAGGGGCCAGGCGCATGAATAGGGAGGGTGGCGGAAGTGTCAGGGGGGGCGGCGCCTGTGCGCCCACAATGCACAGGCCACCACTGCCCAATGGGTTGATAAAGGAACAAAGACAACGGGAAATCATGCATAACACATCAGTCTGCTAAGCCAGACCTATAACTCTGCAAACAGCAAATCTCATGCTTCCATGCTCTCTTGCTTGAAGTGCTCTAGCTCTGACTTACCATGGGGGTGTGTCAGACCTCTGCAGAAAGACTACTGCTTCCATCTAGACAGCAAAGAGTCCTTCTCTACAAAATGCTGGCATGGGGCAAGCTTTTTCTACTGAGGCTGTAGCAGTTTCTCTTAAGAAAACCTACTGTTAAGGCAACCATAGATGGATCGCAATTAGGCCGGTAGAGCAGAGACCAGCAGAATTTCAACCCATCTATGGGCATGTAGGTTGGTGCAGGGTGATGGTGGTGGACAGAAAACACATTGACTCTAGGTCCAGCAACAAGAATATATTGCAATAGAAGTCCAGCAGAACACAACAGGTCCCCTGTGAAGGCAACCCAACCGGGAGCACTCACAAGTTGTACAAGCCAAGGGACAGTAGACTGAAGACTCAAAAGTGCCGACAGCATCTGCCACAAGTAGCGGAATGCGGCCTGGCCACTCCGTACCCAAAGGGAAAGCTTTCCAGAGATTTGGAGTGGTTCCTGCACTTTCCTTACTCCTCCGGGACCTTTCCCTAACGTTAAGCACTGTTCTTGTCAGACAGGGAGACCTGTCCCTACTCTAGCTACTCACAAAATATGCGCCAAACCCGGGAGCCAGGGTTTAAAATAGACTCTGCCTGACCCAAGATGGCCACCAAAGTCACATGGGGTACCAGCATTCAATCGGATAGCTGCCTCGCCTGTGACTGAGGAAACCGTAGAGCAGGGGTCTCCAAACTTTCTAAACAAAAAGGCCAGTTTATTGTCCTTCAGACTTTTGGGGCCAGCGAGAGTGGAAATTTTCCTGGTCTTAGTGGGAGTAAAACATTGCCACCCTTGGTATTTGGGGATTGGAATAGTAACCCGTCGTTGGTATCATAGGGAGGAACAGTGCCCCTATATTGGTGTCAGTGGGAGAAATGATGCACCATTGGTGGTTTCAGATGGCAGAACAGTGGGAGAAATAGTGCCCCAAAAGACCAGATAAAGATAGGCAAAGGGACGCAGTTTGGAGACCACTGCCATAGAGGAACTAGGCTCCCATCGACTTCCTCCCCCATCTGCATTGCCACTGCGGACAAGCGCCACCTGCAGAGGAGAAAATAGACTGCACCTGCCTAAAGGCTGGCTGGTTGTACAGAAGTCGATCTATTGATCGACTACTGTACTGCCAGCTTGTTGGGAAATTTTTTGCTCGCTCAGTACCACCGGCTATTATCAGCAGTGCTGATCTGTATATTCTGATGATGGGGAAGTCTCCCCGCCGTCAGAATACAATAGCTCATCGAGAGGGATTCACCAAATGTGTGGATGGGGAAAATTTGAATAATTTTCTATCGTTCAACCCGCTCAAGAGAATAATTTATGGCCTGCCTAAGACTTTGAGACTATGAGTTAGCACTCTCCGTAGTGTGAAACGCGTCAGGACCTGTCTGTATCGCTTTGCTGTGACCTGTACAGAGTGATCCTGATTTTTCAATAAAGGCAAAAGAAATTTTCTTTGAAGTGCGGCTGTCCAGAGTTTTCCCGGTCATTTTCATCTGCCTGAGACTTTTGCGCACCTTTTGTTTTGATACAGCTGGAATCTATTATCACAATACTATCTGATTCAATTGGGATGTAAAATTGGGGAGAACACGGATCCTTGGTGTGGTCTGCTTACAGATCTGGGGTCAGCGATATGCTAGCTACAGGTTGGCAGCACTGACTTATCTCACTTACTGTTAGTGAACATAATAAAGTAGGTGCAATTTATCAGCTAGCACTAGATAAGATAAATCAGGGCCATCAGTAACTGGTGCCTCAGCTTGAGGAGACATGTAAAACTTTCACTACTCACACTGAGGTAGAGGAAGGTGGATGACTTGATAAGCCTTTGGCATTCCCTTTGATTACTTTGCAACCAAAAAACATGTTGTTGGTGACTATCTGTAGGAATGTCACCTACCAGACTGACTTCCCTGATGCCCCCCCCCCCCCCCCAGGGGCCAACACTGCATGTAGACTAGCAATACAGTGCTATACTTTTGGAGGAATGCTTACTGCCAATAAAAGTGGAATCCAAGCAGATATAAAAGAAATGAATACAGCTTCTAATGTGGGGGTGGGGGTGTTTGGGGCCTGTTTATGTCTGCACTTATTTTTTGGTTTTGCTATAGAGCAGCAATTTCTTCAGTAGGGTGGGCTGAGGGTCTTCCTTTGATGTGCCAAACTCTGCTGAGAGATCCTAAGAACTGAATTAAAGGTGCAGCATGGGCTGGCCTTGCATGTTAGTTGACTAGCCAATGGTCAATGACTGGTGGGCTTTTTGTTGGTGGCTTGGGCCTAGCGACCAAATCTACTGAGCAGTGCTTCTGGAGGTGTCCTTTGCCTACAGGATGTTGCCCGGATCTGGTATGGTGCTGGGCTGAAGCCCAGGTCGGAGGACTTTGGCCCTCTGGGCTGCCATGTGCTACTGGAAACTTTAAGACCCAAGACAGCAAGCAATTGTGCTTCAAGTTTGAAAATGACTCGCTAAGCTGTCGCTAGACTTGCCAGGCTTCACAAGATTGTTGAACTGTTGCAGCAAGCTTATATTTGCATGATTGCAGATCATTTTTCTTTGCAAATATTCTGCTACTTTGCTGCATGTTCTGGTTCAGTTATGTTGTGCAATAGTCATCCCACCATAGGGGTCACTGTGGCTGAATTTTAATGCTGTAGACTTGCAGAGCTCTTGCCGTAGACTCACCACTGCAACTTTGCTCTTGCTAGAGACTTGCCATACAAATTTGCTAGAAACTCGAAAAGTGTCAACTAGAACTTGTGCTTCAAGTGCTCTGCAAGTGTACAACTTGCTAATGAAAATGTGCAGCAAGTTAACAGGCTTACAATTCAACACTGCCACAAATTTGTGACAAGTTATCCTTTCTATCTAGGATTGAACTCACCCACGCTGATCTGGCTGCTACCAAGGATATCACTTGAGCCACACATGAACCTCCATTGGTTTAATGCCTCACCCAAATTCATTTTTGAGCAAAATAGATATCTAATTTGGCTTTTACCAAGGATATTAGTAGGGATATTAGTGCGGAGCCACAGGTTGACGTCCACTGGTCTACTATCTCACTCAATTCATCCAATATCTAAATGAACACCTAAACATGGACTTCATCCATAATGATCTGGCTGCTACCAATGAAAATACTGAGGGTACTGGAATCATGCTTGAACCTCAAATGGTCTAATGCCTCACCCAAGTTCATCCAGTAGCTACTGTATATACTGTAGATCCCTAAAGATTGACCTCAATCACAATGATCTGGCTGCTATCAAGGATCAAGGATATCATGAGGGACACTGGAGCAACACACTTGAACGTTCACTGGTTTAATGCCTCACCCAAGTTCATCTTTCAGTTAAATAGATACCTAAAGATATACCTAAACCATGCTGAACTGGCTGCTACCAAAGATATCACTGGGGACACAGGAACCTCCATTGGTCTAATGCCTCACTCAGTTCATCCAGTACATAAATATAGACTATAGATGGACCTCAACCACCCTGAACTGGCTGCCATCAAGGATATCACTGATGGTACTGGAGTCAACCCTTAATCTTAGCTGGTCTAATGCCTCACCCAAGTTCATCCAGTAGATATATAGATCCATAAAGATGGACCTCAACCACGATGATCTGGCTGCTATCAAGGATATCATGGGGGACACTGGAGCAACACACTTGAACTTCCACCGGTCTAATGCTTCACCCAAGTTCACCCAATATCTAAATACCATAGATACCTAAAGGTGGACCCTAACCATGCTGATATAACTGCTACCAAATATATCACTGGGGACACTGGAGCCACATAATAAACTCCATTGGTCTAATGCCTCACTCAAATTCATCCAGCTACCCCTAAAGATGGACCTTAACAACAGTGACCTGGGTGCTGCCAAGAATATCATTGGGGATGCTGGAGCCATACTTGAACCTCCACTGGTCTAATGCCTCATGCAAGTTCATTCATTAGCTAAATAGATACCTAAAGATGGACTTCAACTGTGCTGATCTGACTGCTGCCAATGATATCATTGAGGAGACTGTGGCCACACTAGAACCATCACTGCGTTAATGCCAGATTCAATTCCTTCAGTAGCTAAAAAGATACCTAAAGATGGACCTTACCCATGCTGATCTGGCTACTAACAATTATATTATTGAGGACTCCCGAGCCAGACAATCTTCACTGGTCTAATGCTTTACCCAGGTTCATTCATTAGCTAGATACCTAAAAATGGACTTCAACCGCATTAATCTGGCTGCAACCAAGGATATCATTGAGGACACAGGAGCCACACTTGAACCTCCACTGGTCTAATGCCTCATACCTCATGCAAGTTCATTCATTAGCTAAATAGATACCTAATGATGGACTTCAACCATGGTGATCTGGTTACTACCAATATCACTGAGGAGACTGGACACTTGAACCTCCACTAGTCTAATGCCCGACTCAATTCTTTCAGTAGCTAAAAAATACCTAAAGATTGACCTCACCCACACTGACCTGGCTGCTACCAATGATATTATTGAGGACACTGGAGCTACACTTGAATCCCCACTGGTCTAATGGCTCACCCAAGTTCATCCACTACTTAGATACCTAAAGATGGACCTCAGCCATGCTGATCTGGCTGCTACCAACCAGTTGAACCTCCATTGGTCTAACGCCCCACTCAATTATTTCAGTAGCTAAAAAGATACCTAAAGATGGACCTCACCCACGCTGATCTGACTGCTACCAAAGATATCATTGTGAACACTGGAGCCACACTTGAACCTCCACTGGTTTATTGCCTCGTATAAGTTTATCCGTTAGTTATATATATACCTAAAGATGGACCTCACCCATGCTGATCTGGCTTCTACCAATGAGATCATTGAGGACAGTGGAACCACACAGGAACCTCCATTGGTCTAATGCTTCAGACAAGTTAACCCATTAGGCTAAATAGATACCTGAAGATGGACATCACCCACACTGATCTGGCTGCTAACAAGGATGTCATTGAGGACACTAGAGCAACACACGTGAACTTCCATTGGTCTAATGCTTCATGCAAGTTCATTCATTAGCTAAATAGACACCTAAAGATGGACTTCAACTGCACTGTTCTGGTTGATATCAAGGACATCACTGAGGAGACTTTAGCCACACTTGAACATTCACTGGTCTAATGCCTCACCCAAGTTCATCCATTAGCTAAATAGATACCTAAAGATGGATCTCACTGATTTGCCTGCTACCATGGATCTCATTGGGAACGCTGGAGCCACACTTGAACCTCCACTCTTCTAATGTCTCACCTAAGTTTATCCATTAGTTAGATAGATACCTAAAGATGGACCTTACCCCATGCTGATCTGGCTTCTGCCATGCTACCAATGATATCATTGAGGACACTTTAACCACACTTGAACCTCCACTGGTCTAATGCCTCACCCAGGTTCATCCATTATTTGGACATCTAAAGATGGACCTCAGTCATGCTGATCTGGCTGCTACCAAGAATATCACTGAGAGGACTGGAGCCACATTTGAACCCCCACTGGTCTAATGCCTCTCTCAATTCATCTAGTAGCTAAATAGATATCATTGAGGACAACAGAATAACACGTAAACCTCAACTGGCCCACCACTGCAGTGAAACTAAATTTGACTCGGTATCAGACACTTTTTAGGCTCCTATGCAATAGCACTCAAGACAGAAGAGGGAGGGGCGGGACTGGGAGCCAATTAGGTATTCTGTATTCAAATGTGCTGACAAGGAACATGCTGATAAAAGGAGAGAGCAAAGCGAGCAGAGAGATTACCTTGTCAGCCTGGTGCTGCTCACTCACTGTCCAGTCATCAGCCCGGGGGGTGGAGAATAGATAATACTGTATCTCCTAAAGCTAACTTACAACATGCCTGTAGTTACGTAGTCAGTGCTAAGGTCACTCCCCCACCTAACCTTGCTCCGCCCCTGCCCAGGCAGAGAGGATTCGTCTCCTCTGTCGCCAATGTCATTTGGCTGCCAGGAGAAACACCAAACACAGGGGAAGGGGGACAGCAAGGAGACCATACAGTCATGTGACCATGAATTAAAAATGATAAAACCAGGTGTATAAATGTTTTCTCTTTTTAAGGAATATTCAGAACATTTTCAGAGAATATTCATATTTTAAATAAATTAAATATTTATTTAAATAGCATACTGTGCTTTTTCATTGCCTTCACTTTAAAGGTGATGGCGATAGTTACGCCTTTGGAGCTGCTAACCTCCACTGCCATCTTGTGGCGAACAAAGGAGTTGTCAGAAGGAGATATTACTGAGTTTTAAAAAAAAAAAGAAATTAATAAAAGTTTTTAAAACTGTTTTTTTTTTCTTAACCACTTGCCTACCATCCACTTTCACCCCCTTCCTGCCCAGGTGCCAATTTTCAGCTTTCAGCGCTGTTACACTTTAAATGACAATTATGCGGTCATGGTACACTGTACCCAAACAATATTTTTATCATTTTTTTTCACACAAATAGAGCTTTCTTTTGGTGGTATTTAATCCCCATTGGGGTTTTTTATTTTTTACTATATAAAACAAAAAAAACCTGAACATTTTGAAAAAAACTCTTTCGATATTTTCTACTAAGATATAAAATATATCCAATAAAATCAATAAAAGCAGTGTTCAGAGCGGATCACTGTGTTTTTGGGGACACTGTACCAATGGGGACACTAGTAGTAGTGTCCCAATTTTTTGCTAAGTTTTTGCTAAATAAACAAATAGAAACCAAAACTTGTGGAAAACATTTTTTTTTTTCATAGTTTGTTATACAATTTTGGAAACAGGTAATTTTTTTCCTTTACTGATGGGCACTGATAGGCTGCACTGATAAGGCGGTACTAATGGGCATTGATGGGCACTGATAGGCTGCACTGATGAGAGGGCACTGATGGGCATTGATGGGCACTGATAGGCTGCACTGGTGGGCACTGATAAGGAGGCACTGGTGAGCACTGATGAGGCTGCACTGATAGGCGACACTGATGGGTACTGATAGGCGGCACTGATGGGCACTGATAGGCTGCATTTATGAGGCTGCACTAATAGGCGGCACTGATGAGGACTAATGGGGACACTAGTAGTAGTGTCCCCATTTTTTGCTAAATAGATGAATAAAAACCAAACCTTTTGAAAAAAAACAACAACTTTTTCATTGTTTGTTATAAAATTTTGGAAACAGGTAATTTTTCTCCTTTACTGATGGGCACTGATAGGCTGTACTGATGAGGCGGCACTGATGGGCATTGATGGGCACTGATAGGCTGCACTGGTGGGCACTGATAAGGAGGCATTGGTGGGCACTGATGAGGCTGCACTGGTAGGTGACACTGATGGGCACTGATAGGCGGCACTGATAGACAGCACTGATGGGCACTGATAGGTGGCGCTGATGGGCACTGATAGGCTGCACTGATGGGCACTGATAGGTGGCGCTGATGGGCACTGATAGGCTGCACTGATGGGCACTGATAGGCTGCACTGATGAGGCTGCACTAATAGGCGGCACTGATGAGACTGCACTAAAAGGCGGCACTGATGAGGACTAATGGGGACACTAGAAGTAGTGTCCCTATTTTTTGCTAAGTTTTTGCTGAATAAATCAAAAAAAAAAAAAAAAAAAACTTTTGAAAAAAAAAAACAAACAACTTTTTCACGTTTGTTATAAAATTTTGGAAAGAGGTAATTTTTCTCCATTACTGATGGGCACTGATAGGCTGCACTGATGAGGCGGCACTGATGAGGAGGCACTGGTGGGCACTGATGAGGAGGCACTGGTGGGCACTGATGAGGAGACACTGGTGGGCACTGATGAGGAGACACTGGTGGGCACTGATGAGGAGACACTGGTGGGCACTGATGAGGAGGCACTGGTGGGCACTGATGAGGAGGCACTGGTGGGCACTGATGAGGAGACACTGGTGGGCACTGATGAAGAGACACTGGTGGGCACTGATGAGTAGTCACTGGTGGGCACCGATGAGAAGACACTGATGGGCACTGATGAAGAGGCACTGGTGGGCACTGATGAGGAGGTACTAGTGGGCACTGATGAGGAGACACTGGTGGGCACTGATGAGGAGGCACTGGTGGGCACTGATGAGGAGGCACTGGTGGGCACCGATGAGGCTGCACTGATAGGCGATACTGATGGTTGGCACTGATAAGCACTGATAGGCGGCACTGATGGGCACTGATAGGCAGCACTGATGGGTGGCACTGATATGCACTGATAGGCGACACTGATGAGGAGGCACTTATGGGCACTGATTGGCACCACTGATGGGCACAGATTGGAAGCATTGATGGGCCCTGTTTGGACTGCACTAATAATCACTGCACTGATTATTAGTGTACATGTCCATTTTAGAGAAACCAGTTATTGTCTCTCTTCTCTGATCCTTATGCTCTCAGCACGAGGTAAGAAGTGTCGATAACCAGCTTTTTTTTTACATCCGTGATCAGTTGTGATTGGACGCAGCCGATCACATGGTAAAGAGCAGCTGATTGGCTCTTTACCTCAATTTGTGATCAGCAGTGTCCTGCAGAGGCCGAGATCACAGAGCGTGCCGCCCACGCCCCGCAGCGGGTGCGATCACAGGAGGCCGTCATATGATTCGGCTATAGCACGGCCGGCAAATAGCTAAAATTCACCTATTACTCCCATTTGTCAGCCTGTAAAAGGGCTGTGCAAATGGCAACCTTATTTTGCCGCCCGCAAGACCCATCGTGATCGTCGATTCCGTGCTTCTCCTGCTAGCAAATCCCATACCTGATACCCGGGGGCGTTGCTAGGTGGCAAAAAGACCAGGGGCTTCGGGGAGGGGGGGGGGGGGGGCGCGGTAGTGGCGCAGAGTTTTTTGGGCGGGGCGGTGGGGTTGTGTGGTGGGGGGTAAGCTCACTTGCTTGTTGCTGCCTGGCTTACTAGTGCCCATCAATGCTGACCACTAAACTCACCTGCCTGACACACTGACCATTACACTGACCTACCTACCTGATATACACCGACCTACCTACCTGACATACATACACTGACCTACCTACCTGACATACACCGACCTACCTACCTGACATACACTGACCTACCTACCTGACATACATACACTGACCTACCTGACCAGGAGACAGACTTCATGTGTCCTGCAGCAGCTCAGCTCAGCCATGGTGTGCAGTCCGCCAATCATCATCACATCAGGCAGCCAGAGAAGGAGAAAAAAGCCGCCCACCCGAGCGCCGAGCGGGGATCTCACAGCGATGTGGCGCGGCGGCTGCATTGTAATTCCCTCCTTCTGGAGCCTACAGCGCCTATGATGGACGTCACACGTCCAGCGGTCCCGGCATTGGACCAGTGGGACGTCCATCATAGGCGCTGCAGGCTGCACTCTGCCGCACTCGGGATCAGATCGGTCGGCGCTCGGGGCTAACAATAGAATGGTGCATGCCGGAGACCCGGGGCTTTTCGGGGACCTATTTGGGGCTCCGGCATCCCCCCCAGCCCCCCCCCTCCCGACGCCACTGCTGATACCTGAGACTTGCCGTGGCTGCAGTTTTGTGAGCCAAAGTTTCTGTACAGTTTTAGGATCACTGTTCAAAATCTTGATTCAGAAATACAATGTAACAATATTTATTGTAACATGGCATTTGCCTGGTTTCATTATTAGGCAGATTAAGACTCGGTTCACGCTGCTGCGACCCCAAAGTGCGACTTCCAGTGCTACTTTGCATTGCAACTTGATAAAACTTTGGAGTTTTGCGACTTTGGCTTTGGCCAATCATAACAATACAAAGCTTGACACATATTATTGAAATGACAATACCCTCTGAAGTCACAAAGTCACAAAGATAAGATAAAGACACAACTTCCCTGCAAATTTTGGGATTTTAACATTGCAGTCTACGGCACTCATGATGCAGAAAAGTAACGCAGGAACAATTTTTTTTTTGTTGCTGTGACTGAGTCGCAGCAATTAAGATGGCACCGATTGAAATCAATGTGTTTTGACTTGTCATGCGACTTTCTGTGCCACACATCGCAGCAAGTCACATGAGAAGTCACAGCAGTGGGAATCAGGCTAAGGCTGGGTTTACACTATTGTATTTTCCAGAGGCGTAGCTTCTGGGCCGGATTCAAAAGTTGACTCCGCCCCCCCCTACCAGCACCCACCGTTTCTACCGCATGCTTACCCCAGCACCCTGTGTAGGTGAAACGGGAAACTCAGAGGCCTGGGTGGACCCCTGCCCTGCTGACCCAGGCGCTCTGAACTTACTGAATAACCTATGCAGGGTGACGCACTTTTCCCCAGTGTAAAACAGGGGTAAGCAGCCTTTGGGAGGTGAGGATCTACCTAAACAACATGAAGGAGATCACAGATCACCAAGGTTTTGCACCTTTTTTTTTTTGGAATTAACTAGCAGGGCCTAAAGCCCCTTTCTCATGAGGCAGACTCCGCTTCCACGGAGTCCGCCTCAGTCCGCCGGCTCAGCGGGAGATCAGTCCGTTGATCTCCGCTGAGCCAGGGGATGACAGGTCCCTCTCTGCTCACTGAGCGGGGAGGGGCTTGTCAGGCACCGCTGCCGCCTATGGAGGAAAAGGGTTAAAAAGGACAGCATGTCCGTTTTCATCAGATCTCACCCGATCCGATAGCGACGGACATGGACGTAGGGCCATCCGTCTGCTTTTAGCGGATCGGACGGGGTCGGATGTCAGCGGACATGTCTCCGCTGACATCCGTCGCTCCATAGGCTTACAAGGAGCGCCCGTTCAGGCCCGCCGTCAAAACTGACAGGCGGACTTGAACGGTCCGATCGTGTGAAAGGGGCCTAACTGAATAATAAGAAAAACTTAGAAAAAATATAATAAAATAATGTTGCTGTAAAAAAAAAAAAAAAAAAACTTACACTACCTTGAATGTCAGTGTCAGTCAGTAGAGCAGTGGATGGTGTCAGCAGGGCAGAGGACAGTGGCAGTAGGGCAGAGGACAGTGGCAGTAGGGCAGAGGACAGTGGCAGTAGGGCAGAGGATAGTGGCAGTAGGGCAGTGGATAGTGGCAGTAGGGCAGAAGACAGTGGCAGTAGGGCAGAGGACAGTGGCAGTAGGGCAGAGGACCAGAGGACAGTGGCAGTAGGGCAGTGGATAGTGGCAGTAGGGCAGAGGACAGTGGCAGTAGGGCAGAGGACAGTGGCAGTAGAGGAGAGGACAGTGGCAGTAGGGCAGAAGACAGTGGCAGTAGGGCAGTGGATAGTGGCAGTAGGGCAGAGGACAGTGGCAGTAGGGCAGAAGACAGTGGCAGCAGGGCAGAGGACAGTGGCAGTAGGGCAGAGGACAGTGGCATTAGGGCAGTGGATAGTGGCAGTAGGGCAGAGGACAGTGGCAGTAGGGCAGAGGACAGTGGCAGTAGGGCAGAGGACAGTGGCAGCAGGGCATGGACAGTGGCAGTAGGGCAGAGGACAGTGGCAGTAGGGCAGTGGATAGTGGCAGTAGGGCAGAGGACAGTGGCAGTAGGGCAGAAGACAGTGGCAGTAGGGCAGAAGACAGTGGCAGTAGGGCAGAGGACAGTGGCAGTAGGGCAGTGGATAGTGGCAGTAGGGCAGAGGACAGTGGCAGTAGGGCAGAGGACAGTGGCAGTAGGGCAGAGGACAGTGGCAGTAGGGCAGTGGATAGTGGCAGTAGGGCAGTGGATAGTGGCAGTAGGGCAGAGGACAGTGGCAGTAGGGCAGTGGATAGTGGCAGTAGGGCAGAGGACAGTGGCAGTAGGGCAGTGGATAGTGGCAGTAGGGCAGAGGACAGTGGCAGTAGGGCAGAGGACAGTGGCAGTAGGGCAGTGGATAGTGGCAGTAGGGCAGTGGATAGTGGCAGTAGGGCAGAGGACAGTGGCAGTAGGGCAGAAGACAGTGGCAGTAGGGCAGAGGACAGTGGCAGTAGGGCAGAGGACAGTGTCAGCAGGGCAGAGGACGGTGGCAGTAGGGCAGTGGATAGGGGCAGTAGGGCAGAGGACAGTGGCAGTAGGGCAGAGGTTAGTGGCAGTAGGGCAGAGGACAGTGGCAGTAGGGCAGAAGACAGTGGCAGTAGGGCAGAGGACAGTGGCAGTAGGGCAGAGGACAGTGTCAGCAGGGCAGAGGACGGTGGCAGTAGGGCAGTGGATAGGGGCAGTAGGGCAGAGGACAGTGGCAGTAGGGCAGAGGTTAGTGGCAGTAGGGCAGTGGATAGTGGCAGCAGGGCATTGATAGTGGTAGTAGGGCTATCTATCTATCTATCTATCTATCTATCTATCTATCTATCTATCTATCTATCTATCTATCTATCTATCTATCTATCTATCTATCTCTCTATCTATGAGATATTGGTGGAGGTGATTTCCTGCCGAGAGGCTTAAAGGGGCCACCTATCTATCCCTCCCACCCAATATCTATCCATCTATTTATCTGTAGGCCCTATTGCGGGTGAGTGACGGGCGGGGGGGGGCAGGGGGAGTGACTGTATGGGGTTGGTTGGGGCTTTGCTTGTGCCCCCCCCCCCCAAAAAAAAAATTGAGCACCAGCCTCCGCTGGCTCCCGATGTCTGCATTGTGATTTGGGTCAGACTTCACGAAGGGAATACATTGTGGTTTTGTACTTTTTTCTTTTTTTTTTACCAGCAGGTGGAGCTTTAACCACAGGTCTGCTATAGACTCCCTGGCATTCTTTTTGTAAAGCACTTGGGTTTTACGGTTCACACTGCTGCGACATGCGATCCAACTTCTAAAGCCCAAGTCGCATGACACGTCAAATTCCATGCTTTCCTACGAGAGACATCTTAACTGATACAACACAAGTTGCTCCAACTTTAGAAAAGGTTCCTGCACTACTTTGGTCGGACTTGGGTGCAATGCCAGCTCTTGCACAGGCTCCTAAAGAGCATCCGAGTCGGATCAAGTCAAGTCCATGAGAAGACACGGGGGAAAGGAGGGGTTATAGACCACCGCTGATAGACTGGGATCCCGAAATTACATTAAGCCCTTCACAAAATTATGGTTTAACCACTTCAAATTAAATGATGTCCGCAGATGGGATCTCCCATCCCGGGCGGGCGTCAGATGACGTCCTCAGCTTCCCGCGGGGATAGGGGCCGCGCCCGCGCGCTAGAGTTGCCACCTCATCCCTTTAAACCCGAACACATATTAATTACACAGGTTCTGTGGCTAATTAAATGCAGGTAAGGCACCAAGTGAGTTTAATTACCATCAGTAACAGAACGTGTGCCTGCCGTGTCACAGAGGAGCCGATGCGTTCGCTCGGCAGACGCAATATCCGCTGGGGCACCCTCAATCGCTCATGATAGAGCAGGAAACACACGTCCTGTCAGGGGAGAGGAGAGCGATTTATTTATTTATTTTATGTACTTACATAGCGCCATCAATTTACACAGCGCTTTACATATACATTGTACATTCACATCAGTCCCTACCCTCAAGGAGCTTACAATCTAAGGTCCCTAACTCACATTCATACATACTAGGCACAATTTAGACAGGATCCAATTAACCTACCAGCATGTCTTTGGAGTGTGGGAGGAAACCCACATAGGCACAGGGAGAACATGCAAACTCCAAGCAGGTAGCGTCATGGTTGGGATTCGAACCAGTGACCCTTCTTACTGCTAGGCGAGAGTGCTACCCACTACACCACTGTGCCGCCCATAGAGTGATCGTGTGTTCCTAGTATATAGGAACACCGATCGGTCTCCTCCCCCCAGTCAGTCCCATCCCCCCCCCCCCCCCCTTCAGTTATAACACACAGTCAGGGAATACATTTAACCCCTTGATCGCCCCCTAGTGTTAACTCCTTCCCTGCTAGTGACATTTATACAGTAATCAATGGCTAATTTTTTAGCTCTGATTGCTGTATAAATGTCAATGGTCTCAAAAAAAAAAAAAGTGTCAAAAGTGTCCGATCTGTCGCCGCAATGTCGCCGTACCGATAAAAAAAAAATCTCAGATCGCCGCCATTACTAGTAACAAAAATGCCATAAATCAATAACCTATTTTGTAGGCGCTATAACTTTTGCGCAAACCAATCAATATACGCTTATTGCGATTTTTTTTTTACCAAAAATATGTAGAAGAATACATATTGGCCAAAACTGAGGAAAAAATGTGTTGTTTTTTTTTTATTTGAGATATTTATTATAGCAAAAAGTAAAAAATATTGTGTTTTTTTTTTTATTTTTTCAAAATTGTCGCTGTTTATAGCGCAAAAAATAAAAACCGCAGAGGTGATCAAATACCACTAAAAGAAAGCTCTATTTGTGGGAAAAAAAGGACATCAATTTTGTTTGGGTGCAACGTCGCACGACCGCGCAATTGTCAGTTAAAGCGACGCAGTGCCGTATCGCAAAAAATGGCCTGGTCAGGAAGGGGGTAAATTCTTCCGAATTAACCACTCCGGCTGAAGTGGTTAATGAAATCAACACTCTTCGATGCCTTGGTCCTCACTGTCCAAGAATAGGTGGGTATGAGGCCCTGGACCCTGATCTATCATCTGTCAAATGAACTGGAGTGGTGGGATTTGGTGAGATAACCTGAGGAGCCGTACAACACAGCAAGGGGTCCTCTAAAGATTAGGAGCCACCTGGATTGAGGAACCATCGTATCTTCTACATACAAGGACTTCTGTTCAGTCTTGGAATTCTTCCATCAAGTGGGTCCAGACACATCACATCCATGATTATGGGATTATTGTGGACTGGTCCAACAAGGTATGCAAAGCTCATTATTGTCCAGCATGTACTCTTTTACACAGTGGTAAAAACAGGCTGAGATGGGGCTTCCAGCCAGCTGGTCTTACCAAGCCGTGTCCCCACAAATACTCCAGGAGGTGATAGTGGCCAATCTGCTTAGGACCTTCAGGCATTCCTTATATCGGAAGGAATGTTTATTTGTTATCATCAGCCGACTCAACACAAAGCTTCTAGCAGAATGTGTTTTCAGGAGGCATATGTTATCTGATTGAAAAGTTGTGTAAATATACATTTTACTTTCCAACACTAGTCAAGCCACGCTAATTCCACTAAAACTATTCCTCCCACTGACACCTATCACCACCAATGATGGGGCACTATTCCTCCCACTGATATCAATGATGGGGCACTATTCCTCCCACTGATACCAATGATGGGACACTATTCCTCCCACTGATATCAATGATGGGGCACTATTCCTCCCATATTTACCAATAATGGGGCACTATTCCTCCCACTGATATCAATGATGGGGCACTATTCCTCCCACTGATATCAATGATGGGGCACTATTCCTCCCACATTTACCAATAATGGGGCACTATTCCTCCCAATGATACCAATGATGGGACACTATTCCTCCCACTGATATCAATGACGGGGCACTATTCCTCCCACTGATACCAATGATGGGACACTATTCCTCCCACTGATACCAATGATGGGGCACTATTCCTCCCACTGATACCAATGATGGGGCACTATTACTCCTATTGATACCAATGATGGGGCAGTATTCCTCCCACTGATACCAGTAATGGGGCACTATCCCTCCTACTGACACCAATGATGGGGCACTATTCCTCCCATGGATACCAATGATGGGGCACTATCCCTCCCACTGACACCAATGATGGGACACTATTCCCCCCAGTGATACCAATGATGGGGCCCTATCCCTCCCACTGACACCAATGATGGGGCACTATTCCTCCCACTGATACCAATGATGGCACACTATCCCTCTCACTGACACCAATGATGGGGCCCTATCCCTCCCACTGACACCAATGATGGGGCACTATTCCTCCCACTGATACCAATGATGGCACACTATCCCTCTCACTGACACCAATGATGGGACACTATCCCTCCCACTGACACCAATGATGGGGCACTATTCCTCCCACTGACACCAATGATGGGGCAATATTTCTCCCACTGACACCAATGATGGGGCACTATTCCTCCCACTGACACCAATGATGGGGCAATATTTCTCCCACTGACATCAATGATGGGGCACTAGTCCGGTATGTACTTTGCTTCGTCCTCCTCACAATCAGAAGTGGGGTCCCTTGCTTTGGCCTCAAGTGATCGTCAAACAGTCATATTGGCACTCATATGTCTCTAAAATTATCATATATCTTGACGCTACAAAGTGACCTCAAACTTTCATATAGCCATAATAAATATGAGGATGCATATGCAGATATAACAAAGTCCCTCGCCATTATATGAAACCTCGATAAACACCCATGAAGTGATTAAGATGTAGATCATTGTTTCTCAATCAGGGTGCCATTTGGGTTTCCTCTGGGTGCTGCAATTATGAGACCCAGTTTTCCCTGGAAAAAATGATGGATGAGTGGTGGGGGATTCTGATGGGAAGCGGAGACTGATGGGGAACTCTGTAATGGGAGTACTCTGATGTGATGGAGGGAAGGGGGAGGGGGGCTCTCATGTATAGCTAGGACTGGGATGGGAGCCTCTGACTCTGTCAGGGGTGACTTTGTGGTGAATTTGATGTGATAGGGGACTCCGGCATGAAAGGGGGATCGCTAATTTAAAGGGGGGGGGGGCTTTGATGTAAAGGGAACCTCCGATGTCAAGGGGGGCTCTGATATGATGGGGACCTCTGATGTGATGGCAACCTCTCATGTGAAGGGGGATAGCTGATGTGAAGGGGGGCTTAGATGTAAAGGGGGCTGTGATGTAAAGAGGGGTTTTGATATGATGGGGGGGCTTCTGATGTGCAGGGGGGCTTCTGTTGTGAAGGGGGATCTCGGATGTGAAGGGAGACTTCTGATGTGATGGGGGGACTCGAGTGTGAATAATGGGCTTTGATGTGATGGGAACTTCAGATGTCAAGGGGGGCTCTGATGTGATGGAATCCTCAGATGTGAAGAAGGGCTCTGGTGTGATGGGGACCTCAAATGTCAAGGGGGGCTCTGGTGTGATGGAATCCTCAGATGTGAAGGGGGGCTCTGGTGTGATGAAGACCTCAGATGTGAGGGTTGGCTCTGATTTGATGGAGACCTCAGATGTGAAGGAGGGCTCTGGTGTGATGGGGACCTCAAATGTCAAGGGGGGCTCTGATGTGATGGAATCCTCAGATGTGAAGGGGGGCTCTGGTGTGATGAAGACCTCAGATGTGAGGGTTGGCTCTGATTTGATGGTAGAACCTCTGATGTGAAGGGGGGCATTTATTGTTATGGGGGGACTCTGATGTGAAGGGAACCTCCGATGTTAAGGGGGGCTCTGATGTGATGGAAACCTCAGATGTGAAGGTTGGCTCTGATTTGATGGTAGAACCTCTGATGTGAAGGGGGGCATTTATTGTTATGGGGGGACTCTGATGTGAAGGGAACCTCTGATGTCAAGGGGGGCTCTGATGTGATGGAAACCTCAGATGTGAAGGTTGGATTCTGATTTGATGGTAGAACCTCTGATGTTAAGGGGGGCATTTGATGTGATGGGGGACTCTGATGTGAAAGGGGACCTCTGATGTGATGGGGACCTCTGATTTGAAGGGGGCTCTGATGTGATGGAAACCTCTGATGTGATGGGGGACGTCTGATAGATAAAGTAACATTTACTTGATTTACATTTTAGACTGAGAAGACTTCAGGTGACAGGTTAGACAGGTGAAAGATGATAGTCGACTTGAATATAGCTGACAGTGTAAGATATAACAGTCGATCGATTGTTGGGTCTTTTTAAGGTCCTGAATAGAGAATAAAATGTTTTAGATACCAGATATAGATACCAAATCACATGAGAACAATAAAAAGGTTCAGTCCCATTTGTGTGAGATATAACAAGTACAGATTACACAATACCTTCATGTCCACCCTCAAAAAACGACTTCTCAGTTTATTGATACCATATCATATTTCTACGTCAAACAGTGGAATCACAGAATTAACGTTGATAAATCCTCATTGATCTAAGTTGAGTCATGCAGCAAGGCAAAGATGATGCAGCTCAATGCATTTCCCAGATCAGAAGAACTTCATCAGATCTTCATACTTATTGTCAAACGTATTGGGGCGCCTGCCTTTACACGCACATGACCTTTAATGGCATCCCAGTCTTAGTCCGTAGGGTTCAATACTGAGTTGGCCCACCCTTTGCAGCTTTATCAGCTTCATCTCTTCTGAGAAGGCCGTCCACAATGTTTAGGAGTGTGTCTTTGGGAATTCTTGACCATTTGTGAGGTCAGGCACTGATGTTGACGAGAAGGCCTGGCTTGCAGTCTCCACTCTAATTCATCCCGAAGGTGTTCTACCTCAGCCCGATAGAACAACTTTGGGATGAATTAGAGCAGAGACTGTGAACCAGGCCTTCTTGTCCAACATCAGTACCTGACCTCACAAATGCTCTTCTGGAAGAATGGTCAAACATTCCCATAGACACACTCCTAAACCTTGTGGACAGCCTCCCCAGAAGACTTGAAGCGGTTATAGCTGCAAAGGGTGGGCCAACTCAATATTGAACCCTACGGACTAAGACTGGGATGCCATTAAAGTTCATGTGCGTGTAAAGGCAGGCGTCAAAATACTTTTGGTAATATAGTGTATATGGAAGTGTATTCACAGTATTACATTAAGGAATATAATTATCATTTGTAGCACCTTCCTAGTTAGGCTGCCGGGTACATTTGGTTTTTGGCATTGCTGTGATTGATTTGTCTGTTCAGGGTTTCCTAAACTGGGAGTCTGATTTCTTCCACCTGTTTCTGGAAGAAGCTTCCAGAATATAGGACATTAAGGTGCAGCTGACCAGTTTTTTTTTAACCACTTGCCGACTGGCCAATAATAACCTTACTGCCCTTGGGCACCATGACGTACCGGTACGTCATGGTGCCCAAGGGCAGTAAGGTTATTATTGGCCAGTCGGCAAGTGGTTAAAAAAAAACTGGTCAGCTGCACCTTCCTGTCCTATATTCTGGAAGCTTCTTCCAGAAATAGGTGGAAGAAATCAGACTCCCAGTTTAGGAAACACTGAACAGACAAATCAATCACAGCAATGCCAAAAACCAAATGTACCCGGCAGCCTAACTAGGAAGGTGCTACAAATGATAATTATATTCCTTAATGTAATACTGTGAATACACTTCCATATACACTATATTACCAAAAGTATTTTGACGCCTGCCTTTACACGCACATGAACTTTAATGGCATCCCAGTCTTAGTCCGTAGGGTTCAATATTGAGTTGGCCCACCCTTTGCAGCTATAACAGCTTCAAGTCTTCTGGGGAGGCTGTCCACAAGGTTTAGGAGTGTGTCTATGGGAATGTTTGACCATTCTTCCAGAAGAGCATTTGTGAGGTCAGGCACTGATGTTGGACAAGAAGGCCTGGTTCACAGTCTCTGCTCTAATTCATCCCAAAGTTGTTCTATCGGGCTGAGGTAGAACACCTTCGGGATGAATTAGAGTGAAGACTGCAAGCCAGGCCTTCTCGTCAACATCAGTGCCTGACCTCACAAATGGTCAAGAATTCCCAAAGACACACTCCTAAACATTGTGGACGGCCTTCTCAGAAGAGATGAAGCTGATAAAGCTGCAAAGGGCGGGGCCAACTCAGTATTGAACCCTACGGACTAAGACTGGGATGCCATTAAAGGTCATGTGCGTGTAAAGGCAGGCGCCCCAATACGTTTGACAATAAGTATGAAGATCTGATGAAGTTCTTCTGATCTGGGAAATGCATTGAGCTGCATCATCTTTGCCTTGCTGCATGACTCAACTTAGATCAATGAGGATTTATCAACGTTAATTCTGTGATTCCACTGTTTGACGTAGAAATATGATATGGTATCAATAAACTGAGAAGTCGTTTTTTGAGGGTGGACATGAAGGTATTGTGTAATCTGTACTTGTTATATCTCACACAAATGGGACTGAACCTTTTTATTGTTCTCATGTGATTTTGGTATCTATATCTGGTATCTAAAACATTTTATTCTCTATTCAGGACCTTAAAAAGACCCAACAATCGATCGACTGTTATATCTTACACTGTCAGCTATATTCAAGTCGACTATCATCTTTCACCTGTCTAACCTGTCACCTGAAGTCTTCTCAGTCTAAAATGTAAATCAAGTAAATGTTACTTTATCTATCAGACGTCCCCCGTCACATCAGAGGTTTCCATCACATCAGAGCCCCCTTCAAATCAGAGGTCCCCATCACATCAGAGGTCCCCTTTCACATCAGAGTCCCCCATCACATCAAATGCCCCCCTTAACATCAGAGGTTCTACCATCAAATCAGAATCCAACCTTCACATCTGAGGTTTCCATCACATCAGAGCCCCCCTTGACATCAGAGGTTCCCTTCACATCAGAGTCCCCCCATAACAATAAATGCCCCCCTTCACATCAGAGGTTCTACCATCAAATCAGAGCCAACCTTCACATCTGAGGTTTCCATCACATCAGAGCCCCCCTTGACATCGGAGGTTCCCTTCACATCAGAGTCCCCCCATAACAATAAATGCCCCCCTTCACATCTGAGGTCTCCATCAAATCAGAGCCAACCCTCACATCTGAGGTCTTCATCACACCAGAGCCCCCCTTCACATCTGAGGATTCCATCACATCAGAGCCCCCCTTGACATTTGAGGTCCCCATCACACCAGAGCCCTTCTTCACATCTGAGGTTTCCATCACATCATAGCCCTCCTTCACATCTGAGGTCTCCATCAAATCAGAGCCAACCCTCACATCTGAGGTAAGAGAGGCAGGGGGGCCCACGCGCCTGTAAACCGCCGGGTTTACAGGCGCGTGGGCCCCCCTGCCTCTCTTGCTGTGGTTGGACACAGCGCAAGTTCGTCAGCAGGCCTGCAGCCAATGATTTTGCCTGTGAACCTGCTGATTGCTGTGGCCAAACACAGCACAGATTTGAGTGTGTTATTAAACACAACCCAGAACTGGATGTTTTTTGTTTTTTGTTTTTCTCCCTGATTTCACCTACAGTTCAGCTGAAATCAGATAGAAAAGCCAGCCAGTCTGTAAGTGAGTAAAGACAGCACCCTTTAAACCCTTTGATTGCCCTCCTGATCACCCATGTCACCGGCCAGTGCCATTACTACAGTCTCAGTGTACAGCAGTGGCGGCCTGTGGTAATCTTTTTTTTTGGGGGGGGGGGGGGGGGAACAGTAGAACCACCACCCCCCCCCTGTTGGTTGGTCGGTTCAGTCTGGTGCATTTACCCCATCTATGGTGGGCAGCGTTTCTCCCGGGCTTCACTGGCGGCTTCTCTTGCTCGGCAGTGACGGCTTTCCCTTCCCCTGCTCTCCACGGGCATTGCTGCGGCTTCCGTTTCCTCCCTCCTCCTCGGTGGCCAGTTGGGACTCTTCTCTTTTCAGCCCAGTCGGAAAACGGGTCTCAGACTTGCTTCTGATTGGCCGTATTGAGGATCAGTGTTTCAATAGCGAATATTCATTTGCTGTTGTGACACCTGAGTGGGCACCTGGCGCAATGCTCTGCGCTCCAAGTCCACCCTATTTTGAAGCTTATTAGAGCCTCTGGCTCTAATCAGGTGCTTAAACCCCCCCCCCCCCACCACCACTGTAATTTACATGCCCCGGCATCCTGAAAGGGGTCGGACAAGCGAATAGGGGGCGGCGGTGTCCTGTCGGGATAGCGGCCATGGATAGAGCATGGGGGTGGCGGCTGTGGATAGAGGGGGCGGTGCTTCCTGCGCATCGAATGGACGGGCCGCCACTGGCGTACAGTATTATTAATAGCGACATCAGACAGCCGTCCCTCCCAGCCAGTGTCAGTTAGTGGCCAGTCACTGATTGCCCGTCATACTATCACAGTCATCACCGTTATCAGTATAGTGTGTGTCGGGGTCTGTATCCTGGTCACAGTCGGAACTATACTAGTGTCCATAGGCATGCGCAAGGGGTGTGCCAGGTGTGCCTGGGCACACCCTAATCCTGGAGTTGGCAACCCATCAATAGTGGGCAGGTGACAGGTAAGCCGCGATCCTTACTTGCCGACCCCCAGAACCTGGACAGGATAGACGGCTGGAGTGGAACTTAAGGGAACGATCTGTATTTTCTTCTGCAGCAGCTGAAAGTAGGCTTCTCCTCCTCTTCCTATTCAGCTGCAACGGGAGGAAAATACAGGGGATTGGTACCAATATATGCCACCCATCTTGTCCCAGTTCCTTTTCTTTCTGCTGCCCAGGTCCCCCTGTGTGCACACCTGCTCCCCCCCCATTGTTTTAGGATGACGAGTGGGGAAGAGGCTGGTTACTATGTCACAAAGGCATATGTGTTGGAGCTTTAAGGTGCACACCCTAATACAATAGGCTGTGCACATCTATGCTAGTGTCCCCATTAGTACAGTGTCCCCAATAATGCAATGTAATCAGGATCAGCCCCGATCACTACCAGAAATGTGATTTTGTTGGATATGTTTTATAATGAAAAGTAGAAAATATTGGAGTTTTTTTTTTCAAAATGTTCAGGTTTTTTCATTTATATAATAAAAAATATAAAACTCAGTGATGATCAAATACCTCCAAAAAGAAAGCTCTATTTGTGTGAAAAAAATGATATAAATTTCAAATGGGTACAGTGTTGCATGACCACGCAATTACCAGTTTATCCTTAGGTGGACGTCATATGACGTCCTGGACTTTAAGTGATGTTAACTGAATGATGCCTGCAGCTACAGCCATCCTACAGATACCTTTTTAGGTCCCCCCCCTCCCGCTGCCCTCCGGTGTTTCTCCCGGCTCTCCCGTGCGATCGGGGAGCCGGAGAATTGCAGCAGTTTACCACAAGGCTCCTGATAGAGGCAAGGTATGCCATGGTCTAACTAGGGCCCAGCCAAAGCCAGTCCCCCAAGTACTTAGTTAGGTGCTCTCCTGAAGAGAGGCCCCTCCCGTTGGGGAGAGGCAAAAGACCCCGAAGGCCACAAAACCTCCTCCTGACGTCAGGGCAGGCATTTTGATGACCTGCACCCTCAAACTCTGTGCAAAAAGACACACGTGCAGTGCATGTGCTTGTGGTAAAACCCTGAAATAAAAATAGGTAACATGCGCAATGCATAGTGGGCCTTCCAGCCAATATAAAAATTGTCCCGGTTAGCCACATCCAAAGGCGTTGAGCAAGGTAAGAAGTGATGTGCCCTTTTGCCAAGCGTAGATATTTGCTAGCACACCACAGATCTTCAGATTACATCCAAACGGTTCCTTTTCGAAAAATGATCACATCAAGAACAAGAATGTGCAACGTTTCAGAGCCGCGTGGGAGCCCTTCGTCAGGAACGTGTCCTTGTGCCAGTGAAATACCACGGTGTGCCGTTTTTTTGATCGATCTCATCTAAGAAGGGAAACAAGATAGATATTTTGAGTACATCTGAGATTATTGTAATTTTTTTTTTTTTGTTCTCTATGTACTTTTTTTTCCTGTGTTGTTTGAGAAAGGTTGTTCCCCGCAATGGCTGCTGTGGGAAGGTGGTTTTCCCATCATCTCGCCAGCTGTTTGGGATGGTTTTGGTGGTCCTCGTGGTGAGTCTTGATTGAAGAAACCTTGAGGTTAATTCTCTAACAGGGTGGGGGGGGGGGGGGGTGTGATAGTGATTGAGTCCGTTTTGTTGACACCATGTTGAGTCAACTACACCTTGCTTGGCTGACTCACAGGGAAATGGCAGAACTTCCATGGATGTTCTGACATGCTTCCAACTTGGAGCACACAACCAAGAGTATGGCCCACATCATGTATGACATTATATGCTCTACTTGCCATACAGGTATGGTTCTCTGCTTGCCCTTTTATGGATGTTTGTGGTGGGCCATATGAGATATGTAGGATAAGTAAATAGGATAGGCTGACCCCCCCTGACAGCTGCTGTGGGGGGGATGTTTCTCCAACGCATGTGTTTGTCTTGGCATTTGGAATGGTTCCCCACTTCCCTGCTGGTGAGTCTCGGGAGAAAGAGCACCCTGGGCCTGACCATCGCGCTGGGAAGGGTGTGTTTGGGGTGGAAGGAAGCCCTGTTGTTTATTCCATGGTGGCTTATGTATAAGGAGAGGGCACTCAGGGCAGGACTTCCTTTGGCAGCCATGACTGACACTCCATTGTATACACCGTGAAAGGGGAAGGTCAGGGAATATTGGCAAAGCCACATGTGACATCACATGCAACACCTGCATGCTCGAGGATATAAGTAGAGCCCTCGCCCTGACCCCTCCGCATCTTTAAATGGGCACTTTTTGCCCCCTATGCTTTGGGGAGGGTGAGTGGTATATCTTGGACCTAATTATTAGGTAAGCATCATGTGCTAAACCCTTAAGGTGGGCTATATATCTAAGGTCATATTCAGTGACAGTTTTTTAATATAATTTTTATTCTCTTTATTTAGACACCTTTTGGACTGGAGGGCTGTGTCCATATGTTTACACAAGTGGTCTCCAAACTGTGGCCCATGGACATGATGCGGCCCTTTGCTTGCTTTTATCTAGCCCTTGGGGCACCATTCCTTCCACTGATATAAGGCTCTATTTCTCCTACTGACACCAACTGTGGGGGATAATTTTTCCCACTCCCACTATTATACAGTGGGGTACTAGTCCTCCCACTGACACCAACAATGGGGCACTACTCTTCACACTGATACCCATGATGGGGCACTATTCCTCCCACTGACACGAATGATGGGACACCATTCCTCTCACTGACACCAACGATGGGGCACTATTCCTCCCATTGAGCCAATGATGGGAAACTATTCCTCCCAATGATACCAATGATGGAGCACTATTTCTCCCTCTGATACCAATGATGGGGCCATATTCCTTCTATTGAACCAATGCTGAGGCACTATTCCTCCCACTGACACAAATGATGGGACACAATTCCTCCCACTGATACCAATGATGGGGCACTATTTTTTCCACTGACACCAATGATGGGGCACTAGTCCTCCCATTGAACCAATGATGGGGCACCATTTCTCCCTCTGATATCAACAATGGGGCACTATTTCTTCCACTGACATCAATGATGGTGCGCTATTCCTCCCACTGATACCAATGATGGGGCACTATTCCTCCCACTGATACCAATGATGAGGTACTATTCCTCCCACTGATACCAATGATGGGGCACTATTCCTCCCACTGATACCAATGATGAGGCACTATTCCTCCACTGGAAAAATGTAGAGTTATACCGCGCTAGGGTTAAGCTACGGGCTGACCACATTACGTCCCGCGTGACCCCGAAAGTACGAGTGTTTTGGTTTTTAAGCTTGCTGGCTGTTTTTTATGTCTTATGCGGTTGTATCCGCTCGTTTTTAGCAATAAAGGCTACATACTTTTTAACAATACTACACTATTGGAGTGTGTTTTGTCCTTTTGCGCTGGTGACTTTTGTCATAGTGCGCCCCCTAGACCGGACTTTCCATTTCCAATCGGGATACTGTGGAGGATTCCTTGCTGTATGTGGAGGGCTTCAGGAAGGCGGAGGTTCGTTAGACCCTGCAGAGGGCTAAATCTGCTGGCGCATATGACCTTGCTCTTTAGGGGGTCCACCAGTTTGGGTAACACCGAATGGGGTTCTTTTGATTCAAGAATCTTTTCTTCTTTTCTCTCTTGGTGAAGGTGGAAGGAATCTGGATCTTATCACCTTATTGGAATTATCATCTTCTACACTGTTGATGTTTTCCTCTTATGTGGACCTAATCCTCATTTTTTAATTTATTTTTGCTGATGAAGAGTTTTTCATATAGTCTTCTCCATACAGACTTTTTTATTTCCAGTCTTCACTTTCATTTAGAACGTTTTGCACTTCACTAGTATTGTACTTTTGTCTTCATTTACCATATGTGATCACTCACGTTATATGAGCGTAACTTATTTGTATACTATTCCTCCACTGATACCAATGATGGAGCACTATTCCTCCTACTGATATCAATGATAGGACACTATTCCTTCCACTGATACCAATGATAGGACACTATTCCTCCCACTGATACCAATGATGGGACACTATTCCACCTACTAACCCCAATGATGGAGAACAATTCCTCCCACTGATACCAATGATGGGGCACTATTCCTTCCACTGACACCAATGATGGGGCACTATTCCTTCCACTGACACCAATGATGGGGCACTATTCCTCCCACTGATACCAATAATGGGCCACTATTTTACCTTTTTCTTTTGCTTCTGCTGACGCTGGGACATTTCCGACTCCCATTGGGCATAGTCTGACCTTTCTAAAGTCTAAAGGACCATGAACTGCCTCTTTATTTAGAAAGTTTAGAGACCCCTGCTTTACACTGTTGAGTATACAAAAATCTGACACCATCTTTGATTAATCTGCAGTCCGATGAATATCTAAATCATGATCTCTTCATGGACGGCTAATGAGGCATCACTTAATGGCGAGGGCAAATGCGTCCCTAATATTTTTTTATGAATATATGAAAGTTTCAGGCTTGCAGGCCTTTTTTTAACATACAGACATATATTATCTTTATAGTTATTTGATATCTTTATATAGGATAGAAATACAGCCCTTTGCAGATCATTATATCCCCTGCACCCCCCCATGTATGATGCTTGGTTGGATTGTATGTGCCCTACTGCCCAAGCTCAATAAACACTATTGTAAGTAGCTATGTTATCAATAAATATTATGTGATAACTTATGTTCTATATACAATTACAAAGAATTATATGCCCTTGCTATTTTTTATAGATTTATTACCTACTTTCTCCTGAAGAAGCAGATTTAATATCAGGGAAAACCCTTTGAGAAGTGGTCTCCTCCTCCAATGTATTGACTGGAAAGTTTATTGTTAACTTTGTACTTGTCTGTGATATAGCGATAGTCTGTATGAGACGACGTGCAATATTTCAGACAATTGGAGGCTACTGTACCTTGAGATATACAGTATATTTAAGTAATGGACAAAGAGAACTATGTATTAGCACGCAATCTTTTGTACTTTGATCTTCTTATAATATATTAATATGTGAACAGAAAGTCTGTAGGTTTTCAAATGGCAAGAATGATCTTTTTCTGGTTTATACAGTAAAGATTTTTGGTAGGATGGGGTTATAGGATATCTAGAGACCATTCCTAACTAGGATTCCTCCACAAGGTGCTTGGGGTTCCTTGAGCTGTGGCTGACTGCTGAAGAGCTGAAGTGACTTCTCATTTGATGGTGCCTGCATAGTTCTGGGGCCAACATCACTTGGCATAGCCAGTTTCATAAAAACCAATGATCTTTTAAATATTCTTCCCACTGACCCCTAATGAAAGGTGCATTTTTTTCCAATGACCCTAAATGTAAGGGACATTCCTTCCACGGACTTCCAATGTTAGGGACATTCAACCCACTGTTGTCCAATGTAAGGATAATTATTCCCACTGATGACCAATGTAAGGAGCATTCTACCTACTGACTGCCATTGTAAGGAACATTCCTCCCAATGACCACAAAGGTCAGGAGCATTCTCTCACTGATCACCAATTCAAGAACAATTCTCCCCAGTGACCACTAAAGATGGTCCGAACACCCCTCGGTTTGGTTAATGCAAGAACTCTTGAACATCGCAAAAGACAGCCGTGAACGACAAACCCCATTGAAGTCTATGGGACCCAAACAAGTCCCCATTTTGAAGGCTTATATGCATGCTATTGGCTATACAAAGGGTATGGGGGCCTGGGTACTGCCCTGGGGGACATGTACCAATGCAATAAAACTTTTTAAAAAATATTGTTTTTTAAAGGAGCAGTGATTTTAATGATGCTTAAAGTGAAACAATAAAAATGAAAAAATCCTTTAAATACAGTGAGATTTTTTGGATAAATTCTGGTGTCTCTTTGGCAGACTTTGGAAGTAACAGGTGCAGAAAAATTGGCTTTGGATATTGTTGGTGCCTTCACCCCGTAACCTTCTAGAGGTAGTCTTGATGAAAGCAAGAATTGGCGTTGCTGTAAAAAAATTAAATTTAACGCCCCTGTCACACAGTTGCAGAAAAAAATGGTCTTTGGGTGTTGTTGGTGCCTTCACCCCGTAACCTTCTAGAGGTAGTCTTGATGAAAGCAAGAATTGGCCTTGTTGTAAAAAATGTAAATTTGATGCCTCTGTCACACAGTTGCATAAAAATTGGTCCTTTGGTGGTAATTGCGCCCATGAAACCTATACCAAAAAATTACTTCAAGATAAAATCAACACCCACAAAGCTAGAAAGCCTAGACAGTCTTGCAGAGATTTGCAATCATAATAATAATGCTTTACCAGCGACATCCCCATCAGGGGCTTGATAGCTGCTGCTAATTCAGGACTGGTTAATTTTTACAAATGTTAGCCGGTCAACAGAGTCTGTGAACAGACACGCTCTTTTTTCTGTCACAAAACCTCCGGCAGCACTGAATGCCCATTCAGAAAGCACGCTGGATGCAGGGTAGCCCAGCAGCTCAATTGCATACTGGGAAAGTTCTGGCCAGTGGTCTATTCTCATGACCCAGAAACCCAGTGGATCGTTTACTGGAAAGCTCTCCATGTCTGTTTTCGCCCCTAGATAATCTTCCACCATTTGATACAGATGCTGCTGATAGGATGTTGAAGCTGACAGCCCTGGGCACTGAGGACTAAAAAAAATTTGAAATGCATCACTGAGGCAGCCCCCTTCTCCACCGCTCCTTTTTTGACCAACAAAAGCCTCAAAAGTATTTTTTGTGAGACTTCAACCTACCAGAGTTTGGAAAAGCATTACATAAACTCATCTTTAAGCTGTCCTTAAGATATTTCATCCTCTGCTCCCCCTATGAGGACAAGATGAGTTTGGAGACTTTCCCCTTGTAACGGTGGTAAAGGAAGGTTGCCAACCAATAAAGATCCTTCTCCTTGATGCCACAAATTCTCTGGTCCTCTCTGGTCTGCTAAAGAGACAGCAGGCTTTGAAGGATAAGGAAGCCCATGCCCTGCATGTTTGCGGAGGCATGAGAAGCAGAGTCCTTGTGGTCACTGAGGATTACACTGACTGGAACTGCCTTCTCCCAGCCACGTACTACTCCCTTTCTGCGGACTGAAAACCATCTCTGAAGGTTTGACATATGTCTTCCTCTGCTTCAATGCCTCCAAAACTGCCATAATCCTCCTCCTCCCTTTCCTCTTGTGTGTTCTGTGGCATCACAAGAATGGTGTCTGTATAAAGTGGGTCATGAAAGAAAAGGAAGTCCTCCTTTCCATAATTCCATGCAGATTATGCTCCAGTAGGTACACAATAGGGATTGTGTCACTGATGCATGCATTGTCACGGCTCACCATCCTTGTCGCCCGCTCAAATTGTGACAGTACAGTACATGCATCCTTTATAAACAGCCATTGACGTGGTGAAAAAAAAGCTGAGGTGCCCTGAGCCTGCTCTTGTGCCATACTCAAACAGGTACTTTTTACAGCCCTCTGCTGCATGTGCAGCCGCTGAAGCATTGTCAAAGTTGAGTTCCACCCGGTGGGCATGCCACAAATCAGGCGGTTTACAGGCAGTTGGAATTGCCGCTGAATTTCAGCCAACCGAGCACTGGCTATGTATGACTGCCTAAAATTGCTACAGACTCTTCTGGCCTGCTTTAGAAGATCTTGCAAACCTGGATACCTGTTTAAGAAACACTTCACTACCAAATTGGGAACATTTGCCAGGCATAGCACATGTGTCAACTTTCCCTGTCGAAGGGCTGAGAGAAGGTTAGTACCATTATCTCACCCCACAATTCCTGGCTGAAACTTCCAAGGCGTGAACCACCTCTGGGCCAGCCCCTGCAGAGCTGAAAGAATCTCTGCTCTGGTGTAGCTCTTGTCCCCTAGACAGACCAGCTGAAGCACTGCATGCTATCTTTTAGCCTGACTCCTTAGGGGGTACTGGTGGTTTATATGACAATCCTGCAAAGGAGGGCATGGAGGAGGGGGTGGAGCTGACAGATCTTGCATCATCACCATCAGCTGTATGGAGGCGTGGTGGCAAAACAAGCTCCAGCACTGAGCCCTGTCCTGCATCCTTCCTAGTTGCAAGCAGAGTTACCCAGTGTGCTGTGAACAAAATATATCATCCTGACAATGCTAGCTGGACCACGTGTCAGCAGTAAGGTGGACCTTGTGGCTAACTGCCTTGCCCAACGATGCCAAAACATTGCCTTCTACGTGATGATACAGAACTGGAATGGCCTTACGTGAAAAGAAATTGCGACTGGGAACCTGACATTGAGGTACAGCACATTCTGCAAATTCACAGAAGGGGCAGAATCCACCAGATGGAAAGGCAGAAGTTGTAAAGCCAGCAATTTTGACAAGCTGGATATTAGACGCTGGGCATGTGGGTGGCAGGGAGTGTATTTTTTTTGTGCTGCAGCAGCTGGGGCAGAGAAGTTTGCCTGCCATACTCTCCTGGCAGACGTGTTGCAAGGACCTGTGACACCCTTTGTTATCCCTTTCAGTGGAGGCTGCTGAGAGGTCATGAGATATAGCGGGGTTACACATGAGAGGTGAGGAGTGAGGAGCAGAAGAATTTTGTCCTTTGTGCGTGGCTTTCAGCTGCTCTTCCCAAAATGCTTAGTGGTGGGAGGTTAAATGCCTTGTCAAGCACATGGTGCTCAAATGGCTCGTGTTTTTAGCATGCTTGATCTGCTTACGGCAGAGATTGCAAATTGCAACAGTGCGATCGGCTGCACGTGTACGTGCTAAAAAAAAAGGCCCACACAGCTGAGCTCTGGGAAGTGGGCCAGGAGATAACAGCTCCACAATCTGATGGCATAGGGTGGCTGATCACTACTTTTCCATGATGCCCACCTCTAGAGGACATCCTGCCTCGTTAGGGTTGTTTCTCCCCTCACTTTCCTCCTCTGCTCTATCCGGCACCCAGGTCAGCATCACTGGTATAGCCGCTAGCAATAATCAGTGTGTTCTCCCAGGACGGCTTCCCTTGCCCCCCCTCCCTACTGGCAGATCACAAAGGCTCCACGGGAGGGATTCCACTGTCAACACTGACTGTGTTGATAGAGGAATCCAGCAATTTTCTTTCCTGCAACTGTCTATGGTTGGCCTTCGCCACATTAGGACGAGGACAAAAAAGAAAAATCCTATATAAATAGATGGTCCTAGCCAAGGGGTGTTTTATAGGACTCCAATAGATGTGTACTTACAGTTTCCAGTTATGAGAGTCCAGCTTTCATATCAAGGATTTCATTTTCAATCCTTGGGTGGCAAGAAGTGCTTAGAATGACGCTACCCACAACAGAGAATATTGGAGACATGATGCCCAGATACAAGGCAGATCCTATTTTGTACCTCTGGGCGTCCAGACACAATGAACTGTAAAAGTCTTGAAGGATGACGTGCAGGTTCCAGCACATGGGAACCATGCAGATGACCCACCCTAAGATGAAGAGAATGCCACCGGTCACCACCAATTTATCCTTGGTTAAAGGTGGTGCCAAAGATGGTGGGGAGGGTGGATATGGAGGAGAAAACACAAGGTGTTATCATGAAGGCTTGGGCAGCTTGGGTTTCTGGTGGTAGACCCAACATGGAGTGGTAGATTTTGCATTGGGTGATGCCCATGCTAAAGAAGTGGCTTGGAGAAGCTAGGAAACATCTTGAACATTACAGAACAAGTCAAGTTGAATGTGGCTAACTACCACTATCTACACAGTTCATGTCCCATGAACAAACATTCATTAATAATGTCAACTGTATGTGGCAGCTGCATATCCAGGGTGTAGAAATACGCCCGCAATTTAGGTTAAACAGCCTCATGCAGCCCACACCAGATCTTAGATGTGATGGCTGCATTTGTTTCCTTTTTTTCGGCTTTCTTTCTGCTATTTTCATATGGTAATCCAGACAGTAAGTCTGTTGTTCTTCAAAGGAACAAGCTGTTTTGCAGTTGCAGGGATAAGATAAATATTTACCACTGACGGGTTCTTACAACAATCAGCTGTAACTGAATATAAAGTGGGAGCTGAAGTTTGACTTCAATTAGTTAGTTTATCTAAATTTGCTAATACATCTAACAGTCCCCTCCCCCTAGACCGAAGACGCTGTGTATTTAAATCTGCTAATACATTTACCATTCCCCTACCACCAGACTGACAATGCTGCTGCCTGTTGTGTCCCCTGTGTGTCTTCATCAAGAGTGGGGGGGGGGGGGGGGGGCTCTAATACAGGAGGTGTGTTACTGGCCAGATCACCAGGTGAAAACAGAGAGGGAAAAAGCCAACTAAAAGAAAACGAATGCAGCTGCCACATCTAATGATAGGTAAGCTGCAATATATAACATTTTTGGGTTTTGGTTTAATAATTGAATTAGCTCCATCTATTGTCCATAATATGGTATTGTCCTAAATCACTCTACAGTTTCTAATAAATGAACAACATTCGACCTGGAGAGAAAACAGCCTAATAACATTTGATTTTTCTTCATTCACACAGAACGAAGGTGCATACAGCTCTACCATTTTTTTTTGTAAATACACCTCTAAAGAGATTTAAAGGAGAAGTACAGCCAAAGCTCAGCTGTGGATCACAGGAGTGCAGTTCGTTCTGCACTCCTGTGACCCATTTTCAGCAGACGGGATCTGCCCGCATGCCTGGACTGGCACCCGGCTCAGCCTTTCAGCGAGCCACTAAGAGCCTGAGCTGGCCGCGCCCACCCCCTCCACAGCCCAGCGCTCCAGTGAGTGAGGAGGAGGCAGAGCAGAGAGCCGCTGACTGACAGTTACCGGTTCTCTGCTCACGGAGATGTGAGAACTGAGCAATCAGTGCTGTTTGATTGTTAGTTTCTCAGTGTTATGCCCCGTACACACGGTCGGACATTGATCGGACATTCCGACAACAAAATCCTAGGATTTTTTCCGACGGATGTTGGCTCAAACTTGTCTTGCATACACACGGTCACACAAAGTTGTCGGAAAATCCGATCATTCTGAACGCGGTGATGTAAAACACGTACGTCAGGACTATAAACGGGGCAGTAGCCAATAGCTTTCCTCTCTTAATTTATTCTGAGCATGCGTGGCACTTTGTGCGTCGGATTTGTGTACACACGATCGGAATTTCCGACAACGGATTTTGTTGTCGGAAAATTTTATAGCCTGCTCTCAAACTTTGTGTTTTAGAAAATCCGATGGAAAATGTGTGATGGAGCCCACACACGGTCGGAATTTCCGACAACAAGGTCCTATCACACATTTTCCGTCGGAAAATCCGACCGTGTGTACGGGGCATTAGAGCTGGCGGGGGACAGATGCAGCATCGGAACAATGCTGCATCCATCTAGGTAAATATGATTCTACAAAAAGCCCAAAACCTATATTTCTCTTTTAAACATGCTATGGATAAATGTAAGTCTATACTACACACACAAGAGGGGCAGGCACAATGCAACACTTTACCTTTTTTTTTTTTTTTTTTAGCCTTCTATGTTAAACCTTCAGAAGCAGCACTGTTTATTATACTTCACACTACTTTATTTTCGTTTTAAATGACACCCCAATGCACATGCATTGCAGCGTACCCCTAGGCAAGCTAATGCACTATTGTATTGCATTGGTAAAAATAAAATGCCTTCTGGCAACATGTGTTAACACAATGGGAAAAATGTAAACGGACCCTAAAAAAGCGGAAAGCCTTATATTCCTTATATACCTCCATTTATATCCCTTATATTCATCCATTTATATCCCTTATATTCCTTATATGCCTCCATTTATATCCCTTATATTCCTCCATTTATATCCCTTATATTCCTTATATTCCTCCATTTATATCCCTTATACTCCTTATATACCTCCATTTATATCCCTTATATTCCTTATATACCTCCATTTATATCCCTTATATTCCTTCATCTATATGACTTATATTACCCCATTTATATCCCTTATATTCCTTATATACCTCCATTTATATCCCTTATATTCATCCATTTATATTCCTTATATTCCTTATATACCTCCATTTATATCCTTTAAAATTCCTCCATCTATATCCCTTATATTCCCCCATTTATATCCCTTATATTACTTATATTCCTCCATTTATATCCCTTATATTCCTTATATTCCTCCATTTATATCCCTTATATTCCTTATATACCTCCATTTATATCCCTTATATTCATCCATTTATATCCCTTATATTCCTTATATGCCTCCATTTATGTCCTTTACATTCCTCCATCTATATCCCTTATATTCCCCCATTTATATCCCTTATATTACTTATATACCTCCATTTATATCCCTTATATTCCTTATATTCCTCCATTTATATCCCTTATACTCCTTATATACCTCCATTTATAACCCTTATATTCCTTATATACCTCCATTTATATCCCTTATATTCCTTATATACCTCCATTTATATCCCTTATATTCCTTATATACCTCCATTTATATCCCTTATATTCCTTATATACCTCCATTTATATCCCTTATATTCATCCATTTATATCCCTTATATTCCTTATATGCCTCCATTTATATCCCTTATATTCATCCATTTATATCCCTTATATTCCTTATATGCCTCCATTTATATCCTTTACATTCCTCCATCTATATCCCTTATATTCCCCCATTTATATCCCTTATATTACTTATATACCTCCATTTATATCCCTTATATTCCTCCATTTATATCCCTTATATACCTCCATTTATATCCCTTATATTCATCCATTTATATCCCTTATATTCCTTATATGCCTCCATTTATATCTTTTACATCCCTCCATCTATATTCCTTATATGCCTCCATTTATATCCCTTATATTACTTACCGTATATGAGATAATATATTGTATAATATTTTATATTACTTATATGCCTCCATTTATATTCCTTCTGTTCCTCCATTTATATCCCTTATATTCCTCCATGTACACCCCTTATATGCTTTCATTTACATTCCTTATATTCCTCAATCTATTACCCTTATATTCCTCCATTTATATTCCTCATATTCCTCCATTTATATCTCTTATATTCCTCAATTTACATTCCTTATATTCCTCTATCTAGTTCCCTTATATTCCTCCATTTATATCCCTTATATATTCCACCATTTATATTCCTTATATTCCTTATATTCCTCCATCTATTTCCCTTATATTCCTCCATTTATATCCCTTATAATACTTATATGCCTCCATTTATAGCCCTTATATTACTTATATGCCCCCATTTATAGCCCTTATATTACTTATATGAGCTAATATATTTTATAATATTTATATTACTTATATGCCTCCATTTATATACCTTCTGTTCCTCCATTTAAATCCCTTATATGCCTCCATTTATATCCCTTATATGCTTCCATTCACATTCTCTACTCTATTTCCCTTATATATTCCACCATTTATATTCCTTATATTCCTCCATTTATATCCCTTATGTTCCTCCATCTATTTCCCTTTTAGTCCTCCATCTATATCCCTTATCTTCCTCCATTTATATTCTTTATATATTCTTTATATTCCTCCATCTATTTCCCTTATATTCCTCCATGTATATCCCTTATATTCCTCCATTTATATTCCTTATATTCCTCCATCTATATCTCTTATCTTCCTCCATTTATATTCTTTATATATTCTTTATATTCCTCCATCTGTTTCCCTTATATTCCTACATTTATATCGCTTATATTCCTCAATTTATATTCCTTAAGGGAAACAGATGGAGGAATATAAAGAATATATAAAGAATATAAATGGAGGAAGATAAGAGATATAGATGGAGGAATATAAGGGATATAAATGGAGGAATATAAGGAATATAAATGGAGGAATATAAGATACAGTATATAAATGGAGGAATATAAATGGAGAAATATATAAGGAATCCTTATATATTTCTCCATTTATATTCCTCCATTTATATACTGTATCTTATATTCCTCCATTTATATTCCTTATATTCCTCCATTTATATCCTTTATATTCCTTATATTCCTCAATTTATATTCCTTATATTCTTCCATTTAAATACCTTATATATATCTCCATTTATATTACTAATATTACTCCATTTATATCCCTTATATATTCCTCCATTTATATTCCTTATATATTCCTCCATTTATATCCCCTATATTCCTTATACAGTATATAATAATCCCTTATAACAATAATAATAATAATAATAATAATAATATAATAATAATCCCTTATACAGTATATAATACATTTTTTTTAAAAAAAGTTACTTTATAATGTTCAAAACTACAACCACAAATACAAAAATACAGCCAGAGTTTGGATCAATACTTTATTGTAGAACCCTTTCCCAGTTCAGCAATTCCACTTTTCCTTTTAGTACATTTATCATCGGCGGCAACCTTGGTTTTTTTTTTATTTGACTTTGTGCCACAAATAGATACAAAAGGTTTACACATGTATTGCAAAAAAAATAAAAATAAAAACACCTGACCATTTATTAAGACTCATCAGCATGAAAAAAAAAAAAAAAAAGATAATAATAAGCAAACCTTATAGGAAGTTAAAGTTGCATTTATTTTTTTTTTTTCTTACAGTCAAATATTCCTGTCTATTGGAGGTACTAAGCGACGTTTTCCAGTTTAGACTGCCCATCTCGTTAGGTCAGTTAATTTCTGCTTTAAATGCAGATGCCGTTAGGGTTTTTTTTTCGGTGAAGCAGTACTAATTAATAGGATTAGCAGTCTCTTAAGTCTACTGACTCGACAGTATGTGGAGTACGGGATCAACTACCGATCAATCAAGCTGGAGTAGAGTACGTTTTAAAGGTCTCCTAGTTCTTTTATACGTAACCTGTAAGGCTGTAGCCGCTGTTCTCTACCTTTGGGTTGGGTCCTTTGTTGGATGTCACTGTCCTGCTCCTCTGGTACTTGCTATAAAAGCCCTGGTCCGGCTCCCTGGGGGGGCATGAAGCGCACAGGATGGCGCCGCCCACGACGGAGAAGATCGAAGACATGATGCCAAGATACAAGGCAGACCCGATCTCGTACCTCTGGGCGTCCGGAAGCAGCGGGTTGTAAAAGTCTTTGAGGATGGTGTGCAGGTTCCAGCAGATGGGCACCATGCAGATGACCCCGCCTACGATGAATAAGGCGCCGCCGGTCACCGCCAACTTATCCTTGCCGGGGCTTCCTTGGTTGAAGATGGTGCACTTCATGCCGAAGACGGAGAAGAGGGCGGAGAGGGAGGAGACCACGCAAGAGGTTATCATGAGGGCTTGGGCGGCTTGGGTTTCTGGTGGTAGACCCAGCATGGAGTTGTAGATGTCGCATTGGGTGATGCCCGTGCTAAAGACGGCGCATTCCATCCACAGTCCCTTGTTGAAACCCACGGCCGTCACGATGCTGGCGCCGATGTAGGAGCTGACCTTCCAGTCGGGGAGGAGCGTAGCGATGACTGCGCCTAACAAACCCAAGAGGGCCATGAAATAGCCCATCATTTGCAAGCCGACGGAAGCCATTTTTTATTATTTTGGTGGGGGGCTCTACTTTTCTGGTCCAATTAATTTTATCCGGCTGCCCGGTCTTTTTTTTTTTCTGTATTTCAGGGTTCCATAGCTGAGCTGGATCCTCACCGAGCGGAGCGTTCCTAACGAGGCAAAGGCTTTTCCCACCACAGTTAGAGGTCTTTATGCCTGCAAAGTGTTTCTCAAGATAAAATACGCAACCGGGTTGTGGTTCCAGCTGTTTGGATTGGATGTCATGCTGAGTCCAGTTTATACTGAGATTAATCGTGAAAAGGTAAGAACGCGAAGGGGAAGGGGGAGGATGTGGAAAGCAAAAAGGGGGTTGGCTGAGGGTTAAATATTCACCAATACTGACTGATTCAAAGAGTGCCCCTTGACCGTGTTATCTATGAAACATAAAAAAAAAAAAAAAAAATCATACGGACCCCCCTCCCGGGTCCTGTGATCTCCTGCCAGCCAAATCTACCTTCATTATGCAACCCACTTCCAGTGTGCTGTATTGCCTATACAGTACCTCACTCCAGCTGCCAATGTTCTCAGCACCGCACAGCCTTGTATTGCAACATGTACCTGTGAGTGTACAAATAGAATAGTGTGAAGTACATCTAACAGGGCTGCTTCTGAATCATACAAGGCTAAAAAAAAAAAAAAAAAAAGTAAAAAAAAAGTAAAGTGGTCGATCGAGCCTGCCCCTTGTGTGTGTGTAATAATAGAGACCTATATTTATCTAAAGTATGCCTAAATTCAACTTAGAGGTGTATTTATCAAAATTGGCAGAGCTGCTTTGTCCTCTATGCACCTTCGTTTCTATGTGAATGGAGGCGACATCAAACGTTATTAGGATATTTGCTCTCCAGGTCGAATATTATTTATTCATTAAAAAAATATTGCAGAGGGATTTAGGGAAATACCCTTTTATGGCCAAGCTTTGAATGACAATTGCGCGGTCATGCAACACTGTACCCCAAACTTATCACCACTGGGGTTTTTTTTATTTTTTTGCTAAATAAACTACAAGGAGGCTGAACATTTTGAATAAAAAATGTTTTTCTTTGTTTCTGTTATAAAATGTTGCAAATAAACCATTTTTCTTATTTACTGATGTGCGCTAAGGAGGCTGGACTAATAAGCATTGATGAGGCTGCACTGGCGGGTACTAATGAGGCTGCACTGATGAAGTGGCACTGATGAGGAGGCAATGATGGGCACTGATGAGGAGGCAATGATGGGCACTGATGAGGAGGCAATGATGGGCACTGATGAGGAGGCATTGATGGGCACTAATGAGGAGGCACTGATAAGCTGCACTGATGGGCACTGATGAGGAGGCACTGATAAGCTGCACTGATGGGCACTGATAACTGCACTGATGGGCACTGATGAGGAGGCACTGATGGGCACTGATGAGGAGGCACTGATAGGCTGCACTGACGGGCACTGATAAATGCACTGATGGGCACTGATGAAGAGGCACTGATGGGCACCGATGAGGAGGCACTGATGGGCACTGATAAATGCACTGATGGGCACTGATGAGGAGGCACTGATAGGCTGCACTGATGGGCACTGATGAGGAGGCACTGATGGGCACTGATAAGCTGCACTGATGGGCACTGATAAGCTGCACTGATGAGGAGGCACTGATAGACACTGATAAGCTGCACTGATGAGGAGGCACTGATAGACACTGATAAGCTGCACTGATGGGCACTGATGAGGAAGCATTGATGGGCACTGACGAGTAGGCACTGATAGACACTGATAAGCTGCACTGACTGGCACTGACAACTGCACTGATGAGGAGGCACTGATGGGCACTGATGAGGAGGCATTGATAAGCTGCACTGATGGGCACTGATAAGAAGGCACTGATAAGCTGCACTGATGGGCACTGATGAGGAGGCACTGATAGACACTGATAAGGCTGCACTGCTGGGCACTAATAACTGCACTGATGGGCACTGATAATGTAAACAATGTACGCACTGTGCCCTGTCAGACTTGCCAGTTATCAGCTCTCCTTTCCTCACACAGAGACAGCATGTGAAAAAAGGAATGCCGATAACCAGCAAGTCTGTTTACATGTGACCAGCTGTGATTGGACACAGCTAATCACAGGGTAAAGGGCCGCCATGATTGGCACTTTACTGCAATCTGTGATCAGCTGTGTCCTAAGGATATCACACAGGGTCCACAGAGGGAGCCTGACGCGTGCCCAAGTGGGCGTGCACATGGGAGGATATCCATGGATGTCTTCCTAGAACTGGAGAGCTGTGCTGTAGCCATCTTTCAACTATAGCGTGGGCAGGAAGAGGTTATCTTCACTTAGGGGTGTAATTATAAAAAAATTTGCAGAGCTGTTCGTCCTGTATGCACCTTTCGTTCTGTGTGAATGGAGGCAAAATCAAATGTTATCAGGCTGTTTTCTCTCCAGGTCGAATGTTATTTATGTATTTAAAAACTGTAGAGTGATTCAGGACAATACCATATTATCGCCACTAGATCATTAAAAACAAAACAAAAAAAAATTTTCTCCTTCACTGATGGGCACTGATAGGCTGTACTGATGAGGCGGCACTAATATGCAGCACTGGTAGGTACTGATAGGTAGCAGTGATGGTCAACGATAGGCGGCACTGATGGGCGGCACTGATAGGCACTGACATCACCAAAGTGCCACACATAATGTTCAATATATATGTAATGCTGGAGAAGAGTGTCAGAGACTGCAGACCTAATAGAGGAAATGAGGGTCAGAGAGTGAGGACAGGATACATTGTTGGTGGTCAGAGAGTGAGGACAGGATACATTGTTGGTGGTCAGAGAGTGAGGACAGGATACATTGTTGGTGGTCAGAGAGTGAGGACAGGATACATTGTTGGTGGTCAGAGAGTGGGGACAGGATACATTGTTGGTGGTCAGAGAGTGAGGACAGGATACATTGTTGGTGGTCAGAGAGGGAGGACAGGATACATTGTTGGTAGGGAAAGAGTGAGGACAGGACACATTGTTGGTGGTTGGAGAGTGAGGAAAGGATACATTGTTGGTGGTCAGAGAGTGAGGACAGGATACATTGTTGGTGGTCAGAGAGTGAGGACAGGATACATTGTCAGTGGTCAGAGAGTGAGGACAGGATACATTGTCGGTGGTTAGAGAGTGAGGACAGGACACATTGTTGGTGGTCAGAGAGTGAGGACAGGATACATTGTTGGTGGTCAGAGAGTGAGGACAGGATACATTGTTGGTGGTCAGAGAGTGAGGACAGGATACATTGTTGGTGGTCGGAGAGTGAGGACAGGATATATTGTTGGTGGTCAGAGAGTGAGGACAGGATACATTGTTGGTGCGGAGAGAGTGAGGACAGGATACATTGTTGGTGGGGAGAGAGAGAGGACAGGATACATTGTTGGTGGGAAGAGAGTGAGGAAAGGATACATTGTTGGTGGTCAGAGAGTGAGGACAGGATACATTGTTGGTGGGGAGAGAGTGAGGACAGGATACATTGTTGGTGGTCAGAGAGTGAGGACAGGATACATTGTTGGTGGTCAGAGAGTGAGAACAGGAAACATTGTTGGTGGTCAGAGAGTGAGGACAGGATACATTGTTGGTGGTCAGAGAGTGAGGACAGGATACATTGTTGGTGCGGAGAGAGTGAGGACAGGATACATTGTTGGTGGGGAGAGAGTGAGGACAGGATACATTGTTGGTGGGAAGAGAGTGAGGAAAGGATACATTGTTGGTGGTCAGAGAGTGAGGACAGGATACATTGTTGGAGGTCAAAGATTGAGGAAAGGATACATTGTTGGTGGTCAGAGAGTGAGGACAGGATACATTGTTGGTGGGGAGAGAGTGAGGACAGGATACATTGTTGGTGGTCAGAGAGTGAGGACAGGATACATTGTTGGTGGTCAGAGAGTGAGGACAGGATACATTGTTGGTGGTCAGAGAGTGAGGACAGGATACATTGTTGGTGGGGAGAGAGTGAGGACAGGATACATTGTTGGTGGGGAGAGAGTGAGGACAGGATACATTGTTGGTGGGGAGAGAGTGAGGACAGGATACATTGTTGGTGGTCAGAGAGTGAGGACAGGATACATTGTTGGTGGTAAGAGAGTGAGGACAGGATACATTGTTGGTGGTCAGAGAGTGAGGACAGGATACATTGTTGGTGGGGAGAGAGTGAGGAAGGGATACATTGTTGGTGGTCAGAGAGTGAGGACGGGATACATTGTTGGTGGGGAGAGAGTGAGAACAGGTTACATTGTTGGTGTTGGTTTAATAATAAAAAAAGAGGTTTATAATAGTAATCATAATCATAATAAAATATAATGCTAATAATAAATAATAATTTAAAAAAACAGCAGTTTATAATGCAAAAGGCTTTAGTAAATCAAATGTCACCCAGTTGGGGTTTACATCTACTTTATTGCATTTTAAATAATAATAATAATAATAATAATAATAATAATAATAATAATAATAATAATAATAATATTAATTTTAACAATAAAAAAATAAAATAATTATTAATAACAAAACGCAGCCGTTTATAAAAAATAATATTAATACTAATAACAATAATAGTAATAATAATAATAATAATAATAATAATAATAATAATAATAATAATAAATAATTATTAATACGAATAATAATTAATAATACAAAAAAAACTGATTTATAATAATAAGAGTAATCATAATAAATTCTAATGCTAATAATAAATAATAATAAAAAACAGCAGTTTATAATACACAAGGCTTTAGTAAATCGAGCGTCACCCAGTTGGGGTTTACATGTACTTTATTGCATTAGCCCAGCTATAGATTCATATACTGATTGTTTAAGGCGATTGCCATTCCGCTGCATTGTGCTCTAACAGCATTAGTTTCAGTGTAATAACTTGCAATGAAAGGGGATCAGACTGAATAAAATGTAAAATGTCGCAACTTTGTATTTATTTTAATTCCTTGTGGAATTTGGAAACTTTAATCTGTTCCCGTCTTTTACGCCAATCACTTCCACGCTGCTTTTAACCCTCCCGGTATTAATTTTGTGGCTTGTAGAATGCTGCTTCCTACATTTCATTCATTATAGAATACTAGAATGTGGATGTAATCATAGAGATACATACACTATATTACCAAAAGTATTGGGACGGCTGCCTTTACACGCACATGAACTTTAATGGCATCCCAGTCTTAGTCCGTAGGGTTCAAAATTGAGTTGGCCCACCCTTTGCAGCTATAACAGCTTCAACTCTTCTGGGAAGGCCGTCCACAAGGTTTAGGAGTGTGTCTATGGGAATGTTTGACCATTCTTCCAGAAGAGCATTTGTGAGGTCAGGCGCTGATGTTGGATGAGAAGGCCTGGCTTGCGTTTCCGCTCTAATTCATCCCAAAGGTGTTCTATTGGGTGGAGGTCAGGTCAAGTTCCTCCACCCCAAACTCGCTCATCCATGTCTTCATGGACCTTGCTTTGTGCACTGGTCCTAATCATTTGGTGGAGGATGGTTTAGGGTTTGGGGTTGTTTTTCAGGGGTTCAAACATTCCCATAGACACCCTCCTAAACCTTGTGGACAGCCTTCCCAGAAGAGTTGAAGCTGTTATAGCTGCAAAGGGTGGGCCAACTCAATATTGAACCCTACGGATTAATGCCCCGTACACGCGATCGGACATTCCGACAACAAAATCCATGTTTTTTTTCTGACGGATGTTGGCTCAAACTTGTCTTGCACACACACGGTCGCACAAATGTTGTCGGAAATTCCGATCGCCAAGAACGCGGTGACGTAGAACACGTACGACGAGCGGAGAAAAATGAAGTTCAATAGCCAGCGCGGCTCTTCTGCTTGATTCCGAGCATGCGTGGCACTTTGTGCGTCGGAATTGTGTACACGCGATCAGAATTTACGACAACGGATTTTGTTGTCGGAAAATTTGAGATCCAGATCTCAAATTTTGTTTGTCGGAAATTCCGATGGTAAATGTCCAATGGAGCCTACACACGGACGGAATTTCCGACAACAAGCTCCGATCGCACATTTTCCGTCGGAAAATCCGACCGTGTGTACGGGGCATTAGACTGGGATGGCAATACATTTCATGTGTGTGTAAAGGCAGGCGTCCCAATACTTTTGGTAATAGAGTGTATTTACCATTGATGCATTGGGGGTGATTTAGTAAAACTGTAGAGTGCAAAATCTGGTGCAGGCGTGCACGGTAGCCAATCAGCTTCCAACCTCAGCTTGTTAAGCTTTGGCAATAAAACCCGGAAGCTGATTGGTTGCTATGCAGAGCTGAACCAGATTTAGCATTCTCCAGTTTTAGTAAATCCCCCTTATTGTCTATGTAAGCCCAGTCCTTAGATCTGACCTCCGGCCTTCCCTTCAGTCTTGCTCAGTTGTACCGGCTCCTCTCCTCCACTGAAATGGCTTACTTTGTTTACACCGCACACTGTGAGCTTCTCACAATGTGCATTAGAAGCCGCAGAGAGCTAGACAAGGTTTGCCTTTTTTTTTTCCTGGTTGTGAGACGTCCAGCATCATCTAGCTCTGTTCTCCCCGGCCTGACTGTCCCTGTATACTCACACCCCTTTCATTGGATTTCAGTTTGTGGAAGCTGGGCCTGACTAGGAGCGCCCACCCACTCCTCTAGACTGGCGCCCACCCATCATGGCATTTTGATATTTGCACAACTCCTCCCAGGAACCAGCCCGTAGCTTGCATCAGGGTTGAGGGCTCTGAAGAGGAGTACTGAGGTCCGGGTGCTGCAATGTTTGCTGGAAGTGCAAAAAAAAAAAAACCCACAATAGGCAAGCCCACCCCCCCCCCCCCCCAATGCAAAACACCCCCTTGTTTAGGCACTTAATGTTGAAAGGTGACAATGCTCTATTAATGTCTTTGAGGTCATTGATTGAGGTCAGGTACTGACAAGAAGACCTGATCCCAAAGGTGTTAAGTAGGGTTGAGGTCAGGGACTGGTGTTGGATGAGAAGACCTGATCCCAAAGGTGTTAAGTAGGGTTGAGGTCAGGTACTAATGTCAAAAGAGAAGAACCGATTCCAAAGGTGTTCAGTAGGGTTGAAGTCAGGTACTGATGTTTGATTAGAAGACTCAATCCCAAAGGCAGTTAGCAGGGTTGAGGTCAGGTAGTAATATTGGATTAGAAGTCCCGATCCCAAAGGCGGTCAGTAGGGTTGAGGTCAGGGACTGGTGTTGGATGAGAAGACCTGATCCCAAAGGTGTTCAATAGGGTTGAGGTCAGGTACTGATGTTTGATTAAAAGACTCAATCCCAAAGGCCGTTAGCAGGGTTGAGGTCAGGTAGTTGTAAGAGAAGACCTGATCCCAAAGGCGGTCAGTAGGGTTGAGGTCAGGGACTGATGTTGGATGAGAAGACCCGGTCCCAAAGGTGTTCAGTAGGGTTGAGGTCAGGTACGAGAAGACCTGATCCCAAAGGTGGTTAGCAGGGTTGAGGTCAGGCTCTGATGTTGGATGAGAAGACCTGATCCTAAAGGAGTTCAGTAGGGTTAGGATCAAGTACTAATGTTGGATTATAAAATCTACTTCCAAAGGTGTTTAGTAGGGTTGAGGTCAGATCCTGATGTTGGAAGAGAAGACCAGATACCAAAGGTGGTCAGTAGGGTTGAGGTCAGGTAGTGATTTTGGATTAGAAGACCCGATCCCAAAGGCGGCAAGTAGGGTTGAGGTCAGGGACTGATGTTGGATGAGAAGACCTGATCCCAAAGGTGTTCAATAGGGTTGAGGTCAGGTACTGATGTTGGATGAGAAGACCCGGTTCCAAAGGTGTTCAGTAGGGTTGAGGTCAGGTACTGATGTTAAAAGAGAAGACCTGAACCCAAAGGTGGTATGTAGGGTTGAGGTCAGCACTGATTTTGGATTAGAAGATCTGATTCCAAAGGTGTTCAGTAGGGTTAAGGTGAGGTACTGATGTTGGATGAGAAGACCTGATTCCAAAGGTGTTAAGTGGGGTTAGAGTCAGGTACTGATGTTTGATTGGAAGACTCAATCCTAAAGGCTGCTAGCAGGGTTAGGGTCAAGTACTAATGTTGGTTTATAAAATCTACTTCCAAAGGTGTTTAGTAGAGTTGAGGTCAGATCCTGATCTTGGAAGAGAAGACCAGATACCAAAGGTGGTCAGTAGGCTTGAGGTCAGGGACTGATGTTGGATGGGAAGACCCGGTCCCAAAGGTGTTCAGTAGGGTTGAGGTCAGATACTGATGTTAAAAGAGAGGACCTGATCCCAAAGGTGGTATGTAGGGTTGAGGTCAGCACTGATTTTGGATTAGAAGATCCGATTCCAAAGGCAATTAGCAGGGTTAATGTAAGGTACTGATGTTGGATGAGAAGACCTGATCCCAAAGGAGTTCAGTAGGGTTAAGTTCAGGTACTAATGTTGGATTAGAAGACCTAATTTCAAAGGTGTTGAGTAAGTTTGAAGTCAGGTACTGACGTCAAAAGAGAAGACCTGATCCCAAAGGTGGTAAGCAGGGTTGAGGTCAGGTACTGGTTTTGGATTAGAAGATCCAATTCCAAAGGTGTTCAATAGGGTTGAGGTCAGGTACTGATGTTGGATGAGAAGACCCGATCCCAAAGGTGTTAAGTGGTGTTAAGGTCATGTACTGATGTTTGATTTGACTCGATCCCAAAGGCGGCTAGCAGGGTTGAGGTCAGGTTCTGATGTTCAGTAGGGTTAGGGTCAGGAACTAATGTTGGATTATAAAATCTACTTCCAAAGATGTTTAGCAGGGTTGAGGTCAGATCCTGATGTTGGAAGAGAAGACCAGATCCCAAAGGTGGTCAGTAGGGTTGAGGGCAGGGACTGATATTGGATGAGAAGACCTGATCCCAAGGGTGTTCAATAGGGTTGAGGTCAGGTACTGATGTTGGATGAGAAGACCCGGTCCCAAAGGTGTTCAGTAGGGTTGAGGTCAGGTACTGATGTTAAAAGAGAAGACCTGATCCCAAAGGTGGTAAGTAGGGTTGAGGTCAGTACTAATTTTGGATTAGAAGATCGGATTCCAAAGGCGGTTAGCAGGTCAGGTACTGATGTTGGATGAGAAGACCTGATCCTAAAGGAGTTCAGTAGGGTTAGGGTCAGGTACTAATGTTGGATTAGAAGACCTAATTCCAAAGGTGTTTAGTTGGTTGAAGTTAGGTACTGATGTTGTATGAGGAGACCTGATCCCAAAGGTGGGCAGTAGGATTGAGGTCAGGGCTCTGTGAAGGCAAGCTCCTGCACACCAAGCTGATCAACCCATGTCTTTATGGAGCTGGCTTTGTAAACAGGGGCACAGTCATGCAGGAACATAAGTCTTCTACAAATGACAGTAGCACCTTGGATTACGAGCATAATCCATTCCAGAAGAATCCTTGTAATCCAAAGCACTCGTATATCAAAGCGAGTTCCCCCATAGGAATTATTATTATTATTATTCAGGATTTATATAGCGCCAACAGTTTACGCAGCACTTTACAATATAAAAGGGAGACAATACATTTATAATACAATAAAATAGAAGAGGATTAAGAGGGCCCCGCTCAGAAGAGCTTACAATCTAATAGGGTGGGGCAGGTAGTACAAAAGGTTGAAACTGTGGGGAATGAGCTGATGGAAGTGGTAAAAGATTAGTTAGAGACGTGATAGGCTTCCCTGAAGAGATGAGTTTTCAGGGATCGCCTAAAGGTAGCAAGAGTAGGGGATAGCTGGACAGGTTGAGGTAGCGAGTTCCAGAGGATGGGAGAGGCTCTGTAGAAATCCTGGAGACGAGCATGGGAGGAGGAGATGAGAGAGCTTGAGAGTAGGAGGTCTTGAGAAGAGCGGAGAGGATGATTTGGGTGATATTTGGAGACAAGATTGGTGATGTAGCTCGGGGCAGAGTTGTGAATGGCTTTGTATGTTGTGGTTAGTATTTTGAATTTAATTTGCTGGGTGATTGGGAGCCAGTGTAGGGATTGGAGGAGAGGGTTGGCGGACACTGAGGGGTTGGTAAGGTGGATAAGTCTGGCAGCAGCATTCATGATAGACTGAAGAGGAGAGGAGCCTATGGAGAGGCAGGCCAATGAGAAGGGAGTTGCAATAGTCAAGGCGAGAGATAACAAGGGAGTGAATGAGGAGCTTGGTGGTTTCATTTGTTAAAAAGGGGCGAATTTTAGAGATGTTACGGAGGTGAATTCTACAAACTTTTCACAACGATTGGACTTGAGGCTGAAATGGCAAGTCAGAGTCTAGGATTACACCTAGTACCCTGGCGTGAGGGGAAGGACTGGAATCAATGGAAACTTAGATAATTTGTTCCAGTGTCACGGCTAGCGTATGCAGTACCGCATGTGGCCAGAGGTGGGGGAGACGGAGACACTCTGAAACACTCGGATGTGCTCTGAGGCCACTCGGAGACATTTGGAGATGCTCGGAGACACTCGGTAAACAGCGTTACTCACAATCCGAGGTTTTACTGTATTACCACAAGGTTGGAAGAGTACAATTATCTAAAATGTCTTTTTTTTTTTTTTGCTGTAGCAGTACGAGGGTCCCTTCACTGGAAATGCCCGAACTCTGTCAATTGGAGGGAGGTCCACATACTCTTATAGATAGGTGTGATGGTCAGGTGATGGTCAGGTGACCACAAACTTTAATAGAAGACAACTGAATGTATAGTTTATCCCTTCAGTATTTTATTGCAATACCATATGAATCACATGCCTCTATAGCTGCAGAAGTCTTTTGCTAATAGGGCTTTTTATTGATTTGCTTGAGTTCCAAGAATAGAAAACATTGGACATCCATGCTCATAACCCATTTCCTCACGAGTTTCTTAGATACTTTTCTTCCTTCCCCTATAATTACATTTCTAGCTATTGTCAGACAAGTTTCTCTGAATGTTGACAAAAATGTCAGCAGGCTGTATATTCGAAGAACCATTAATCATGTTGTTAAATAATTAGTCTATTAAATAATAACTAGAAGCAGGATAAGAAAAGCGAATGTTCACACGATGTTTCCTAATAACTGTTCATTTATGATTATGAAGGGAGTATGGTCAGATAACGTCATGGTATTTGTTACCATGATTACATTGTTCAGATATTCATACGAGACAGTAATAATTATTCATTCAGCTATAATTATGAATAAAATAATTTTCCTTTTATGTCTGCCAGATAGATGACCTATGATCACTCCAGGACCAGGCGTTTGTTGGGAAAGGCCAATATAGGAGGAAAATCTTGTGAGTACCTGATCAAAATACCCACCTATGTGTCCAAAGGTCCATCAATTTCATCTATATGACCAAAGATCTGTAGACACCTGACCATCATACCCACCTATATATCCACAGATAGGTGGGCGACTAGCCATCATACGCACCTATTTGTAAAAAAGGGCTGTAGACACCTGACCATCCTACTCACCTACATGTCCAAAGGTCTGTACACACCTGACCATTACAGCCACCTATATTTTAAAAGGTCTGTGGACACCTGATTATCAAACCCAACCATAAGTCTGCAAGTAGGTGGACAGCTGGTCATCATAGCAACATACTATATATGTCCAAAGGTCTGTGAACACCTGACCATCCTACCCATCTATATGTCCAAAGGTCTGTGGACAACTGATCATCGTACCCACCTATATGTCCAAAGGTCTGTACACACCTGACCATTACAGCCACCTATATTTTAAAAGGTCTATGGACACCTGATCATCAAACCCACCCATAAGTCCGAAAGTAGGTGGACACCTGATCATCATAGCAACATATTGTATATGTCCAAAGGTCTGTGAACACCTGACCATCCTACCCACCTATATGTCCAAAGGTCTGCACACACCTGATCATCATATCCACATATATGTCCAAACTTCAGTGCACACCTGACCATTACAGCCACCAATATTTTAAAAGGTCTGTGGACACCTTGATCATCAAACCCACCCATAAGTCCGAAAGTAGGTGGACACCTGATCATCATAGCAACATATTGTATATGTCCAAAGGTCTGTGAACACCTGACTATTATAACCCACCTATATGTCCAAAGGTAGGTGGACATCCCTTAAAGCAAAGGGGCAGGGATTCCCCACAACGTTGTTGTCTCCTAGGAACGCTGTGGGTGCTATCATCTTTTACCTTCCTCTATAATCATATTTAAAACTATTGCCAGACAAGTTTATCTGAATGTTGACAAAAAATCTCAGTGGGCTGGATATTCGAAGAACAATAAGGCTGGGTTCACACTATTGCGAATTGGATGCGGGGAATTCGCAATAGCAGGACATTTTGAACCAGCTCTCTATGGAGCCGGTTCACAAATCTCCACTGCGGCTCCAGTGCGAATTTGCACAGGGGTCCTGTGCGTCTTTTGGTCTGTTTCAGGTCCGAATTCAGCCAAAAATTTGGACTGAAATCGGGCCTGAAACAGTAAACGGGATGCACCGGACCCCTGCTGTGAGCCGCATGCGAAGATAGTGTGAACCCAGACTTAATCATTTATTACTATTATTCTTATTTATTACACAATTACTCCATTAAATAATAACTAGAAGCACGATAAGAAAAGTGAATGTTCACACAATGTTTCCTAATAACTGTACATTTGATTATGGAGGGAGTATGGTCAGATATTGCCATGGTATTTGTTACCATGATTACATTGTTCAGACTTGTATGAGACAGCAATAATTATTCAGTCTGCTATAAATATGAATAAAGGGATTTTCCTTTTATGTCTGCCAGATAAGTGACCTTTGATCATTCCAGAATCAGACGTTCGTTGGGAAAGACCAATATAGGAGCAAAGCTTGTGGATATGTGATCCTCATACCCACCTATGTGTCCAAAGGTCTGTGGACACCTGACCATCATGCCCACCTATATTTCCAAAAGGTAGGGGGACACCTGACCATCATACCCACATATATGTCCAAAGGTTTGTGGACACCTGATCATCATACCAATCTATATGTCCAAAGGTCTGTAAACAACTGGCCATCATATCTAACTATACGTTAAACGGTCTGTGGACACATTACCACCATACTCACCTATATGTCCAAAGGTTTATGGACCCCCAGTCCTAACAGTCCAATGCCCTGTACACACGATAGGATTTTCCGACAACAAAATCCATGGATTTTTTTTCCGACGGATGTTGGCTCAAACTTGTCTTGCATACACACAGTCACACAAAGTTGGTCGGAAATGTCAAGAACGCGGTGACGTACAGCACGTACGACAAGCAGAGAAAAAATGAAGTTCAATAGCCAGTGCTGCTCTTCTGCTTGATTCCGAGCATGCGTGGTACTTTGTGCGTCGGAATTGTGTACACGCGATCATCGGAATTTCCGACAACGGATTTTGTTGTCAGAGAATTTTAGATCCAGCTCTCAAACTTTGTGTGTCGGAAATTCCGATGGAAAAAGTCAGATGGAGCCTACACACGGTCGTAATTTCCGACAACAAGCTCTGATCGCACATTTTTCGTCGGAAAGTCCGATGTACAGGGCATTATTGTGTCACTAGTATCTTTAAGATAAAAGGGAGTTTTTCGAACAAGGGGTTGGAGAAAAAACTCAATGTATCGACCAATACGTGATGTGATGGAATCGATCCCACTGATGATTGGGCATCCAGGGGGATGTGATTAATTCTTATGAATTTTGGGTAGATAATACATTATCGGAATTCTGGGTGCTAGGGGGACAAGAAACGATTTTCTTTATTATTTAATATCTGTAGGTCAAACCCTTTCTGAATAAGAGTAGTAAGATCTTTCTTAAATATAGATGTAGGGTCATTGGGTAGTTCTCTGTAAGTTTCCTGATCACTCAGGATTCTATACATTTCACTAACATAATCGGTTTTATCCAATAACACGATACCCCCTGCCCTTATCAGCAGGGCGTATCACCAAGTCCTTTTGTTCACACAAAGACTTAAGACCCACATTGGATAAAGAGTTTTTTTGAGTGGTAAACTGGCAAGATCTTTCAAGACTAAATTCCTAAACATATTGATGGCGGGAGCCAGCTGAGTAGGGGGGTTAAAGAGGGATGGATTCGACAGTCATGAATGAACTGTTCCTGATGTAGCTGCTCTGGCCATATTCCTACATGGGTTAGAGATCAAATACCTTTGGATGTTTATTTTTCTAATATATTTGTGAATGTCAATAAAAGTATTACATTTGTCTAGTCTTCTTGGAGGGGCAAAGTTAAGGCCCTTATCCAAGACAAACTGTTCCTCCTTAGTCAGTTCTTTCTTACTAAGGTTAAACACACCCGGACGGGTTATGTTCTCCTTGTTTTTCCTCCTCTGGGACCTCCTCCCTCCTCTGGAACCTCTCTTAGGTCTGGACCCCTTTTTCGCCCTGGGGGGGTCCTCGTAAAAAACCTGATTCCCTTGAGAGTTGGGATTAGGTTGATTGTAATCATAAGGTGATTGATTAAAATCGCCATTAGAGTATGTACGTGGCGGATCATCATTGTAATGATCACGAAGTGGAGAAAATCTGTTATACGTATTGAATGGTGGGTGATTATATTGGGACAAGTTAGGGTGGGTGCCATGATCATCATAATAACCTGCAGGGGAACCTCTCTGATATTGAGTCTAATGCTGCGTACACACGAGCGGACTTTACGGCGGACTTTGCCCGGTGGACTGGATTTCGTCGGACAATTCGATGTGTGTGGGCTCCAGTGGACTTTGTTTTCTCAAAAGTTGGACGGACTTAGATTTGAAACTTGTTTAAAATTTATCCGTTGAAATCGAGTCCGGTCGAAAAGTCCGCCGTCTGTATGCTAGTTCGACGGACTAAAAAGCCACGCTAGGGCAGCTATTGGCTACTGGCTATGAACTTCCTTGTTTTAGTCCGGTCGTACGTCATCACGTACGAATTCGACGGACTTTGGTGGATTGTGTGTAGGCAAGTCCGTTCATTCAGAAAGTCCGTCGTAAAGTACGTCGAAAAATCCGCCGGGGGAAGTCCGCCGTAAAGTCCGCTCGTGTGTACGCGGCATTATGGTCATATTGGTATTTTCTAGAGTTGGAGTAGTTACCTCTAGATTGGCTTCTCCCACCCCTCCTATTTGAGTTTTGATCTCTCCCCCTATATGTGTTAATAGAGGTATGTGCTCCTGGATGTCGCCTCTTTTGAGAGGACGAGCCCTCTTTAGGCTGATACCCTTTGGTTGTATTAGTAATAAGAGGTTTAATAATGGGATGAGTTGGATGTTCAGTAATCACCCCTCCACTCTGTTGACCTGAGGGGGTGGCACTAACCTTCATAGCTGAATCAGAAGCAAGTGATTTTTGCCACCCGAATACCATTCCCGATTTATAATCACCAATATCTCTAGAATATTTCTTATGGTTTTTTTTTTTATCTCTGTCCTCCTTAATGAGGTGAGCTTGAAGATCAGAAGACAGGGAATTATATTCTATAGAATGTTTATATACTAGGAGACCATCCTTAAGTTCTTTAATCTCTCTGTCAAGAATAGAAAGACGGTTTTGCTTCCTAGTAATGAGAAAATTCAAAAATTTTGTCCTAGCCTCATTGAAATATTTGTACCATGACTCAAGATCGGTATCACCCTGTTGAGGGTGAACATCCCATCTGAGACTCCGGGGGACCCTGTGTTCTGACACATATTGCTCCAAGACTACTAACTCCCATTGTAAATGGAGTTCTGATACCATAACATTTTTCAGTGGGTCAACTTCTGCCATCACCACTGTGCCTTCCTGTGTCCTTTTAACCATTGATTGCATCTAAAATGTTAGTGTCCAATTTTTACCTTCTTTTATTAAAAATGATTTCATAAACATTATCACACTATGTGGATCCTTCTTTCCGATTTTTGGTTTCATCGTGTGAGCATGTAAATCTCCCCTGGCCGTCCTCCTCTCCATCTGAACCATATTTTGGGAATACACTGGTGACCAGTACCATTCAAAGTTCTTACTGTGATCGTGGCTATCTGGATCACTGATAGTTTTATATCCCATAGGGTGTTAATTACCACAAGCCTGTTTGACTTAAGAGGTACAGTCAGGTCCATAAATATTGGAACATTGACACAATTCTAATCTTTTTGGCTCTATACACCACCACAATGGATTTGAAATGAAAGGAACAAGATGTGCTTTAACTGCAGACTTTCAGCTTTTTTTTTTTTTTTTTTTTTAACACAGGTAGACTTTCAGCTTTAATTTGAGGGTATTTACATCCAAATCAGGTGAACAGTGTAGTAATTACAACAGTTTGTATATGTGCCTCCCACTTTTTAAAGAACCAAAAGTAATGGGACAGATTAACAATCTTTTATCAAACTTTCACTTTTTAATACTTGGTTGCAAATTCTTTGCAGTCAATTATAGCCTGAGGTCTGGAACACATAGACATCACCAGACGCTGGGTTCCATCCCTGGTGATGCTCTGCCAGGCCTCTACTGCAACTGTCTTCAGTTCCTGCTTGTTCTTGGGGCATTTTCCCTTCAGTTTTGTCTTCAGCGAGTGAAATGCATGCTCAATCGGATTCAGGTCAGGTGATTGACTTGGCCATTGCATAACATTCCACTTCTTTCCCTTAAAAAACTCTTTGGTGTCTTTCGCAGTATGCTTCGGGTCATTGTCCATCTGCACTGTGAAGCGCCGTCCAATGAGTTCTGAAGCATTTTGCTGAATATCAGCAGATAATATTGTCCGAAACACTTCAGAATTCATCCTGCTGTTTTTGTCAGCAGTCACATCATCAATAAATACAAGAGAACCAGTTCCATTGGCAGCCATACATGCCCACGCCATAACGCTACCACCACCATGCTTCACTGATGAGGTGGTATGCTTTGGATCATGAGCAGTTCCTTTCCTTCTCCATACTCTTCTCTTTCCATCACTCTGGTTGCAAGTTGATCTTGGTCTCATCTGTCCATAGGATGTTGTTCCAGAACTGTGAAGGTTTTTTTAGATGTTGTTTGGCAAACTCTAATCTGGCCTTCCTGTTTTTGAGGCTCACCAATGTTTTACATCTTGTGGTGAACCCTCTGTATTCACTCTGGTGAAGTCTTCTCTTGATTGTTTACTTTGGCACACATACACCTACCTCCTGGAGAGTGTTCTTGATCTGGCCAACGGTTGTGAAGGTTGTTTTCTTCACCAGGGAACCAGGGAAAGAATTCTTCGGTCATCCATCACAGTTGTTTTCCGTGGTCTTCCAGGTCTTTTGGTGTTGCTGAGCTCACCGGTGCATTCTTTCTTTTTAAGGATGTTCCAAACAGTTGATTTGGCCACACCTAATGTTTTTGCTATCTCTCTGATGGGTTTGTTTTGTTTTTTCAGCCTAATGATGGCTTGCTTCACTGATAGTGACAGCTCTTGGATCTCATATTGAGAGTTGACAGCAACAGATTCCAAATGCAAATAGCACACTTGAAATGAACTCTGGCCCTTTTATCTGCTCCTTGTAAATGGGATAATGTGGGAATAACACACACCTGGCCATGGAACAGCTGAGCAGCCAATTGTCCCATTACTTTTTGGTCCCTTAAAAAGTGGAAGGCACCTATACAAACTGTTGTAATTCCTACACCGTTCACCTGATTTGGATGTAAATACCCTCAAATTAAAGCTGAAAGTCTGCAGTTAATGCACATCTTGTTCGTTTAATTTCAAATCCATTGTGGTGGTGTATAGAGCCAAAAGGATTAGAATTGTGTTGATGTGTTGATTGTGTTGATGTCCCAATATTTATGAACCTGACTATATATGCCCCTTTAAGTTCAACATTTCCGGTAAGCCTTCAGACAATTGGTGGCGGTCTCTTCACAAGATTTCCTTATCAACATGTCTTCACTGATGCCTTCTGCTCTAAATGCTAACCTACTGATATTGTTCATTGATGCCAGGCCTTTTTGGTTTTTTATCTTTGTTCCTGCTATCATCATTTCCTCACCTGGTGGACTTTATCACATATGTTTTTTTAGTATTGTTGGTTACACAATATACTATTTGTCACTGTTTAATAGTACATTTAAGCGCTGCATTTTTCCTTTTTTGGTATTTGTGCTGCTTGTCTTTGGCTGTGCTGGCTGGTTAATATTTTTTTTCACACTACACAGCGCGATTTATGCTTTTGAAGCAAAGAGGTAGGGATTCCCCATGACATCACTGATAACTAGAGTCTCTGTGGGTGCTAGCACCTGCGGCTTCCTCAGGAACCAGTGACAATAGGAAGCCATAAAATATAGAAGAACACAGCCTTGAAGTCCGTCCACAGGCCAGTGCTGGAGAGAAAGAACGACAGCATTCATCACGCTTTGCAGTAATGCACATCAGAATGCTATCACAACGCAAAACCATTGAATAGTGTGTTGTGCCCCTTAGTCAAAATTGCAAAATTTCAACAAAATCTCCCACTATTTGCTGAAATTTAGGGGAATTAACAAAAAAATGTATTTCACTAAATCTGAGTTCTAATGTATGTCCACAGATATAAGCTTTATCAATGGAAACATTCTTAGGAAGGTACGTTTTAGGCTGTTGCTTGATTGGTCAAGGAAATCATCACAAAAATGAGGTTGATTTGTAAACTACCCAACTTTTTGATGTCTTGCACATCGGTAGCATAAATGCATTTGAAGGAACCTTCACCCGTAGAATAGAATGTGGGTTTAGAGTGAGAAATAATAATCAATATTAATATAATAATGCGAAATTTTGAAGGAAGCTTCCATATTAGAGAGTAAAAGGGATTAAACATTCCTCTGGCATGGATCTCAAATAAGTGTTTTTTATTCAAGATTAAGGATTAAGACATTCCTCTGGCACAGAACTCAAGTATGCCAGCTTTATTCAAGGTGAGACAAACCTTAGAAATAAAAGTATAGCTTTAACCAAATATTTTTCTCACCCCCATGGCACGACCTTGTTGCACCCTTTCATTCCACAATTGTTCATATATTCCTTGCATTCAGTGCTAACAGGTAGGGATGGGCCGAACACCCCCTGTTCGGTTCGCATCCAGAACATGCAAACAGGCAAAAAATTTGTTCCAACACGCGAACACCATTAAAGTGTATGGGACAGGAACATGAAAAATCAAAAGTGCTAATTGTAAAGGTTAATATGCAAGTTATTGTCCTAAAAAGGGTTTGGGGACCCGGGTCCTGCCCCAGGGGACATGTATCAATGCAAAAAAAAAGTTTTAAAACCTGACTTTTTTTGGGAGCAGTGATTTTAATAATGCTTAAAGTGAAACAATAAAAGTGAAATATTGCTTTAAATTTCGTACCAGGGGGGTGTCTAAAGTAGCGCATGTTTCCCGTGTTTAGAACAGTCCGAGAGCAAAATGACATTTCTAAAGGAAAAAAAAGTCATTTAAAAGTGCTAGCACTAGTGCCGGCTATTAATGAATTGTCGGTCCCGACAATACACATAAAAGTCATTGAAAGTCATTGAAAATTTTTTAAAAAATGCGTGGGGGTCCCCCAAAATTCCATTACCAGGCCCTTCAGGTCTGGTATGGATATTAAGGGGAACTCCACGCCAAATTTTTTTTTAAAAAATCTATATCAGACCCTTCAGGTCTGGTATGGTTTTTAAGGGGAACTCAGCACCAAAATAAAAAAAATGGCGTGGGGTTCCCCCAAAAATCCACACCAGACCCTTATCCGAGCACATAACTTGGCAGGCCGCAGGAGAAGGGGGGGGGCGAGAGAGCACCCCCCCTGAACCGTACTAGGCCACATGCCCTCAACTTGGGGAGGATGTCCCCATGTTGATGGGGACAAGGGCCTCATCCCCACAACCCTTGGTTGTGGGGGTCTGCGGGCGGGGGGCTTATCGGAATCTGGAAACCCCCTTTAACAAAGGGGACACCCAGATCCTGCCCCCCCATGTGAATTGGTAAGGGGTACATTGTTAAATGTCTTTTTGTCATTGGGAATCTCTCTTTTATTTTTATTTTTTTATTTTTAATAAAGGACTTGTCCCAAGCCGTCTCCTGTGGTTTGTTAACATTTTGACACTTTCTTTTTGTGAAATGGTAGGGGTACAATGTACCCCTTACCAATTCACATAGAAGGGCGTGATCTGGGTGTCCCCTTTGTTAAAGGGGGCTTCCAGATTCCGATAAGCCCCCCACCCGCAGACCCCCACAACCACCGGGCAAGGGTTGTGGGGATGAGGCCCTTGTCCCCATTAACATGGGGACATCCTCCCCATGTTGAGGGCATGTGGCCTGGTACGGTTCAGGAGGGGGGGGCGCTCTCTTGTCCCCCCTCTTTTCCTGTGGCCTGCCAGGTTGCGTGCTTGGATAAGGGTCTGGACTGAATTTTTGGGGGAACCCCACACATTTTTTTTTTTCAATGACTTTCAATGACTCTTATGTGTATTGTCAGGACCGACAATTCATTAATAGCCAGCGCTAGCGCTAGCACTTTTAAATTACTTTCTTTTCCTTTAGAAATGTCATTTTGCTCTTGGACTGTTCTAAACACGGGAAACATGCACTACTTTACAGACATACTATAGATACCCCCCAGGTATGAAATTTAAAGGAATATTTCACTTTTATTGTTTCACTTTAAGCATTATTAAAATCACTGCTCCCGAAAAAACAGCCGTTTTAAAAAACTTTTTTTTTTGCATTGATACATGTCCCCTGGGGCAGGACCCGGGTCCCCAAACACTTTTTATGACAATAACTTGCATATTAACCTTTAAAATTAGCACTTTAGATTTCTCCCATATACTTTAAAGGGTGTTCCGCGGCTTTTCAAATTTGCAGCGAACACCCCAAATTGTTCGCTGTTCGGCGAACAGCCAATGTTCGAGTCGTACTCATGTTTGACTCGAACAGATAGCCCATCCCTACTAACAGGCTGTCATAGCTTGGGCACTTGGTGGACCTAGTGTCACATATACACTCACTGGTCACTGTATTGAGTACACCTTGCTAGTACTGGGTTGGACCCCCTTTTGCCTTCAGAACTGCCTTCATTCCTGATGGTATAGATTCAAAAAGGTGTTGGAAACTTTCCTCAGAGATTTTGGTCCATAGTGACATGATAACATCACACAGTTGCTGCAGATTTGTCGGCTGATGATGCCGTCCATGATGCCAATCTCCTGTTCCATCACATTCTAAAGGTGCTCTATTGGATGAGATCTGGTGACTGTGGAGACAATTGGAGTACAGTGACCTCATTGTCCAGTGGTGAGATGATTTGAGCTTTGTGACACGGTGCATTATCCTGCTGGAAGGTGCCATCATAAGATGGGTACACTGTAGTCATAAAGGAATGGACATTGTCAGCAATAGGGATGAGCTGAACACCCCCTGGTTTGGTTCACACCAGAACATGCAAATAGGCAAAACATTTGTGCGAACACCGTTAAAGTCTAAGTGACGCGAACGTGAAAAATCAAACGTGCTCATTTTAAAGGCTTATATGCAAGCTATTGCCATAAAAAGTGTCTAGGGAGTTTTTTCTGGAGCAGTGATTTTAATAATGCTTAAAGTGAAATATCATACCTGGGGGGGTCTCCTTAGTCTGCCTGTAAAGTAGAGCATCTTTCCCATGTTTATAACAGTGCCACAGCAAAATGACGTTTCTAAAAGAAAAAATGTAATTTAAAACTGCTCGCGGCTGTAATGTATTGTCGGATCCTGGCACTATCGATAAAAATCATTGAAAAGAACAGCGTGCGTCCCTCCCCCAGTCCATTACCAGGCCCTTTGGGTCTGGTATGAATATTAATGGGGAACCCCGTGCCAAAATACCAAAAAAATGACGTGGATGTCCCCCCCAAAATCCATACCAGGCCCTTCAGGTCTGGTATGGATATTAAGGTGAACCCTGCACCAAAATTAAAAAAAATGGCGTGGGGGTCCCCCAGGCACTATATACTATGAACAGCAGTATATATTCTATACCGCCTGCCCTATATACTCTGCAGAAAAATTGGGCCTTAGGTGTTGGTGGTGCCAGAACACTGTAACCCCTCACAGTTACTCTTGTTGGGCACAGGAACAGGCCCTGCTGTGAAAAATTATATCAAAAATATTATATCAAAGATATAGCAATTTGGCCAACCTAGCATTTAGACGCTGAGCTTGGCCAAATTTCCTTTTACGGTTCAGCAACTGGGGTAGGGAAATTTGCCTGCTAAAATCAATTGGTAGTGTAGTACTAGCAGATTGGCTGCAAGTACTTGGGACACCTATTGCTATACCTTCATTCCTCTCAGTGCAGGTTTTTGAAAGGATTGGAGGTATAGTAGGGTTGGAGATCCCAGATGAGGAGCAAGGAGAAGTCTGCCTTTTTCTATGATGTGGGTCTTTCAAGTGCTGTTGCCAACGGACTGCATGGCAGGTCGTCATATGTCTGGTCAAGCATGTTGGTGCCCAAGCGGCTGCTGTTCTGGCCACGCTTGGTCTGCTTCAGACATAGGTTGCAAACAGCAACGGTGCAATCTGCTAGAGATGTGTCGAAAAAGGCCAACACCAAGGAACTTTTAAACGTCAGCGGGGAGTTGGCAGCTCCCTGCACCTGCTGAGCTCTGCGGTGTGATGCAATAGGGTGGCTGCCCTTAAGCTGCCCCCTAGAGGACATCCTGCCTCGTTGGAGTTGTGCCTACTCCTCCTCCTCACTTTCCTCCTCTCTTCTCTCCGGCACCCAAGTACAGTCAGTGACCTCATCACAGAGGCGTAACTAGAACCTTCAGGGCCCCGGTGCAAGAAACCATGATGGGCCCCCCTTCCACCCGAGCCCCGGCTTCCAATTTTGGGAGGGTGTACATGGACATCCTCCCAAAACCGTGCTTCCCACATAACCCCTTGGACATGCATCCAGCGCAATCACATCGGCCCTTTACCATGTGATCAGCTGATCACATGTAAACAGACTGGTTATCCACAGCCCTTTCCTCACACGCTGTGTTTGTGTTAGGAAAGGACTGCCATTAACTGTCAAGAATGTCAGTAAATTGTTTACACTGATAATCAGTGCCCCAATCATCAGTGCCCATCAGTGCCGCCTATCAGTGCCCATCACTTCCAACTGCAAGTGTTACCTATCAGTGCTCATTAATGCTGCCTATTAGTGCCCATCAATTCTGCCTATCAGCACCACCTATCAGTGCTCATTAATGCCACCTAACTGTGTCCATCAGTGCCACCTATCAGTACTCTTCAATTCTGTCCATCAAAGCCCATCAATACTGCCTGAGTTCTGCCTATCAGTGTTCCTCAGTGCCCATCAGTACCACCTATCAGTGCCCATCAATGCCACCTATTAGTGCAGCCTTTCAGTGCACATTAGTGCCTCTTATCAGTGCTGGCTATCAGTGCTCATCAGTGCCTCCTATAAGTGCTCATCAGTGCCTCCTATCAGTGCCCATCAGTGCCTTTTATCAGTGTCCATCAGTGCCTTCTATCAGTGCCCATCAGTGCCTTCTATCAGTGCTCATCAGTGCTCATCAGTGCCTACTATCAGTGCTCATCAGTGCCGTCTATCAGTGCTCATCAGTGCCTTCTATCAGTGCTCATCAGTGCCGTCTATCAGTGCTCATCAGTGCCGTCTATCAGTGCCTTCTATTAGTGCTCATCAGTGCCCATCAGTGCCGTCTATCAGTGCTCATCAGTGCCTTCTATTAGTGCTCATCGGTGCCCATCAGTGCTCATCAGTGCCTTCTATCAGTGCTCATCAGTGCCCATCAGTGCTCATCAGTGCCTTCTATCAGTGCTCATCAGTGCCCATCAGTGCCTTCTATCAGTGCTCATCAGTGTCTTCTATTAGTGCTCATCAGTGCCCATCAGTGCCTTCTATTAGTGCTCATCAGTGCCTTCTATTAGTGCTCATCAGTGCCTTCTATCAGTGCTCATCAGTGCCTTCTATTAGTGCTCATCAGTGCCCATCAGTGCCTTCTATTAGTGCTCATCAGTGCCTTCTATCAGTGCTCACCAGTGCCCATCAGTGCTCATCAGTGCCTTCTATCAGTGGTCATCAGTGCCTTCTATCAGTGCTCATCAGTGCCTTCTATTAGTGCTCATCAGTCCCTGCTATTAATTTCTATCAGTGCTGTCTGCCTTCTCAGGACAGCACAGCTCTGAGCGGAGATCGTGTGTCATAGATTAATAGCACAGAGAGACTCCGGTGGCATTAATGTTCTATTTGTCGGTCCTCTCTGGCACGGATGAGAGAGGAGGACACACAGCTGATCTCACTGCTCCCCCTTCTCCCCCCTCCCCTCTCCTGTGTGTTCCGCGGGCAGTCAAGTGTGAAGCTAAAGAGCTCATATTTCCCGTGGAGCACACAGGAGAGAGGAGGGGGGAGAAGGGGGAGCCTTGAGATCAGCTGTGTGTCCTCTCTCATCCGTGCCAGAGAGGACCGACAAATAGAACATTAATGCCGCCGGAGTCTCTCTGTGCTATTAATCTATGACACACGATCTCTGCTCAGAGTCGGGTGTGAAGATCAACCCCGCTGGGCCCCCCCACAGTGGCTGAATGCCGGGCCCAGTCGCAACTGCGACTGTTGCGACCCTGGTAATTCCGCCACTGCCTCATCATCCCCTCCCTCCTCATCACTGGAGCAAACTTGGCAGCATGCTTCAGCTGGGGGAACATGACTGCCAGTTTCTTGTCCTTCTTTGGCATCCCCTCTCTTTAGGCTCACGTTACTCCCTTCCTCAACCTGTGAACCAACATCGGAGACTTCAAATCGCTGCGCATCCTCCAGCAGCATGTAACCGACACTGTGGTCAAATAATTCTGGGGACTCCTCCGTGCATGATGGTGGGGCTTGATTGTGGATAAGGAGCCGGTGGAATAGGCCGCTTTGGCAGCTGTGTTGGTAGGCAAACTACTCTGAGCCTGGGTGACAAAGGATGAGGAGGATGAGGACGGCTTCGTTATCCACTCCACCAACTCTTCTGCATGTTGTGGCTCAATAACATGGCCAGCAGCAGAAAAAAAGGACAAGCGTGCCCCACGGCCGCCTGCAGAGGATGCACCATGTCCACGACCAGCACTGTTGACTATAGACACAGAGGCTGCTTGCCCTCTTTTAGTGGCCTGTGAGCGTCTGCCTCTCCTTGGTGGCCTTCCGAACATGATGTATTTTTTGTTTTTGCAACACCACACTACACTGTATAATACACTATGTACACCGCCTGAAGTGTATTAGAAAGTATACACCACCGAATGCACTGTATATAGGAGCTGCTAATAATTTTCTTCGGGCTTACCGTTACCTTCTTCACAGTGTTCATCATAGGGGTACTTATACATCGCTCACTTGAAACACTGCTCCAACACTCAGTCCTTTTTCCAAGTTTTATTAAAGAAACAAAAATATGCAATAGGAAGGTAGAGGTTGAAAATGGATTCAGGTACCTTGGATCTTGCGGTTTGATGTAATTTCTATTTCCAGCGAATAGCACTTCCACAGCTAGATTCAACAACCATCGGATAGGTCTCTCTCACCAACCTAGCAGCCGATGTGATGTTCAAACACGGTCTCTGCCACAGACCTTGCAATCTTGAATGAACTGGTTGCTGTGTTTGATCCTAGATGCGTCTCCGACTGAGTTCCCAGGCTCTTCTCAAGACACCAGCCTTATGCTCGGTCCTCTCCTGAAGAGTCCTCCCCTGGTCACTGCAATCCCTTGCTTCTTCCCTCAAGCCAGACAGCAAAGAGACCATCCTACGAACCAGTAGACCACTAAACTCTGGTCCTTCTTTTAGTAGCTAGGCCTTGGGTCCGCCAACCTCAAGGTAGAACTTGAAGCAACAGCAGTTCCCCAGGCCAGGAGGGCCGTGAGGTCTGGAAGCACCAACCACTTATACAAGGTGTCTGTCCCTTAAATAGCCCTGCCCAGAATGCCCGGTGGATGAACCACTCCCACCGAATTATTTCTGAGCAAAGAGTATTCAATATGTCCAACCAGACTGTATTTGCAACATTCACCAATGGCGACAGCACCACCCATGGTCAGATGGAAATCTGCACAGTCCAGCTAAACTGGTACAGAAACCATTAAATTTAGGTAATAATAAGCTGAGCCAAACTGTAGCTTCAACTAAACTTAAATTTCAAAAGAATAGCGTCTGCTCTTCAGGATATTATATATTTATTTATTTTATACTGACCTTCAGCACCCTGCTGTTCGTTTTCTTCTACATTGAGGCAGCTGTTGCTGCAGCCTCTCACCTTATGCAGTGAGGGAGAGGAGACTGAGGAAATGTTTGCCCCTGTTCGCAGCACACTGATGGCATCACCTCAGCCTAGGCAAAGTCACTGAAAGGAGATCGGGGACATTTTATCATGTAAAAAACATTTTTTTATGAGGTTTTAATAAAAATAAAAAATAAAACATTTTACTGCAAGGTCCCCTTTAATACGTCAAAGTTTTTAATCGTTTAACCTCATTGATTTAAAGTAAAGCTGGATATCTCTTATATTATATGATGCTTATTATTCCTAAGAACAATTTATAAGTTCAGACATCTGGGTTACCTCTGTTGCACAGTATATTGGCAGTTTTATTGTGTTTTTAACTTATGACTGTGCTGTAATAAAATGCGATACTTTTGCTATCGTCAAATGGAAGTAATTAAGCAATTAGGCACATTTCCGATATGGATCTGTGTATAGATGTCTATGTATAGATCTGGAAAGAAAATACTGGGGAGAATGCAAAGTCTTCACACTTATTAGCCTGTTTGGTTTGTACGGAGTTAGACTGCTGAACTTGAGCTGAAACAAGCATTAAATGGGAAGCCCAGTGGCAAATACGCAAGCCCAGCAACAGGCACTCAAGTCCAGCACCAAATACTCAAACTAAGCAAGCATTAAATGGGCAACCCAATGGCAAATACGCAAGCCCAGCAACAGGCACTCAAGTCCAGCACCAAATACTCAAACTAAGCAAGCATTAAATGGGCAACCCAATGGCAAATACGCAAGCCCAGCAACAGGCACTCAAGTCCAGCACCAAATACTCAAACTAAGCAAGCATTAAATGGGCAACCCAATGGCAAATACGCAAGCCCAGCAACAGGCACTCAAGTCCAGCACCAAATACTCAAACTAAGCAAGCATTAAATGGGCAACCCAATGGCAAATACGCAAGCCCAGCAACAGGCACTCAAGTCCAGCACCAAACACTCAAGCTAAAACAGGCATTATATGGACAGCCCAGTGGCAAATACGCACGCCCAGCAACAGGCACTCAGGTTCAGGGCTCAAGTACTCAAACAGGCATTAAATGGGCAGCCCAGTACCAAATACACAAGCCCAGAACCAAACAATATAAATACCACCAAAAGAAAGCTCTATCTATCTCAAAAAAATGATAAAAATCTCGTTTGGGTACAGTGTTGCATTACCACGCAATTGTCATTCAAAGTGTGAAAGCGCTGAAAGCTAAAAATTGGCACCTGGGCAGGAAGGGGATAAAAGTCCCCAGTAGGCAAGTGGTTAAAAGAGCCCAGCACCAAAAACGCAAGCCCAGCACCAGACACTCAAGTCCAGCACCAAATACTGAAGCTAAAAAAAAAACATTTATGGGCCCAGCAGCAAAAACGCAAGCCCAGCACCAGACACTCAGGTCCACCACCAAATAGCTACGCTAAAAAAAAAGAAATAAAAGAGCCCAGCACCAAATACACGAGGACAGCTCCAGACACTCAAATTCAACTCTAAATACTCAATCTAAAACAAACATTAAAAGGTCCTAGTACCAAATACGCAAGCCCAGCACCAGACACTCAAGTCCAGAACCAAATACTCAAGCTAAAACAAACATTAAGAGGGCCCAGAACCAAATACTCAAGCCCAACACCGGATATTCAAATCCAAAACCAAATACTTAAGGTAAAACAAGCATTAAAAGGGCCCAGCACCAAATTCTCAAGCTCAAACAAGCACTAAAAGGTCCCAGTACCAAATATGCAAAGTCCAGCACCAAATACTCAAGCTAAAACAAACATTAAAAGGGCCAAGGACCAAATACGCAATCCCAGCACCAGCCACTCAAATCCAGGAACCAAATACTCAAGCTAAAACAAGCATTAAAATGGCTCAGTACCAAATACACAAGCCCAGCACCAAACACTCAAGCCCAGCACCAAATACTCAAGCCCAGCACCAAATACTCAAGCTAAAACAAGCATTAAGAGGGCCCAGAACCAAATACGAAAGCCCAGCACCGGACACTCAAATCCAGAACCAAATACTCAAGTTACAACAAGCATAAAAAGGGCCCAGTTCCAAATACCCAAGCCCAGCGCCAAATACTCAAGCTCAAACAAGCACTAAAAGAGCCCAGTACCAAATATGCAAGTCCAGCACTCAAGCTAAAACAAGCATTAAAATGACTCAGTACCAAATACACAAGCCCAGCACCAAACACTCAAGCCCAGCACCAAATACTCAAGCTAAAACAAGCATTAAGAGGGCCCAGAACCAAATATGAAAGCCCAGCACCAGACACTCAAATCCAGAACCAAATACTCAAGCTAAAACAAGCAATAAAAGGGCCCAGTACCAAATATACAAGCCCAGAACCAAATACTCAAGCTAAAGCAAACATTAAGAGGACCCAGAACCAAATACTCAAGCCCAGCACCAGACACTCAAGTTCAGAACCTAACACTCAAGCTAAAACAAGCAATAAAAGTGCCCAGTAAAAAATATGCAACCCCAGCACAAAAAAAAAAAATGCTCAAGCTCAACATAAAATACTCAAGCCCAGCACTAAATAAGGAGAAGAAGGAAGAATCCTTGCAACCCTTGAAACGAGTTGGCTTTTCCTGCTAATAAAAATAACATCTGATTTTACAAGTAAAGTGGTGCTTTTATTTTGTACCCTTTCTTCATTTCTCCTTAAAGGGGATCTTCACTAGGCATCAATGGATTTCTCCTCCACTCCACACTCCAAAACAGTAAACAAAAAAAACAAAAAAACAGAAAAAAAAACGTTTTTTTTTTTTTTAATTCCTTTTTTTTTTTCTTGTAAATGAAAATTCTTATTGAATTTTTTGTATTTTTTCAATACAAAAAAGGAGAAGAATAACAAACACTGGAAATCTTGCAAGAATCCAACGGTAATCCGTCATTGAGTACATACATTAATACACTTAGGTACCGATTGAAGCCTACAAATCTGCAGCCAAATTCAGCTACCATATAGTGCGTAAACTACAGTAAGCTCAAGAAAACTAGTTGTGCAATAGCATTGTACTGGTTTCCTGGAGAGGCGTTCCCTTCAAGCCCAATGAAGTAAATGAGATGCCTACTGGTTTCATATACAAGACATCCAGAAAACAGCAAGGAAAAGAAGAAAGAGGAAACAAAGGAAGGAGAGATAGAAAAAATAGAAAGACAAGGCTCGTCACTCCTGGGTATAGAAAGAGTCAAGACCAGGGGCGTAACTACCACCATAGCGACCCATGCGGGCGCTATGGGGCCCGCAGCCGAGTGGGGCTCAGTGAGGATAAGAGCACCGCCGGCACAGTCTCCCAGCCAGGGGAAGAGAGAGGAAAGGAAGAAGCGAGCTGTCCGTATCAGCAGAGAGCTGAATTGCCCGATGTAAGAGCTTTTATTAGAACTTCCAGTGTTCCCGGGGGGCTCACGTCACATAGCTCCACCTTTTGGCCCGGTGCCTTTGATAGACAGAACGCCGATCCAATGCGGGACATGTGACGTCATCATAGGCGTCGGGCCAAGAGGTGGGGCTATGTGACGATGAGCCCCGGGAAGACAGGAAATTCAAATGAAAGCTATTACAGCGGGCAATCCTGCTCTCTGCTGATCCGGGTGGCTTGCCTCTTCCTCTGCATAGGATGGGGCTGTATGGGGCACAGGCAGACCAGGTTGTATTGGGCACAGACCAGGCTGTATTGGGCACAGGTCACGCTGTATGTGGCACAGGTCACGCTGCATTGACACTAGGGCAGCTGTGGGGGGGGGGGGGGCTGTTTGCAGGGGGGCCCCATACAACATTTTGCTATGGGGCCCTGCTATTTCTAGTTACGCCCCTGGTCAAGACCACAATTGGATGAGGGTTTATAGAGGCTCATGGAGGATCATTTCTCTTAAATGACGAAATTCCCAAACCATACGGTGACAATCTACCTTACCTTATCTACCTTATCAGCCAGGCGAAACCCATGATTTCTACATCCTTGATCCTAGCATAGAGCTTGGTTGATGTCGGCGGTGTTTGTCTCTTCCATTGGAGAGCTATCAAACACCTGGCTGCCGTTAAGATATGACCAGTCAGTTTCTTGGCTAATCTAGGTAGTTTGGGGGGAGCAGCCCTTAATTACATTTTTTTTAAATGTTAATTAAATTTTCAGTTCCTTTTTTTTTGCTAATAATTTTTTGACATTGTTTTAGACCCCCCCCCCCCCCCCCCCCCGCCCAGTGGGCTGAGCTAGTACACGTCTGCCTGAACCCTAAGAAGAAGGTGGTGGAATGAGAACTGGAACGGGGCATTTGAAAAGAGGATCTCAGCAGGACAACGCTGGTTTTGCCAGTCAGGTGAGTGTGTGAATTGCTGACAACCCTGCACAACAGGTAAAGCAGGATTTAAAAAAAGAGCAGGGGGGGTAGTTAAGTTCCCCTTTAAGGACCGCCCATAAGAGTGCTAAGTTCAACCTCGCCATTACCACCATATTGTTAACATCTTCTGAATCTATGAAGTAATGCAGCTATAGGACAGCTATAGGACCAGCTAAACAGCCAGGGAACTAGCTTTCTCAAAAGCAGAGCTCAAATGATGCCCACACTACTTTTTTCCCCTTGGGGAGCCTCTTGTAATACCCCGTACTGGGAGACAGAGGGCAGTATTTGGGACCAATCAGATGTCCAGCATTCATACATGCTGAGAAAAGGAGAGTTAAGAGAGATGACCTCATAGGTTTGCTGCTGCTCCGTTATTGTCCAGTCGCAAGCTGGGGGAAGGGAGGTGACCTAGCTATGTTGTTTAATCTCAACAGAGAAAAAGTCAGGTTACCATGACCATGCTGTGTGGTAGAGCTATGCCAAATTCAGAAATGGATGGACAGGAATACAAACCCCATGGAGATCTCCAATTAATGTACAGCATTTTGAGCTGTTTGCATGGAGCTCAGCTTTACTTCTTCGGAAATGCAGAACTATAATCTTCATTTTTCTTCCGTTTGTGTTTTTTTTCTTTAGTTATGGCTTGTCAAGTATTAGTTTGGCCAAGCTTCATTTGTAATCGACGATGACAAATAAAATTAAATTTTCCTTCTTCGGAATGTTAATGGCTTCAATAATCCTATTAAGAGGGGAACATGTTTTTATCCCGTATTAAGTCATCAAAGACCAGTATTGCTTTACTACAACAGACTCACTTAGATACTTTACAGACTAAAGGCTTGGGTACCTCTCGGGGTCGAACTTTGACTATACTTCCTGGTCCAAAAACGTAGGTGGAATTATTATGTTAATTATTAAATCTCTTACATTTCAACCTACAGATGTATGTCAAAGAATAGAGATACACTATATGGCCACAACTATGAGGACCCTCCTCCAAATTATTGGTCTACTCAAAGCCCCGACATCAACTCTCCTGAACACCTTTGACATGGTTTAACCAGTTTTGTATTAAAGAACTCAAGTGTTCTCCACAGAGTCCAGACCTCAACCCTACTGAACACCTTTGGGATAAAATGGAAAGCTGCTTCCAAGCCAGGTCTTCTCACTTAACATCAGTATCAGTACCTGACCTCACAAATACTATTTTTGCTATTCAGCAGATTCCAACAGACACCATCTAAAACCTATATGTCATCCAGTGAGAGTTTACATCTACTTTAACGATTTGTTATGCCTCGTACACACAATCGGACATTCCGACAACAAAATCCATGGATTTTTTCCAACGGATGTTGGCTCAAACTTGTCTTGCACACACAATTCTTGTCGGAAATTAGGAACGTCAAGAATGTGGTGACATACAACACGTACGACGAGTTCAATAGCCAGTGAAGCTCTTCTGCTTGATTCCGAGCATGTGTGGAACTTGTATACACACGATCGAAATTTACGACAACAGATTTTGTTGTCGGAAAATTTGAGATCCAGATCTCAAATTTTGTGTGACGGAAATTCCGATTGAAAATGTCCGATGGAGCCTACACACAGTCGGAATTTCCGACAACAAGCTCCCATCGAACATTTTCAGTTGGAAAATCCGACCGTGTGTACGGGGCATTATAGTGTACAGCTGCTGTATGTTTAGTTCATAGCGCAGATACAGTATATATTTTCACTTCTATCTTCTTTAATGAACCTAGGAGTATCATATGCCAACACCCAGAGGCAAGTTCACAGAAAATGTGGCAGGTGGGGTCACACCTACACTGGGATCTCTGTAATTGGGGTCACGCCTATTCTGGGTCTCTCTAGGATGGGGTCATACCTACACCAGGGTTTCCATAATGGGGTCAAAGCTAAACTGCGGCCTATATGATGGGGATCACACCTACACTGGGATCTCTATACTTAGGGTCACACCTACACTGTGTCTCTCTATGACTGGGGTCATACCTACACCAAGGTCTCCATGATGGGGTCACAGCTACATTAAGATCTCTAGAATTGGTGTCACACCTACACAGGGTCTTCTGATGATTGGGTGACATACCTGCACAAAGGTCTCCATGATGGGCTCACACCTACACTGGGTCCCTATACTTAGGGTTACATGTACATTGTGTATATCAATGATGGAGTCATACCTACATCAAGGACTCCATGATGGGTTCACACCTACACTTAGTCTGCTAATGATTGGGTCATACCTACACCAAGGTCTCAATTTATGGTTTCACAGCCACACTGGAATCCCTATAACTGGGGTCACACCTACACTAGGTCCCGCTACAATGGGGGCATACCTACACCAAGGTCTACATGATGGGGTCCCAAGTACATTGGGGTCTCCATGATGGGTTCACACCTACACTGGAATATCTATAATTGGGGTCACATCTACACTGGTTCTCCTTATGATGGGGTCACGCCTACACCAAGATCTCTATGATGGGTTTACAGCTACACTAGAATCTCCATAATTGGGGTTACACCTATTCCGTTTTTCTCTACAATGGGGGCATACCTATACCAGGGTTTCTATGAAGGTGTCAAACCTACACTGTGGTCTCTATGATGGGGTCCCATCTACACTGGGATCTTCATACTTAGGGTCACACCCACACTGTGTCTCTCTATGATTATGTCATACCTACAGCAAAGAATCCATGATGGGGTCACAGCTAGACTGGGATTTCTATAATTGGAATACCTACCATACCTACACTGGGTCTCCTAATGATGGGGTCATACTTACATCATGGTCTCCATGGTGGGTTAACAGCTACACTAGAAAATTTATGATTGGTGTCACGCCTACACTGGGTCTCCTTATGATGGGGATTATATGTACACCAAGATCTCCATGATGGGGTCAAAGCTATGCTATGGTCTCCATTATGGGGGTCACACTTACACTGGGATCTCTATACTTAGGGTCACACCTACACTGTGTATCTCTATGATGGGGTCATACCTACACCAAGGTCTCCATGATTGGTTCACAGCTACACTAGGATCTCTATAACTGAGGTCACACCTACACTAGACCTTACAATGATGGGGTCATACCTACACCAGGGTCTCCATAATGGGGTCACAGCTACACTGGGGTCTTCATGAGGAGCTCACACCTACACTGGAATCTCTATAATTGGGGTCAAAACTACAATAGGTCTCTCTATGATTGGGTCATTCCTACACCATGGTCTCCCTGACGGGGTCATAGCTAAATTGTGTCTTTATGATGGAGTCATGCTCATACCAAGGTCTTCATGCTGGGGGTCACAAAAACACCATGGTCTTCATTATATTTTTGATACTTATAGTATACACCAGGGTGAGCTATGTCTCTTTATGGTCTCTCTTCCTGGTCCAGGATGTATGCGTGCTTACATACAAGGAGAGCATAAATGATGTTTTTAGGTGGCTTTGGGTAGTTTGATTATGCCATCACCAGTACATGCAATTGTCTAGGCGGGTATGTGGAGCAGGTGTTGGTTGTTGTCCTGATGTGATATGATATTGATTTTATATTTATATTTTATAGAGTTTTGATCTTTCAATACCTCCTGAAGAAGTCCATGAAACACAATAACTTCCCGGAACAGTTTCACCTGATTAACAGCAATACATTTTTGTGTTATGTGCAATATTTTAATTAGATCATTGTTTCTATTCTGGGTGAAGGGTTTATAGAATGTATTGTTAATCTGTATCAACTACCTTATACGGTATACATTTACTGTATATGTTCTTTAAACAATTTTTAATGAATTATAATAAAAGGTGTAATTTTTTGTACATATATGAGCAAATGTTGTATAGGGTAGGTACCTACAAAGCCTCCAAAAATATTTTTCTGTAAGGACACACCACATGGCAGACTACATGCTGGTGTCACTCTTATACCCATGATAGGGTAACACCACATTGGCGTCTCTCTGATTTGGGTCACGCCTTCACCAAAGCCTTAATGATAGGTTCACACCTATGCGGTCACACCTAAACCAGAATTTTCATAATGGGGTCACACCTAAACCAGAGTTTTCATGATAGGGTCACACCATACTGGAATCTCCATGCTGGGGTCACACCTACACCAGAGTTTTTATGATAGATCACATCACACTGGGGTCTCCATGATGGGGTCACACCTACAGCAGAGTCTTCAATATAGATTCAAAATACACTTGGGTCACACCAACATCAGAGCCTTCATGATAGGTCACACCACACTGAGGTCTCTATGATGTGGTCACCCCTACACCAGAGTCTTCATGATAGGGACACACCACAATGGGGTCTCCCATGCCGGGGTCACATCTACACCAGGGCGTTCATGATAGGGTCACACCACGCTGGGGTCACACCTACACCAGAGTTTCATGATAGAGTCACTCCATGTTGAGATCTCCATGCTGGGGTTTCCCCTAAACCAAGGTCTTCATGATAGGGTCACATCACAATGAGATCACGTCTAAACCGGAGTTTAATGCAACCACACCACACACCACATTGGGATCACCATGCTGGGGTCACACCTACACCAGGGTTTTTACGATACAATCACACCATACTGGGGTCACACCTTCACCAGAGTGTTCAATATAGAGTCAAAGTACACTTGGGTCACACCAGAGCCTTCATGATAGGGTCACACCACACTGGGGTCTCTATGATGTGGTCACACCTACACCAGAGTCTTCATGATAGGGTCACACCACACTAGGATCTCTATGATGTGGGTCACACTCACACCTATGCCCCAAGTGTACTTTGACTCTATATTGGAGACTCTGGTGTAGGTGTGACCCCATCATGGAGACCCCAGTGTAGTGTGATCTATCATGAAAACTCTGGTGAAGGTGTGACCCCCAGTATGGTGTAATTGTATCATAAAAACCCTGGTGTAGATGTGACCCCAGCATGGTGATCCCAGTGTAGAGTGACCCTATCATTAAACTTCGGTTTAGGCGTGACCCCATTGTGGTGTAAACCTATCATGAAGACCTTGGTTTAGGGGAAACCCCAGCATGGAGATCCCAACATGGAGTGACCCTATCATGAAACTCTAGTGTAGGTGTAACTCCGGCGTGCTGTGACCCTATCATGAATGCCCTGATGTAGATGTGACCCCAGCATGGAGACCCCAGTGCGGTATGACCCTATCATGAAGACTCTGGTGTAGGTGTGACCCTATCCTTACATCTCCCACGCATTACATCATCCCCAGCATGTTACATACCACTTCTCCACTGTTCAAATAGTTGCTCCTGTCCCCCTCTACACACTGTCTGAAGAAACTCCGTAGAAGCTCCTTCTGGTATTTTTTTCCCAGGAGGAACAGACCCATCCAGGACCAATTCACCAGTAAGAGAGAAGTCAGCATATGTGTGAGCCACATCATAGAGACCCTAGTGTGGTGTGACCCTAACATGAAGACTCTGGTGTAGGAGTGACCCCAGTTTGGTATGACCTCTCATGGAAATTCTGGTGTAGGTATGAGCCCAGTATGGTGTAACTCTATCATAAAGACTCTGGTGTAGGTGTGACCACATCATAGAGACCCCAGTGTGGTGTGACCCTATCATGAAGGCTCTGGTGTGACCCAAGTGTACTTTGACTCTATATTGAACACCCTGGTGTCGGTGTGACCCCAGTATGGAGACCCTAGTGTGGTGTGACCCTATCATAAATCACACATTGTGTCGGTCTGGATGATTTTATGTGACAAGCATTGTTATGAAGATCCCTTGTAAAGTACCCATCACTTTTATTTAATTCCGTTTTGTTAATGGTAGATCACGATGCCGATACGCTTTGCATTTTCCAAATTTTCCATTACAGAATAGATGAAACGCAAGACAGATTGACAGCCAGCAATTGCTTCGCTTGAGTAATTACAATGCAAATTAACATCATGCTTTAAGCTCACCCAAATTGTTTGGAATGGAAAAGTAAAGTTCCATTTAGAACTTGGCAACGTTTGCTGCAGTAATTTTGCAATGTTGGATCGGGGAGGTAAGCTGAAAGACAAAAATAAATACAATGGAGTTTATTTAAAGAAAAAAGATGCCCCAGCATTCACACAACCATTGCAAATAATTTCTGTAATGTGTCTAATATGTTTATTTGCTATGATCGTCAGCACCATCTAGTGGTCATAATGCAGAATTTTTTTCTGATTGAGGTATTTCGGAAAAATACCACATTATAGCCACTAGATGGAGCTGACAATCACATTAAATAAAGACACATTACAAGGATTATTTGCAGTGGCTGTGCAAATGCCTGAGCCAATATTTTTTATATAGAGACCCCAATGTGTACTTATCCCTCCAAACATGTATTCATTTGTTTTAGTAGGACATACAGCAATACTCTGGTTTTTTTTTTTAGCCTTATCATTTTAAAGCCAATTGGGTACAGTAAGGAAGTGTTAGAACCACTGTCAGGTTTTTAATGCTGAATGGATCTAGAATTGAAGCATCACACCATATTATTTAAATCCAGATACAAGTTTAATCTATTTAAAAACAGTTTACAAAATCAACGTGATTTGGGGGAGTGTAAATCGACTCCCTGCATCAGGGCAAAGATGCAAGACAAGAAATAATGAATGGATTAAAAATAAGTCTTTTAAAATTAAATACATTTGTATCTGTTAAAAAAAAAAAATTATCTATTAAAAAAATAAAAATAAATAAATAATAAAAAAATATATATCAATTATATATTATATCACTATTCCTCCCACTGATACCAATTCTTGTTAAAGATTTTTTTTTTTCGTGATTTCTTTATTTCTTTTATTTTTTTAGCCCTGGTGACAGGGGCGAAGTTACAGCCTATGAAACGCGTTGCCTTTGTAAGCAGTTTGTCCTTGGAATAAAATTGTACCTGGACTTGAATATAAGAGTGTGAAACTTCAGTTCTGAACCCCAGAAAGTTCATATCACCGCCATATCTGAACCCCAGAAACGCCATATCACCACCATGTCTGAACCCTAGAAATGCCATATCAACGCAATATCTGAACCCCAGAAATGCCATATCAACGCAATATCTGAACCCCAGAAACGCCATATCATTGCCATACCTGAACCCCAGAAATGCCATATCACCATCATATCTGAACCCCAGAAATGCCATATCACCATCATATCTGAACCCCAGAAATGCCATATCACCATCATATCTGAACCCCAGAAATGCCATATCACTGACATATCTGAACCCCAGAATTCCATATTACTGCCATATCAGAACCCCAGAAACGCCATATCGCTGCCATATCAGAATCCCATAAATTCCATATCACCACCATATCTGAATCCCAGAAACGCTATATTACCGCCATATCAGAATCCCATTAATTCCATATCACTGCCATATCTAAACCCCAGAAATGCCATATCATTGCCATATCTTAACCCCAGAAATGCCATATCTGAACCCCACAAATACCATATCATCGCCATATCTGAACCGCAGAAATGCCATATCACCGCAATATTTGAACACCAGAAATGTCACATCACCGCCATATATAAACCCCAGAAACGCTGTATCATCGCCATATCTGAACCCCAGAAACGCCATATCATTGCCATATCTGAACCCCACAAATGCCATATCTGAACCCCACAAATGCCATATCACCGTCATATCTCAACCCCAGAAATGCCATATCACCGCTATATCTGAACCCCAAAAATGCCATATCGCCGCCATATCTGAACCCCAGAAACGTCATATCGTGGCCATATTTGAACACCAGAAATGCCACATCATCGCCATATCTGTACCCCAGAAATGCCATATCAATGCTATATCTGAACCCCAGAAACGCCATATTATGGCCATACTTGAACACCAGAAACGCCACATCACCGCCATATCTGAATCCCAGAAATGCCATATCACCGTCATATCTGAACCCCAGAAATGCCATATCATCGCCATATCTGAACCCCAAAAATGCCATATCATCGCCATATCTGAACCCCAGAAACGCCATATCCGAACCCCAGAAACACCACATCACCGCCATATCTGAATCCCAGAAATGCCATATCACCGTCATATATGAACCCCAGAAACGCCATATTATCGCCATATCTGAACCCCAGAAACGCCATATCACCGCCATATCTGAACACCATAAACGCCATATCACCGCCATATCTGAACCCCATAAATGCCACATCACCGCCATATACGAACCCCTAGAAACGCCATATCACCGCCATATTTGAATCCCAGAAATGCCACATCACCTCCATATATGAACTCCAGAAACACCATATCATTGCCATATCTGAATATCAGAAACGCCATATCTGAACACCAGAACTGACATTTCACTGCCATATCTAAACCCTAGAAACGCCATATCACCACCATATATGAACCCCAGAAACGCCATATCATCGCCATATCTGAACCCCAGAAACACCACATCACCGCCATATCTGAACCCCATAAACGCCATATCACCGCCATATTTGAATCCCAGAAATGCCATAGCACCACTAAATATGAACCCCAGAAACGCCATATCTGAACCCCAGAAATGCCATATCACGGTCATATCTGAACCCCAGAAATGCCATATAACCGCTGTGCAGCCACATACACTCGATCTTACCATTGTGTCATGTTTGATCACTTTTGTGCAGCGTGTGTACACTACTGTCTGCCGCCTCTGCAGCTTAATGGAGGGGGCATTTGGGGGTGCAGTAAAAATGCAGCTTAACCCCATTATTTGAGCGCCCCCCAGCTGCAAGTGTAATGAGCCCTGACCCTGCGGCAGCTTGTGACTTTATTAAATATCCCAACAAAACCTGCCAGTTTTGGATCCCTGAGGACCCTTCCTCAAGTACATTAAGCCTGAGAAATACCGAACGAAATCAAATGTATAATATACTGTACACCGCAAACCGGAAAACAAGTATTATCTGAATCAATTCATCAATTTTTTAATTCTAAAAAAAAAAAAAAAAAAAAAAAAAAAAAAAGTTAGACCATTTAGCATGAAAGAAAACGATTGATAAAGGTAACTTTGTATCAGTTTTCACTGGCAACTCCAAAACAAGTAATACCTAAAAGGAGAAACAATAATAGTAAAAAAAATAAAAGCATCATAAAAATAGATGCAAATAAAAAAATGGATTGCTGCAAAGAGACTGCAGGAGATCAGCAGCACTGAGATGTGATGAAAACAAATATTAAAAATAATGGCCGTTGTTTAGGGTACATAGTGCTTGTAATCCAGATAAGGGTTTACATTGACTTTCATTTTTCATCCCTGTATGTAATATAAGCTTGTTTTCATATTTAAACTGGCGAACATTCACCATGCGAGTTGTTATGCCCGATTCTCCCCGAGAGCCTTATTAAGTAATGGGAGTTTTAGAAGTGTTCTTTGCTACATTCCTATGAGAGCGGAATGATTCATGAGCTGTGTGTATAAGATATTTTATACTGATCACCGAGAGAACAAGATCTGTTAGGGGTGTCACATTTATAATTGCCTTCCTTAGATTCTGCTAAAGCCGTGGTCCCCAAACTGCAGCCCTTTGCTTGTCTTTATCCAACCCTTGGGGCACTATACATCCCACTGATACCAATGATGGGGCACTATACCTCCCACTGATACCAATGATGGGGCACTATTCCTCCCACTGATACCAATGATGGGGCACTATTCCTCCCACTGATACCAATGATGGGGCACTATACCTCCCACTGATACCAATGATGGGACACTATTCCTCCCACTGATACCAATGATGGGGCACTATTCCTCCCACTGATACCAATGATGGGACACTATTCCTCCCACTGATACCAATGATGGGGCACTATTCCTCCCACTGATACCAATGATGGGGCACTATACCTCCCACTGATACCAATGATGGGGCACTATACCTCCCACTGATTCAATGATGGGGCACTATTCCTCCCACTGACACAAATGATGGGGCACTATTCCTCCCACTTATACCAATGATGGGGCACTATACCTCCCACTGATACCAATGATGGGGTATTATACCTCTCACTGATACCGATTATGGGGCACTATACCTCCCACTGATACCAATGATAGGGACTATACCTCCCACTGATACCAATGATGGGGCACTATTCCTCCCACTGATACCAATGATGGGGCACTATTCCTCCCACTGATACCAATGATGGGGCACTATTCCTCCCACTGATACCAATGATGGGGCACTATTCCTCCCACAGATACCAATGATGTGGCACTATTTCCCCCACTGACACCAATTATGGGGAACTATTCTTCCCACTGACACCAATGAAGGGACACTATTCCTTCCACTGACACCAATGAAGGGGCACTATTCCTCCTCCTACTGACCATACACGCTACGTACATTTTTTTCTCCCACTGACCACCAAGCTTGAAGCATTGTCTACTCCCAATGACGCCAGTGCATTTTCTACTTCCACTGGCCGCAGTCCACCCCCCCCCCCCCCTCAAAAACAAATGTCTGAAGGACAGTAAACTGGCCCTTTTTGTAGAAACTTTGGAGACCCCTGTCCATTTTTCACACTTCAGGTGCAGGGAGTAGCACCCACATTACTACATAAGTGCCATTCTCTTTATTGAAGACCACCACTGCAGGAAGAAGAGGACCCCGGGGAAGTGGTGGGACTTGACCAAGGACGATTCCCAAAAAGCACATAAATAATTAAAAAAACAAACAAAAACAAAAACCAATGAAGAGCAGCTGCCTCAAGCAGCTAAGGTTGCTCCGGAAGGGTCTGCCCAACCTGGACCTTTCAATAGATGGAAATCTGTCAATGTCATCTCCTGTTACAGGTCTTTCATCCTGGACCTCAGGTATACCCAGGGGCGGACTGATAACTCATGGGGCCCCCGGGCAATAGGAGATTATGGGGCCCCCAGGCAATCAGAGATTATGGGGCCACACAGTATACAATCATACATACACATACATGTTCACACAGTATACACAGACAGATGTAAAAAAAACCCCACAGATTTATACACACTGTCCCTGGTTTTACTGAGGCTGGCAACCCTGTTGGGGCCCCCTAGTGGCCCAGGGCCCTCGGGCAGTGCCCGAGTCGCTCAATGGTCAGTCTGCCCCTGGGTATACCCACCCTGAAACTCCTCTTTCTGACCCTCTGTTTGGCAGCCCTGCGAATTCTTCACTATACAGTATGTGTGTTTAGGTCTGAGTCATTGTCTTCCTAATGCTCTCCATAGCAATACCACTGGAACATCCTCCAGAGATGTGAATGTATCCTTTCAGCTTACAACAATGCCAAAGCCGTCACCAGGGGATTTTGGGCTGCAGTTCCTCCACAATTTGTTTTGTTCTTATTTGGCATGAGATGCAAGATCTGGGACTCAACCATATTTGATGACCTCCCTGAGGAATCCAGCTAAGCCAGCAGAGGAGCGCTACAATAAGTTAGGGCTTGAACAGTCATAGAGAGGTTTCGTTTCCGTATTTTGATGTGGCACTTCTGGTGTCTTTCCTCCCTTGACCCTACCAGAGCGGTGTTTTTTTTGTTGTACTTTGTGCTGCACAACATAACCTTGTAGCAATTGTGACGTTACTAAACTTGCCCACCCACCCAAAAGCACCAAGAGATCTACATAGGCAGGTCAACGAGGGACAGTAACGCTCATTGCTTTGCACTTCAAAGCAATGAAACTGGAGTCCTATGTGCTTTCTTAAATGGGTTTAATAGAAAAGATGGTCTTTTTGGGTTTCTGGTCAGGATGAGTGACTTGCTCTTGGCCGATAAGGAATGGGTCCTTAAGTGCAAAAAAAAAGTAAAGTCCAACCTATCCAATATAATTGTGATCCAGTGATATGAAAGCTTCCTCAAAGTCCCTTGTGACTCCATCACCAACATATAAAATGAAAGCCTCTTACCAGATGAACAGACCTCAAACAGCGGCCAATTCACACACAATGTAAATGCCTTGGGATGAATGGGAACCACATCACATTCCAGCAGAGATCAAGGGAATTCAGCTGCAGCCAGTACCTCCGCTTAGCATGTGTTAGGATTACACCAAAGAAAGCAAACAAGCTCCATAGTGTAAAACCGTTTTAACATTTTATTAGCAACAAAGAGAGGTACTCACTAAGCAGCAGAGTATATGAGCAAAACAAAGAACCCAGCCACTGCTCAGTCCAGCAGCATAATGACGTCAGTACATGCTCCACCCCGACATGTTTCGTCCTAGAAGACGTTCTCAATAGGCTACCCATAGGTAAGTATTCGCCTTTCTTTGTTTTTCAACTGATGTGGTGGGCCTGTCTAATAAAAGTGCTAACTCTAGGTTGTTATTATTATTATTATACAGGATTTATATAGTGCCAACAGTTTACGCAGCCCTTTACAATATAAAAGGAAGACAATACAGTTATAATACAATAAAATACAAGAGGATTAAGAGGGCCCTGCTCAGAAGAGCTTACAATTTTAATAGGGTGGGGCAGGTTGCAGAAAAAGCTGTAACTGTGGGAAATGGGCTGATGGAAGTGGTAAAAGATTAGTTGGAGACGTGATAGGCTTTTCTGAAGAGATGAGTTTTCAGGGATCGCCTGAAGGTAGCAGGAGTAGGGGATAGCTGGACAGGTGGAGGTAGTGAGTTCCACAGGATAGGAGTGGCTCTGGAGAAATCCTGGAGAAAAGCATGGGAGGAGACGAGAGAGCTTGAGAGGACGATTTGGGCGATATTTGGAGACAAGTTTGGTGATGTAGTTCGGGGCAGAGTTGTGAATGGCTTTGTATGTTGTGGTTAGTATTTTGACTTTGATTTGCTGGGTGATTGGGAGCCAGTGTAGGGATTGGAGGAGGGGGTTGGCAGACACTGAGGGGTTGGTAAAGTGGATAAGTCTGGCAGCAGCATTCATGATAGACTGAAGAGGGGAGTAGCCTATGGAGAGGAAGGCCAATGAGAAGGGAGTTGCAATAGTCAAGGCGAGAGATAACAAGGGAGTGAATGAGGAGCTTGGTGGTTTCATTTGTTAAAAAGGGGCGAATTTTAGAGATGTTACGGAGGTGAATTCTACAAACTTTTGACAACGATTGGACTTGAGACTGAAATGACAAGTCAGAGTCTAGGATTATACCTAGTACCCTGGTAATTTGGGCAGATCCCCTTCCAAAGCAACCTCAGCTGCTTGGATCACCCAAATTCTTAACTTTTTTTTTTCTTAATGGTATATACGTACCTTTTTTGGGGTTGTTTTTGGTCTCGTCCCATCACTTTCCGGGGTCTTCTTCTTCCTGCAATGGTGGTGGGTGGAATTGTGAAACCAGGACAGCCTTATATTCCACCCCCATTGGGCATATCCTTGATACCCTGGGCTCATAGGAAGTGGAATGAGGAATGCATGGCACAATCCAGAAGGTGGCCTTTTTTGGTTTTTCATTTTCTGATCAGGATGAATGATTTTCTCTTGACTGATAAGGCTTGGGCTACAGGTTACTCTACCTTGTTTTTTGTCTGAGGTGGTGGGCTCGTCTAATAAAAGGCTAACTCCAGGTTGGGCAGACCCCTTACCAGAGCAACCTCAGCTCCATGGGCACCCAAATTATTTACTTTTTCTTCTTAATGGTATACTACATTTTTTTGGAGTTGTCTTTGGTCTGGTCCCATCACTTTCTGGGGTCTTCTTCTTCCTGCATCAGTGGTGGGTGGTTTTGTGAGAGCAGGACAGCTTGATGTTCAACCCCCATTGGGCATACCCTTGCTACCCTGGGCTCATAGGAAGTTGAATCAGGAATGCCTTGCACACTTCAGAAGAGGAATAATGATCGAGAACGGAAGATGCCGAGTGCAGCCATGAAACATGGCATGTGTGAAGCTGGCTTTGCACAAGTAGAATTTCATTTGAATACTGATAGGGAATTTAAAAAAAAAATAATCAAAGCATTTGACCATTCTGGACTCGACAAATTTTGGGGAAAACCATGAAAATTTGTTGTTTGATTGTCATGCCAATGTTTCAAATCCAAGCTCTATTTCAGGATGCACATGTGTATTGCAAAAATACTATATTTCTGAATTACAGTTAGAATTTGGCTCCTTCCCCTTTAAGTTTCCTTATCATTATGAACTAAAACAATTATCAATTCGACCCCATTAACTATTAGAACAGGGGTCTCCAAACTGTGGCCCTTGGGCCATATGTGGACCTTTGCTTGCCTTTATCCATCCCTAGGGGCACTATTGCTCCCACTGATATGAGGCACAATACCCCTTACTGGTACCAGAGATTTGAGAACTAATTCTCCCACTGATACCAATGATGGGGCACTATTCCTTCCACTGATACCAATAAAGGGACACTATTCCTCCCACTGACACCAATGATGGGACACTATTCCTTCCACTGATACCAATGAGGGGACACTATTCCTCCCACTGACACCAGTGATGGGACACTATTCCTCCCACTGATACCAATGAAGGGGCACTATTCCTCCCACTGACACGAATGGTGGGGCACTATTCCTCCCACTGATACCAATGATGGGGCACTATTCCTCCCACTGATACCAACAATGGGACACTATTCTTCCACTGATACCAATGATGGGACATTATTCATCCCACTGATACCAATGATGGGGCACTATTCCTCTCACTGATACCAATGATGGGACACTATTCCTTCCACTGATACCAATGAGGGGACACTATTCCTCCCACTGACACCAATGATGGGACACTATTCCTCCCACTGATACCAATGAAGGGGCACTATTCCACCCACTGACACGAATTGTGGGGCACTATTCCTCCCACTGATACCAATGATGGGGCACTATTCCTCCCACTGATACCAATGATGGGACACTATTCCTTCCACTGATACAAAATGAGGGGGCACTATTCCTCCCACTGATACCAATGATGGGACACTATTCTTCCACTGATACCAATGATGGGACATTATTCATCCCACTGATACCAATGATGGGACACTATTCCTCCCACTGATACCAATGATGGGACACTATTCCTCCCACTGATACCAATGAGGGGGCACTATTCCTCCCACTGATACAGATGATGGGGCACTTTTCCTTCCACTGATACCAATGAGGGGGCACTATTCCTCCCACTGATACCAATGATGTAATTTTTTTTACTCCCACTGACCACCAAGCTTATGGTATTGTTTACTTCCACAGTAGCCAGGACAGTTTCTACTCCTACTTTTATTTCAAAGTTCACCCATCCCCCCTCTAAAGTTTGAAGGACAGTAAACTGGCCCTTTGTTTTGAAAGTTTGGAGAACCCTGTATTAGAAAATTGAATGAATTAGTCTTTTTGCAAACAGAATTCTGCTTGTGTATGGCCACCCTACCTAGAATCTCTGTAGAAGAGGTAGATCTAATCATGGTTACACTGTGCCATTACGCTGTGAAGCTGAGCCTCAAGGTGTGGATTTTCGGACTCTAGAGAGTAATTAGTCTCCTTCATTAGCATGAAAACAAACAGGAGAAAGGTGGAGGGAAGGAGAGAGTGAGGGAAAAAAACAGAAGAGTCACGAATAATGAACAGTCGGCATGATCACAAAGGTTGAAAGATGAAAAGGACGATCTGAAATGCCGAACAAAAGCAATGGTGGGATGGCCAAATGATGTCAACAACATCAAGTAGAAGAGGTTCTGTGATGTAGAATAAAATTCATTAATGAACAGAATACATGGAAAGATCACATCCTGGAAACAGAGAAGGATACAGCTTAGACCCCAACACTTTTTTTGTATTATGAATATTTTTGGAAATTTTATGGATAAGCCAAAAACCGGCATCTCCGAGGACCAGGCAATGGCAAGTAATGAGACGGCATGAAGGTGAGTTCCTTAGTGCGGGTCGGTGCAGTTATGATGGTGGATATTGCTTCTGAGCAAAAACGTGTATCAAGAATATATATATATATATATATATTTTGATACATTTATATCATTATTATTATATATATATATATATATATATATATATATATATATATATATATATATATATATATATATATATATATATATATATATATATACACCTATATGTACTGTATATATTTTATTTTTATTTTTTATACATTTTAATACATTTTAAACAAACGCCTGTTACAAATGTGACTGCACACTCTCCTTTAGATCTAAATGGTGCCTAAAAGGCCTGTCTGATTGGGTAGAACTTGACTGGCTGGTTTCCTGATGGACCATGCCTTTGTAATATGTTTTGAAATGGCCACATGAAGTCTCCGTCAGGCGTCTGAATGACAGGGTGACAAGGCAGGAGCGCAATTTGGAGACAGTGACCAGAGCGTTGTCACCCTATAACAGGAAGTGCCTGAAAAAAGACCTTCATGGCAGGATCACCAGGGTGAAAAGCCAGGTGCACAATTTGGAGACAGTGACCAGAGCGTTGTCACCCTATAACAGGGAGTGCCTGAGCAAGAACCTTCATGGCAGGGCCACCAGGGTGACAACGCAAGAGCACAATTTAAAGAAAGGGACAGAGCGTTGTCACCCTATGACAGGAAATGCCTGAAAAAAGACCTTCATGGCAGGATCACCAGGGTGACAAGGCAAGAGTACAATTTAGAGAAAGGGATAGAGCGTTGTCCTCCTACAACAGGAAGTGCCTAAGCAAGGACCTTCCTGGCAGGTTCACCAGGGTGACAATGTAAGAGCACAATTTAAAGAAAAGGACAGAGCATTGTCACCCTATAAAAGTAAGTGCCTGAAAAAAGACTTTCATGGCAAGGCAGGAGCACAATTTGGAAGCAGGGACCAGAGCGTTGTCACCCTATAACAGGAAGAACCTAAACAAGGATCTTCATGGCAGTATCACCGGGGTGACAAGGCAGGAGAGCAATATGGAGGCAGGGACCAGAGTGTTGTCACCGTACAACAGGAAGTACCTAATCAAGGATTTTCATGGCAGGATCACCAGGGTGACAAAGTAAGAGCACAATTTGGAGACAGGGACCAGAGCGTTGTCACCCTATAACAGGAAGAACCTAAACAAGGATCTTCATGGCAGGATCACCGGGGTGACAACGCAGGAGCACAATTTGGAGACAGAGACCAGAGCATTGTCACCCTATAACAGGAAGTGCCTGAACATAACCTTAATGGCAGGATCACCAGGGATTATTTTAATGAAAGCTGCAAAAAAAAAAGAAAAATTACTTTTGAAAGCTTCTATGAGATTTTAGTGATTGGGTTTACATTCCCAATAGTACAGCCACTCCAGGGCCAGAAATGTTTGCCAACTGCTCACTGAACACATCACAAACACATGTTACAGCCCCAAAAAGCCTGGTATGAATTGGGGGGACCCCCACTCGTTTTTTTTGTTTTTTTTACATTTTTGTTTTGTTGGCAATTTAAATGTAATTTTTTCTTCTTTATAAATGTCAGTTTTGCTGCAGCAGGTTCTATACATGGTACAGATGCACCACAGCAGCAAGGATGGGAAGTGTTATCATAATGGGGGATTTTAATTATCCAGACATAGACCGGGCGGAGGGAACCGCGCATTCTAAGGCTCGCCAGTTCCTAAATGTCTTGCAGGACAATTTTATGGGTCAGATGGTAGACGCACCAACTAGAAATAAAACATTACTAGATCTACTGATTACCAACAATACAGACCTGATCACGGATGTGGAGATACGGAGCAATTTAGGTAAAAGCGATCACAGGTCAATTGGCTTCAGTATAAATCATTCAAATAGGAAACATGAAGGGGACTACAAAGACACTGAATTTCAAAAGAGCCAACTTCCCTAAACTACGAACCTTGCTAAAAGGCGTAAATTGGGATAAAATATTAGGAACAAAGAACATGGAGGAGAGATGGGTTTGCTTTAAGAGCATATTAAAAATGCATTGAGTAATGCATTTAAAAGAGCGAACATACAGGGATATACAATGTAATACTGACATATAATCACACATAGGTTTGACTTGATGGACTTGTGTCTTTTTTCGACCTCACCTACTATGTAACTATGTAACTTTACAAACAGACTAAGGGAACCCATCCAGGCACTATATTTAAAGGAATTTTTCATTTTTATTGTTTCACTTTAAGAATCATTAGAATCACTGCTCCTGTAAAAACAATATTTTTAAAAAACATGTTTTGCATTGATACATACCCAGGGCTGTACCCGGACCCCTATACCAGGTTCGGGTCCCATAAACTTTAATAGGGTTCAAACTTTTGCGATGTTCAAGAGTTCTGGCTCAAACCGAACCGGGGGGGGGGGGGGTGTTCGGCCCATTCCTACAAATCGTGGCCATACACGTTTCCATCCTATTATCCAATCGATGTGTAATGCTTTCAAAACAATCAGATCTGCAAACAATCGAATAGCCATAACTTCTCTTCCGATCGATTTATATCAGAGTCGTTCAACCCGCAAGGAAAATAATGAATTGCTTTGCATCGATTGGAAGCACAGAGATATTTTGTTCATCAACACGATCGTATTTCAATCAATCAGATTAGAAGAATACTTGGTGGAAACAGGATGCAATCAATAATTTGTGATTGTAAGATTGTATCTTAACTATTGATCGAAAGCCATTTCACCGTGTGTAGCATATCGATCAAATGGGTTGTCGACTATAGAAGAGATCAACTGGAAAATAATACATCATTTACTGACGCGTGCACGACCACCATGAGGCAGCAATGTAATCATCCTCAGAATTCTTCAACATACAAACTGCAGCACTGCCATCTGCTGGAAGGTTATATATATATATATATATATATATATATATATATATATATATATATATATATATATATATATATATATATATATATATATACACACACACACACACACACTATATTACCAAAAGTATTGGGACACCTGCCTTTACACGCACGTGAACTTGGCATCCCAGTCTTAGTCTGTAGGGTTCAATATTGAGTTGGCTCCGCCCTTTGCAGCTATAACAGCTTCAGCCCTTCTGGGAAGGCCGTCCACAATGTTTAGGAGTGCGTCTATGGGAATGTTTGACCATTCTTCCGGAAGTGCATTTGTGGGGTCAGGAGCTGATGTGGGATGAGAAGGCCTGGCTCTCAGTCTCCGCTCTAATTCATCCCAAAGGTGTTCTATCAGGTTGAGGTCAGGACTCCAGTCAAGTTCCTCCACCCCAAAACTTGCTCATTCATGTCTTTATGGACCTTGCTTTGTTCACTGGTTGGTGGAGGGGGGATTATGGTGTGGGATTGTTTTTCAGGGGTTGGGCTTGGCCCCTTAGTTCCAGTGATGGGAACTCTTAGGGTGTCAGCATGCCAAGACATTTTGGACAATTTCATGCTGCCAACTTTGTGGGAACAGTTTGGGGATTGCACCTTCCGGTTCCAACATGACTGCGCACCAGTGCACAAAGCAAGGTCCATAAAGACATGGATGAGCGAGTTTTGGGTGGAGGAACTTGACTGGCCTGTACAGAATCCTGACCTCACCCTAATAGAACACCGTTGGGATGAATTAGAGTGGAGACTGCGAGCCAGGCCTTCTCATCCAACATCAGTGCCTGACCTCACAAATGCACTTCTGGAAGAATGGTCAAACATTCCCATAGACACCCTCCTAAACCTTGTGGACGGCCTTCCCAGGAGAGTTGAAGCTGTTATAGCTGCAAAGGGCGGAGCCAATTCAATATTGAACCCTGCGGACTAAGACTGGGATGTTATTAGTGGCGGCCCATTCATAAGGGGCGCAGGGGCACTGTCCCCCTAATCCATGCGCCCGGCCCCTAATTTACATGCAGGGCGCTGGATGCATGGACTTCAATGTTTTTTTTTACATATATACACAGTCAGGTCCATAAATATTGGGACATCGACACAATTCTAATCTTTTTGGCTCTATACACCACCACAATGGATTTGAAATGAAACGAACAAGATGTGCTTTAACTGCAGACTTTCAGCTTTAATTTGAGGATATTTACATCCAAATCAGGTGAACGGTGTAGGAATTACAACAGTTTGTAGATGTGCCTCCCACTTTTTAAGGGACCAAAAGTAATGGGACAATTGACTGCTCAGCTGTTCCATGGCCAGGTGTGTGTTATTCCCTCATTATCCCATTTACAAGGAGCAGATAAAAGGTCCAGAGTTCATTTCAAGTGTGCTATTTGCATTTGGAATCTGTTGCTGTCAACTCTCAATATGAGATCCAAAGAGCTGTCACTATCAGTGAAGCAAGCCATCATTAGGCTGAAAAAACAAAACAAACCCATCAGAGAGATAGCAAAAACATTAGGTGTGGCCAAATCAACTGTTTGGAACATCCTTAAAAAGAAAGAATGCACCGGTGAGCTCAGCAACACCAAAAGACCTGGAAGACAACAGAAAACAACTGTGGTGGATGACCGAAGAATTCTTTCCCTGGTGAAGAAAACACCCTTCACAACAGTTGGCCAGATGAAGAACACTCTCCAGGAGGTAGGTGTATGTGTGTCAAAGTCAACAATCAAGAGAAGACTTCACCAGAGTGAATACAGAGGGTTCACCACAAGATGTAAACCATTGATGAGCCTCAAAAACAGGAAGGCCGGATTAGAGTTTGCCAAACAACATCTAAAAAAGCCTTCACAGTTCTGGAACAACATCCTATGGACAGATGAGACCAAGATCAACTTGTACCAGAGTGATGGAAAGAGAAGAGTATGGAGAAGGAAAGGAACTGCTCATGATCCAAAGCATACCACCTCATCAGTGAAGCATGGTGGTGGTAGTGTCATGGCGTGGGCATGTATGGCTGCCAATGGAACTGGTTCTCTTGTATTTATTGATGATGTGACTGCTGACAAAAGCAGCAGGATGAATTCTGAAGTGTTTGGGACAATATTATCTGCTCATATTCAGCAAAATGCTTCAGAACTCAATGGACGGCGCTTCACAGTGCAGATGGACAATGACCCGAAGCATACTGCGAAAGCAACCAAAGAGTTTTTTAAGGGAAAGAAGTGGAATGTCATGCAATGGCCAAGTCAATCACCTGACCTGAATCCGATTGAGCATGCATTTCACTTGCTGAAGACAAAACTGAAGGGAAAATGCCCCAAGAACAAGCAGGAACTGAAGACAGTTGCAGTAGAGGCCTGGCAGAGCATCACCAGGGATGGAACCCAGCGTCTGGTGATGTCTATGTGTTCCAGACTTCAGGCTGTAATTGACTGCAAAGGATTTGTAACCAAGTATTAAAAAGTGAAAGTTTGATGGATGATTATTAATCTGTCCCTATACTTTTGGTCCATTAAAAAGTGGGAGGCACATATACAAACTGTTGTAATTCCTACACCGTTCACCTGATTTGGATGTAAATACCCTGAAATTAGAGCTGAAAGTCTGCAGATAAAGCACATCTTGTTCGTTTCGTTTAAAATCCATTGTGGTGGTGTATAGAGCCAAAAAGATTAGAATCGTGTCGATGTCTCAATATTTATGGACCTGACTGTATGTTAAATATTTTATAAATACTGTATATATATTGTTATAAATCACTTTCAAGTCATCTTATTGTATCTTCTCTGTCTATCTGGTTATTGATCCATCAGTATGAATAATGAAACCAAACTCTACGGGGACTCAAGTTAGGATATTAGGGATGTAGACTTACAGGGGAACTATGATGGTTTATGTCGTATATCTTTGTACTGTCTGTCTATCTACCGCTAATTTAAAGATCCTCATCCTACACCCCAGCTTCCAGCACATTAGCTGAGGAAAAGGCCTTCTCATGGGATCCTGGGAAAGCTAACAACTCCAAATCCCAGAAGAGAGTGCTCCTCAGCTTCGCTGAGATCCCAGGAGAAGGTCACCTGACACCTCCCTCGCCTAAGCAAGTGCGCTCAAAGTCAAGGTGTAAGGTGCCTATTATTTCCTTTCATCTCTCAATATTTTATCATTTTTAGGCTTAAATTAGAGGTAGATAGATATGAGGTAAGGTAAGTATTTTTTCTCCAAGTGATTTATTTATTTATTTTTTAAATTAGAGGTTTTTATGTAGTGGGTGTGAAGAAATATGTGTCCCCTGTAAGACAGTTACCTAGTGCTAGAATATTATTCATATGGGATACTTTCTATTCATCTGACTACAAAAAGATGAAACAATATTTTTTTAAAAGTTATTTTAGGAAGAAGGCAAGGGAAAGGGAAAGGAAAGAGAAGAAGTATAAGAGGAAATGGATGGGTGAGGGAGGGAGGAAATAGAAGAAAAGAAAGGAAAAGAAAAGAAAGGGAGAGGGGAAGATAATGAATGCAAGGGGAATACAAGGGAAGGGATTTGAGGAGAGAGGAAAAAGAATGTGAGGAAGGGGGGGGGGGGTGGGGTGTAAGGGGGAAAAAAATAGAATAAATGGAATGGAAGGAAATGAGGGTAGAAAATAATATAAGGAGAATGAAAGGAAAAAGAGGAGGGAGAAGGAAAAAGGAAAAGAAAAAGGAAAGGAAGGGAAAGAAGGGAGAAGGAAAGAGAAGGGAGAAGGGAAGGAAAGGAAAGGAAAGGAAAGGAAAGGAAAGGAAAGGAAAGGAAAGGAAAGGAAAGGAAAGGAAAGGAAAGGAAGGGAAAGAAGGGAGAGGGAAAGAGAAGGGAGAAAGGAAAGGAAAGGAAAGGAAAGGAAAGGAAAGGAAAGGAAAGGAAAGGAAAGGAAAAAGAAAAATAAAAAGAAGAGAGAAGGGAAAATGAAAGGAAAGGAAAGGAAAGGAAAGAGAAGGGAGAAAGAAAATAAAAAGAAGAGAGAAGGGAAAATGAAAGGAAAGGAAAGGAAAGGAAAGGAAAGAGAAGGGAGAAAGAAAATAAAAAGAAGAGAGAAGGGAAAAGGAGAGGAAAGGAAAGTGACGGGAAAATGGAAGAGAGAGAAGGGAGAAGGAAAATAAAAAGAAGAGAGAAGGGAAAGGACATGAAAGAGAAGGAAAGAGGAAGTAAAAGGAAAGATAAGAGAAGGGAGCAAGGTGAAGGAATGGAAAGAAAAGAGAAGGGAGAAAGGAAAGAGAAGAGAAGGGAGCAAGGAGAAGGAATGGAAAGAAAAGAGAAGGGAGAAAGAAAAGGAAAGAGAAGGAAAGGAAAGAAAAGAAAGGGAGAGAGGAAGGGAGAGGGAAGATAATGAATGCAAGGGAGATAAAAAGGAAGGGATTTGAGGAGAGAAGGAAGAGAATGGGAGGGAGGGGAAAATGGAAGGGAAAATAAATAGAATGGAAGGGAAGGAAGGTGGAAGAAAATATAAGAAGAAGGAGGAAAGGAAACAAAAGGGAAGGGAAAAGGAAAGGGAAGGAAAGGAAGAGATGGGAGAAGGGAAGGGAAGGAAAGGAAGAGATGGGAGAAGGAAAGGAAAGAGAAGGGAAAATGAAAGAGAAAGAAGGGAGAAGGAAAATAAAAAGAACAGAGAAGGGAAAAGGAAAGGAAATGAAAGAGAAGGGAGAAGGAAAGAGAAGGTAAAAGGAAAGAGAAGAGAGGGGAGCAAGGAGAAGGAATAGAAACAAAAGAGAAGGGAGAAAGGAAAGGAAAGAGAGGGTAGAAGGGGGAAAGGAAAGAGAACGGAGAAGCTAGAAATTATAGGAAAGGAAAGAAAAGAAAAGAAAGGGAGAGAGGAAGGGAGAGGGAAGATAATGAATGCAAGGGAGATAAAAAGGAAGGGATTTGAGGAGAGAAGGAAGAGAATGGGAGGGAGGGGAAAATGGAAGGGAAAATAAATAGAATGGAAGGGAAGGAAGGTGGAAGAAAATATAAGAAGAAGGAGGAAAGGCAACAAAAGGGAAGGGAAAAGGAAAGGGAAGGAAAGGAAGAGATGGGAGAAGGGAAGGGAAGGAAAGGAAGAGATGGGAGAAGGAAAGGAAAGAGAAGGGAAAATGAAAGAGAGAGAAGGGAGAAGGGAAATAAAAAGAACAGAGAAGGGAAAAGGAAAGGAAATGAAAGAGAAGGGAGAAGGAAGGAGAAGGTAAAAGGAAAGAGAAGAGAAGGGAGCAAGGAGAAGGCATGTAAAGAAAAGAGAAGGGGGAAAGGAAAGGAAAGAGACGGTAGAAGGGGGAAAGGAAAGAGAAGAAAGAAGCGGGAAAGGAAAGGAAAGGAAAGGAAGAAGAAAAATAAAAAGAAGAGAGAAGGGAAAATGAAAGGAAAGGAAAGGAAAGAGAAGGGAGAAGGAAAATAAAAAGAAGAGAGAAGGGAAAAGGAGAGTGAAGGAAAGAGAAGGGAGAAGGAAGGGGAAGGTAAAAGGAAAGAGAAGAGAAGGGAGCAAGGAGAAGGCATGTAAAGAAAAGAGAAGGGAGAAAGGAAAGGAAAGAGACGGTAGAAGGGGGAAAGGAAAGAGAAGAAAGAAGCGGGAAAGGAAAGGAAAGGAAAGGAAAGGAAGAAGAAAAATAAAAAGAAGAGAGAAGGGAAAATGAAAGGAAAGGAAAGGAAAGAGAAGGGAGAAGGAAAATAAAAAGAAGAGAGAAGGGAAAAGGAGAGTGAAGGAAAGAGAAGGGAGAAGGGAAGAGAAGGTAAAAGGCAAGAGAAGAGAAGGGAGCAAGGAGAAGGAATGGAAAGAAAAGAGAAGGGAGAAACGAAAGGAAAGAGAGGGTAGAAAGGGGAAAGGAAAGAGAAGGAAAGGAAAGGAAAGGAAAGAAAAGAAAGGGAGAGAGGAAGGGAGAGGGAAGATAATGAATGCAAGGGAGATAAAAAGGAAGGTATTTGAGGAGAGAGGGAAGAGAAGGGGAGGGAGGGGGAAAATGGAAGGGAAAATAAATAGAACGGAAGGGAAGGAAGGTGGAAGAAAATATAAGAAGAAGGAAATGAAAGAGAAGGGAAAAGGAAAGGAACGGAAAGGAAAAGAAAAGAAAGAGAAGGGAGAAGGGAAGGAAAGGAAGAGATGGGAGAAGAAAGGAAAGGAAATGGAGAAAGAAAGGAAAGAGAAATGAGAAGGGAGCAGGGAAAATGAAAAGGAAAAGGAAAGGATTCAGCAAAAATATAAGATATCAAGGGGACTGCATTCTGTAGCAATGAAAACAAGAATAGGAACTCCTGTGATTAAACCCAATAGCATGTATCAATAACCAAAATAACATTATCAGGTTTTATAAATGGTTAAAAAAAAACACATTTTGCTATTAAAACGAACATTATTCACCTCCCAGCAGGAGGCGGTCCCCTGTACTGATGTTCTCTGAACGCTCCCATGGAGGATGACTGGCCAGACAAATCTTCAAAAGAACTCGTCCCCCAACTTACACCCGCGGTCAGCCAATAAAACACCAAGTGAAAATGAACAGGAATCCACAGACAACTGCGGCAGTAGGTGAGTAGACCATCTAGGTTTTCTGACACCTAAATATTGTTCAGACATAACACACAAAGATACAATGTAACATTGTTACTTTTGTATTTACTCAGCTTCATTCATCTGCAGATCGAAGGGATGAGCTTAGTTTTAGACTCTATTCAGCCACAATAAGGGTCCTTTTACATGGTGGAGTCCACCTGCTTAGGGCGGGGGTCTGTCTGCTGATCCCCACTAAGTGGGCGGATGGCTGTCCTCTATGGGCATTCAAATGTGAACAGACTACTTGTCCATTTAGACCTGGCAGCCATTCAATCCAATCCACTAGACGGGTTTTTAGCGGACAGGATCGGATGTCCGCTGTTGCCTGCAGCTCCATAGAGGACAATGAAGGGTCAAAAAAAACGTCAGGCAGACCCGATCAGTCCATCTGTGTGAAAAGGGCCTAACTCCTTCTTCCCCCTCTCTCCTTAGCTATTATACGCTTAGCTCTATTTTTCTTACAGTTAATATTTAACCTTTATTATAATTTTTTTTATGTTTTTAGTGTTATATTTTATAAAGTAGAAAAAAGTATTTATTTTTTTTAGTGTTATTTTTTAAAGTAGAAAAAAGTATTACATTTTTAGTGTTATTCATCTTTTTTGTTCTACTAATTGCATAATAAACCCAAAAGAAAGCATTGTATGTCCTAAAAAAAAAAATATATATAATATATATATCACTTTGTTATCGCCATTGATATCCAAGTTATTGCAAAATGAACAGGCCCATAGGAAAAATGTAAAACAAAAAAAACGTGGTTAAAAAATATCCTGCCTGCCTAGCTCCATAGATGAAAATTTCCCCAGGGGAAGCTCAATTATCTGAACCTGATGGCCAATTCCTGTCGCAATGTTTGATGTCCCTGACCACACCTAGGCAGCAGATGCTCATCGACTTTTCTGGGAACGTCTCTGGAGCATCCACAGCTATATGAAAGCACACTAATCCTTTAATATGGTGTCATATCATTTTATAAAAATTACACTTTTCCCTAACTAGTTATTTATTAACTCAATTTAGTGCACAAAGTATTTATCAACTGATAACAATATCGCTACATCTGCTGTCTTATGTTTTATGGCCTTTAGGACTTTATCAGTATGCGATGACACATCTTCTGAGCTGCAAAGAGTTATTTCCCAAGACAATGGTGATTTGGTGTCACAGGCATCTTTTAGAGGGAGGGGTGCTCTGTCCAGGTAAGTAACAGGAATGATAATATACATACATACAGGGGTGTTGCTAGGTCTACAAAAGATCTGGGGCTAGAGCCCATAGCAGCGTAGTAAAGAAAGTCATATGCTCGGGGGGGCATACACATGCATATACAGTAATATACGTGTGTGTGTGTGTGTGTGTATCCCCAGAGAGTCCCCCACTTACATCAGGGTCCCCAGAGAGCCCCCCTACATCAAAGTCCCCAGAGAGCCTCCCCTTTGCACCAGGGTCCCCAGAGAGCCCCCACTTACATCAGGGTTCCCAGAGAGCCCCCACTTACATCAGGGTTCCCAGAGAGCCCCCACTTACATCAGGGTTCCCAGAGAGCCCCCCTTACATTAGGACCCCCAGAGAGCCCCCCTACATCAAAGTCCCCAGAGAGCCTCCCCTTTGCACCAAGGTCCCCAGAGAGCCCCCACTTACATCAGGGTTCCCAGAGAGCCCCCACTTACATCAGGGTCCCCAGAGAGCCCCCACTTACATCAGGGTTCCCAGAGAGCCCCCACTTACATCAGGGTCCCCAGAGAGCCCCCCACTTACATCAGGGTCCCCAGAGAGCCCCCACTTACATCAGGGTCCCCAGAGAGCCCCCACTTACATCAGGGTTCCCAGAGAGCCCCCCTTACATTAGGGCCCCCAGAGAGCCTCGCCATTAAATCAGGATCCCCAGAGAGCCTCCCCCTTAAAATCAGGGTCATCAGAGAGCCTCCCCCTGGCATCAGGGTCCCCAGAGAGCCTCCCCTCCCCTTGGGGACCCCTGCAGAGACTCGGAGCTATGGGCCCCAGATTCGGGGCTATAGCCCCAAAAGCCACCCCCTAGCGACACCACTGCATACATATAAGCTCTGTTTATTGGGGGGGGGTTGGTAATGCAGCAGTAATGAGACAACTAGACATGTTATGGTGGGGTGACCAAAAAAAATAAATATATATATATATATATATACTATGTTACCAAAAGTATTGGAACGCCTGCCTTTACACGTACTGTAAATGAACTTTAACCTCCCTGGCGGGATGATTATTTCAGATTTTTGATGCTGAAAGTGGTACAATTGTTTTGCATGGAAATTTGGCATTTTATATTGTAGGCCTGTAATTCTTAGGAATAACTCACTTAAATCTGTCCAAACAAGAGTCTAGTAGACATCCCGGGTATGATAAAGTTTGAAAAACAAAATCATAAATTATAATATAATAAATAACTATAAATAATTATAACAAATAATAATAATATAATAATAATAAAAATTATTCAATAATGTAATCAAATCAAAAAACACTGAAATTTGCTCAGTTGCAGAATTGTCGCTGTCGTTACTTTTCAGTGTTTGATGACGGATTTCCCCACAAATCACTATCGCTCAATTCTGCGAGTGATTCTAATTTATTATCGCTGTTTTCTAGCGGGTCTAAAACCACTTTTGATGTAAAGGGACGGTTTTGGTTGCTATGGACAATCTCCAGTTTCCAGGCAGAAAGAACAGTTATTATAATATAAAACTGCATGCAGGGCACTGAACAGACCACTAGGGACAAAAAGGATGTGAAATAAATTGATACAGTAATGTAATCTGTAAGATTACAGTGTACTGTATATGTATTGTATGTTTTACTTTTTGAATTCGTCGCCTTTCTCCGTCCCCGTGCGTCGCAACGCTCGCAGGGAACGGAGCTTGGCTCCGTGATAGATCGAGCGGAGGACGGCTCGCACACAGAATGGGGAGGACTTCGCAGGATCCTGGGGACAAGGTAAGTAAGCTGTACCTGGATCCTGCGATGCGATCCCGAGTGTGGCTCGGGGTTACCGCTTTTGGTGCTGAAAACCCACCCCGAGCCAGACTTGGGAATACCATCAGGGAGGTTAATGGCATCCCAGTCTTACTCCATAGGGTTCAATATTGAGTTAGCCCCAGCCTTTGCAGCTATAACAGCTTCAACTCTTCTGGGAAGGCCGTCCACAAGGTTTAGGAGTGTGTCTATGGGAATGTTTGACCATTCTTCCAGAAGAGCATTTGTCAGGTCAGGTACTGATATTGAACAAGAAGGCCTGGCTCGCAGTCTCCACTCTAATTCATCCCAAAGGTGTTCTATCGGGTTGAGGTCAGGACTCTGCAGGCCGGTCAAGTTTCTCCACCCCAAACTCTCTCATCCATGGTCTTTATGGATCTTTCTTTGTGCACTGGCCCAAATTAATGGTGGGGGGTTATGGTGTGGGTTTTTGTTTTTCAGGGGTTGGGCTTGGCCCCTTGGTTTCGGTCAAGGAAACTCTTAAGGCGTCAGCATACCAAGACGTTTTGAACAATTTCATGCTCCCAACTTCGTGGGAACAGTTTGGGGATGGCCCCTTCCTGTTCCAACATGACTGCGCACCAGTGCACAAAGCAAAGTCCATAAAGACATGGAAGAGCGAGTTTGGGTTGGAGGAACTTGACTGATCTACACAGAGTCCTCCTGACATCAACCTGATAGAACACCTTTGGGATGAATTTGAACGCAGACTGCAAGCCAGGCCTTCTTGTCCAACATCAGTGTCTGACCTCACAAATGTGCTTCTGGAAGAATGGTCAAACATTCCCATAGACACCCTCCTAAACCTTGTGGACGGCCTTCCCAGGAGAGTTGAAGCTGTTATAGCTACAAAGGGTGGGCCAACTCAATATTCAACCCACTTAAAGTCCATCTAAACTCAAGAACAAGAGTATAATATATTGCAGCTTACCAGTCCTTAAATGTGGTGGCTGTATTCCTTTACTTTTTTCAGGCTCAAAACATTTTCAGCAAGCACAGAACAATAGGAAAATGTGGAGCAGAATTTGTTGATATGGCACCACGCATTCAAATGTATATGTGAAGAACAAAAAAAGAAAGAGAGGACTTTAAGGTACCACACATAACTCCAGAAAAGACTGAATTCTTAAAGCATTAAAATCCAAAACATATTTTATTACCAACACAAAAAAACACAAAAACAGGTCAACAATGTTAATATCCCTGAAATAGAGCTTAACCTGCTTTGCCACAACTCCTAAGGACTATGTATATATAAATACATATTGTTGCACAGTATTGGACCAAGGTACAGGAAAGTAGTTTTATACGTGTTTCGCTGTTTATTGGCTTCATAAGGTGACCAAATGCATATCCATGGCTTTGTTTATGTAGCGCTGTATCCAAACAGGGAATAAGCCAAGTCGTCTTAGATGGGAAGAGACACAACTGGGTCTAAACGGCAATAAAGAGCCCCTTTTCTAGTAAAAGAAGAAGAAAGGGGGACGTTTAAGGTACCAAGAATTAAGGTAAACAATCGATTTAGAAAAAAATATAAATTTTATTTAAACAATTCTTTAAAATCGCAATAAATATTTGCGAGGATCTCGTATCATTTCTTTTAACATGCACAGCCACTTCTTAAGTGTTTCGCTCGGACGAGCTTCCTCAGGAGTTTTTTTGGAAGTGTCGCATGAAATTAAAATATACTATAAGAGAAACAACAATTGTAAATGATTATGTTTGAAAATCGTCACGAATAAAATCGCAAGGCATGTCGATAAAACATGCCTGTATAGATTGTTGTAATATAATAGTCAAATATTATACAAAATTACACTTTTCATAACGATGAACTGAGAATAGGTGCCTACTAGATGCTTGTATTCAAGGAGTATTGATTGTATTTCACACTATGAAGCCAAGGTTTATAAAGTAAGAAGACCTTTTGTAATCAAAGAGAGAGCTCTGTATGTCTACAGGCATGTTTTATCGACATGCCTTGCGATTTTATTTGTGGCCATTTTCAAGCATAATCATTTACAATTGTTGTTTCTCTTATAGTATATTTTTACTTCACGCGACACTTCAAAAAAGCTCCTGAGGAAGCTCGTCTGAGCGAAACATGTAGAGTAAGCAGTGGCTGTGAATGTTGAAAGAAATGATATGAGATCCTTGCAAATGTTTATTGCGATTTTAAAGAACTGTTTAATCTAAATTTATATTTTTTTCTAAATTGATTGTTTACTTTAATTCTTGGTACCTTAAAAGTCCCACCTGCCCTTTCTTCTTCTTTTACTAGAAAAGGGGCTCTTTATTGCCATTTAGACCCAATTGTGTCTCTTCCCATCTAAGACGACTTGGCTTATTCCCTGTTTGGATACAGCGCTACATAAACAAAGCCATAGTTATGCATTTGGTCTCCTGATGAAGCCAATAAACAGCGAAACACGTATAAAACTTACTTTCCTGCACCTTGGCCCAATACTGTGCAACAATATGTATTTATATATATACATAGTCCTTAGGAGTTGTGGCAAAGCAGGTTAGGCTCTATTTCAGGGATATTGACATTGTTGACCTGTTTTTGTGTCGGACAGGTTGTTGTATTGGTACCTTAAAAGTCCCGCCTGCCCTTTCTTCTTCTTTTACTGTTAAAATGGGATGTGGTACCAAATTTTGACCTCATGCCAGCCAGTTCCTGAATACAGCCCCTTTTCTAGGTGGCAGATGTCAATGATTTGGTGGATGATAACGCCCATACACTCCAAAGATGATAGACCCTCCTCTTATATTGTGGAAACTGGGCAACACGGGATATACTTGGAGTCATCAGTAACAGTTATCCTCTGCCAGTCCCCCAATATGGTACCCCATCCCAAAGCCATGGAATATTACCCGACGATCCTGCCGGAAATGCTGTGTCCTTGTCACTTCCTGCAGAGTTAGAATTATCACCCTTGTGTACACTGCTGGGGAAATACAGACAGGCACGCTGATTAGACATGTGCGCGGTCAATAAATTTGTTTCTTTCGTTTCTTTCGTATTTCGGACGAAATAAATTTCATCCGAAATACGAATTTTCGTAAGGTTCGTTAACTTCTCGTAACAATTATGAATGTTTGTTATGATGAATTTATCATTATGAGGGGCTCCCCCCCTCCCTGTGCTGTGCTCATTATGAGGGGCTCCCACCATCCCTGTGCTGTGCTCATTATGAGGGGCTCCCCCCATCCCTGTGCTGTGCTCATTATGAGGGGCTCCCACCATCCCTGTGCTGTGCTCATTATGAGGGGCTCCCACCATCCCTGTGCTGTGCTCATTATGAGGGGCTCCCCCCATCCCTGTGCTGTGCTCATTATGAGGGGCTCCCACTATCCCTGTGCTGTGCTCATTATGAGGGGCCCCCACCATCTCTGTGCTGTGCTCATTATGAGGGGCTCCCACCATCCCTGTGCTGTGCTCATTATGAGGGGCTCCCACCATCCCTGTGCTGTGCTCATTATGAGGGGCTCCCCCCATCCCTGTGCTGTGCTCATTATGAGGGGCTCCCCCCATCCCGGTGCTGTGCTCATTATGAGGGGCTCCCCCCATCCCTGTGCTCATTATGAGGGGGCTCCCACCATCCCTGTGCTGTGCTCATTATGAGGGGCCCCCACCATCCCTGTGCTGTGCTCATTATGAGGGGCCCCCACCATCCCTGTGCTGTGCTCATTATGAGGGGCTCCCCCCATCCCTGTGCTGTGCTCATTATGAGGGGCTACCACCATCCCTGTGCTGTGCTCATTATGAGGGGCTCCCCCCATCCCTGTGCTGTGCTCATTATGAGGGGCTCCCCCCATCCCGGTGCTGTGCTCATTATGAGGGGCTCCCCCCATCCCTGTGCTCATTATGAGGGGGCTCCCACCATCCCTGTGCTGTGCTCATTATGAGGGGCCCCCACCATCCCTGTGCTGTGCTCATTATGAGGGGCCCCCACCATCCCTGTGCTGTGCTCATTATGAGGGGCTCCCACCATTCCTGTGCTGTGCTCATTATGAGGGGCCCCCACCATCCCTGTGCTGTGCTCATTATGAGGGGCTCCCACCATTCCTGTGCTGTGCTCATTATGAGGGGCTCCCACCATCCCTGTGCTCATTATGAGGGGCTCCCCCCATCCCTGTGCTCATTATGAGGGGCTCCCACCATCCCTGTGGTAGTAAACACACACTTCCCTGTTCTGTTCTGACAGGAGTGACAGATCATGTGTTCCTATTAGCTAGGAACCACGATCTGTCACTTCCTCTAGTTATGCCACGTGCACACGAGCGGAATAGTTCAGCGAACTAAGGCTTGCATACACAACGGTCACCCAAAAGTTCGCTGAACTTTCGACCGTTCAAGAACGCGGTGACGTACAACACTACGCCGAGCCGAGAAAATGAAGTTCAATGCTCCCGAGCATGCGTCCAACTGTTTCCGAGCATGCGTAGGAATTTCGCGAGTCGGAATCGGTACAGACGATCGGAAAATTGAGAACCTGCTCTCAATCTTTTGCTGGCTGGAATTCCGCCAGCGAAAGTCCGATGGAACATACACACGGTCGCATTTTCGGACCCGAAAGCTCTCATCGGACTTTTTGCTGGCCCAATTTCCGCTCGTGCGTACAAGGGCATTAGTCCCCTCCCCCTTCAGTTAGAATCACCTCCCACCCTTCACCGCCCCCTAGTGGTTAACCCCTTCACTGCCAGTGACATTTTTACAGCAATCAATGCATTTTTTTTAATCATCGCAATGATCGCTGTATTAATGCCAACGGTTTCAAAAATGTGTCAAAATTGTCCGATGTGTCCGCCATAATGTCGCAGTCACGATAAAAAAAAAAAAAATCGCAGATCGCCGCCATTACTAGTAGAAAAAAAAATAATAATAATAAAAATGCTATAAATCTATCCCCTATTTTGTAGACGCTATAACTTTTGTGCAAACCAATCAATATACGCTTATTGCGATTTTTTTTTTTTTTTTTACCAAAAATATGTAGAAGAATACATATCGGCCTAAACTGAGAAAATATTTGCTTTTTTTTTTAAAAAAAAGGGGATATTTATTATAGCAAAAAGTTTTTTTTTCCAAATTGTCGCTCTAGCTTGCTCAGTCTACATGTTTCGCTTACACAATCGGTTGTCTGATCCAACTTCTTTTTATTTTTTTATGTAACCTTCTTAGGATAGTGCGTCTAGTGGTGGTCTTGCGGGAGTGGGCCCACAGAAGCCTACGCGATCAAGATCAAAGGCCCGATTCGTTTCTAGACCGATTCCGTGGACCTGAAGGGCAAGCCGCAGAAGCAAATACCGGAAAGGAGAAAGAAACGCAGGACAAAAAAGAAGAAACCAAGACAACCCCTAAGTAAGATACAAATACCGCATGTACAGTGCTGTGAAAAAGTATTTGCAACTAGCTGCCATAACCCCGGTATCCTCTCTTTCGGCCGGCGGTCCGGTTTCCGATAATAGTGGTCTCTGCGGCGGATTCGCCGCAAGATCACTTTTATCGGTGGCGGTAGAGGGGCGCCCCCCCTCCTTCCGCCGTGCTCCGGTGCCCTCCGCTGCTTACCAGAGCCGTTGGCAGCGGCGGAAGGCGATCGGATTCTCTCACGTCACTGGCATGGAGACGATCGAGGGGAAGATGGCCTCCACACCATTGCAGGGCGGAAGCGACGTCAAAACGTCACTTCCGCCCATAGCTCTTAAAGGGCCTTTTTTTTTTTTTTTTTTTTTTTTTTTTTTAACGACAAATTTTTTTTTTTTATTTATTTATTGCATTTTTTTAAATGACAACATTTTTTTTTTTTTTATTATTGCATTTTTTTTTTTGCATTTTTTTTAAATGACAACATCTTTTTTTTTATTGCATTTTAGTGTAAATATGAGATCTGAGGACTTTTTGACCCCAGATCTCATATTTAAGAGGTCCTGTCATGCTTTTTTTCTATTACTATTTCTATTTTTTTTAACGACAAATTTTTTTTATTTTATTTTTTTTAATTGCATTTTTTTTTTGCATTTTTTTAAATGACAACATTTTTTTTTTTTTTTATTATTATTATTGCATTTTTTTTTTTGCATTTTTTTAAATGACAACACTTTTTTTTATTATTGCATTTTAGTGTAAATATGAGATGTGAGGACTTTTTGACCCCCATATCTCATATTTAAGAGGTCCTGTCATGCTTTTTTTCTATTACTATTTCTATTTTTTTTAACGACAATTTTTATTTATTTTTTTATTTTTATTGCATTTTTTTTTTTTACATTTTTTCAAATGACATTTTTTTTTATTATTATTGCATTTTTTTTTTTTTTGCATTTTTTTAAATGACAACATTTTTTTTTTTATTGCATTTTAGTGTAAATATGAGATCTGAGGACTTTTTGACCCCACATCTCATATTTAAGAGGTCCCGTCATGCTTTTTTCTATTACGATTTCTATTTTTTTTTAACGACAATTTTTATTTATTTATTTTTTTTTTTTATTGCATTTTTTTTTTTTAATTTTTTCAAATGACAACATTTTTTTTTTATTATTATTGCATTTTTTTTTTTGCATTTTTTTAAATGACATTTTTTTTTTATATTGCATTTTAGTGTAAATATGAGATCTGAGGACTTTTTGACCCCATATCTCATATTTAAGAGGTCCTGTCATGCTTTTTTCTATTACTATTTCTATTTTTTTTAACGACAAATTTTTTTTATTTATTTTTTTATTGCATTTTTTTTTTTTAATTTTTTCAAATGACAACATTTTTTTTCATTATTGCATTTTAGTGTAAATATGAGATGTGAGGACTTTTTGACCCCAGATCTCATATTTAAGAGGACCTGTCATGCTTTTTTTTCTATTACAAAGGATGTTTACATTCCTTGTAATAGGAATAAAAGTGACACTTTTTTTTTCCTTAAAAGAACAGTGTAAAAATAAAAAATAAAATAGAATCCCAAACAGAATCCCAAAAATTATTAATCTCTTCTCTGTACAATATTTTATTGTCATATTTACCTTTTATCTTTATATTTGTGCCTTATACTACAGTTTGACATCCATGATGTAATATTCTTATTCCATGTTAAAATCTCTTACATTTTGGGTATTTATAATACCCACTTTCTATGTACTTATTACCCCTTTTATATCCAATAAACTTTATTGTGAAAAAAATAAAATAAATGAAAGGTAAAATAAATAAGAAAAAAAAAAAAGTTTAAACGCGCCCAGTGCCGCCGAGCTCGCGCGCAAAAGTGAACGCATACGTGAGTAGCGCCCGCATATGAAAACAGCGTTCAAACCACACATGTGAGGTATCGCCGGGATCGGTAGAGCGAGAGAAATAATTCTAGCCCTAGACCTTCTCTGTAACTCAAAACATCCAACCTGTAGAATGTTTTAAACGTCGCTTATGGAGATTTTTAAGGGTAAAAGTTTGTCGCCATTCCACGAGCAGGCGCAATTTTGAAGCCTGACATGATGGGTATTAATTTGCTTGGCGTAACATTATCTTTCACAATATAAAAAAAAAAAAATTGGGCTAACTTTGCTGTTGTCTTATTTTTTAATTCAAAATGTGTATTTTTTCCAAAAAAAAAGTGCGCCTGTAAGACCGTTGTGTTGTGGGAACTGTGTGTTTCCCAGAACACAACGGGGGTGGGCGGGCATTTGCGGCTAGCTGCGGCTAGCTATGCCCGGAAGCGGGTGCAGATACCTGTATTATACAGGTATCTGCACCCCCCTCCCCCCCTGAAAGGTGCCAATTGAGGCACTGGAGGGGGGGGGAGGAATCCGTTGAGCGGAAGTTCCACTTTAGGGTGGAACTCCACTTTAAGTGGTCAATTTATTAAGGGGAAAAAGCTGTCCAAATCTGCCTGGCCCTATGTGAAAAAGTAATTTCCCCTAAACCTAATAACTGGTTGGCGCCAACAACTGCAAACAAGTTGTTTGCGATGACTGGAAACGAGTCTTTTGCCGCGTACACACGATCGGAATTTCCGTCAGAAAAAACCTTGGATGGTTTTTCCGACGGAAATTCCACTCAAGCTTGCCTTGCATACACGCGGTCACACAAAAGTTCTCTGAACTTTCGACCGCCAAGAACGCGGCGACGTACAACACGACGAGCCGAGAAAATGGAGTTCAATGCTTCCGAGCATGCGTCGAATTGTTTCCGAGCATGCGTAGGGATTTTGCGCGTCGGAATTGCTACAGACGATCGGAATTTCCGATAGGGCTTTTTTCCGTCTGAAAAAATAGAGAACCTGCTCTCAATCTTTTGCTGGCTGGAAATTCCGCCAGCAAAAGTCCGATGGAGCGTACACACGGTCGGAATTTCCGACCAAAAGCTCACATCGGACTTCTGCTGGCGGAATTTCCGATCGTGTGTACGGGGGCATTTCACATCGTTGTGGAGAAATGTGGCCCACTCTTATTTGCAGAATTGTTTTAATTCAGCCACATCGGAGGGTTTTCTAGCATGAACGTTCTGTTTGAGGTACAGCATCCCAATTGGATTTAAGTCCGGACTTTGACTAGGCCACTCCAAAACCTTAATTTTGGTTTGTTTGAGCCTTTAGGAGGTGGACTTGCTGGTGTGTTGTTTCTCATTGTCCTCTTGCAAAATCCAAGTGTGCTTGAGCTTGAGGTCATGAACTGATGGTCAGACATTCTCCTTCAGCATTTTCTGGTATGTTTCCACCAATTATGGCAAATCGTCCAGGTCCTGAAACTGCAAAGGAGCCCCAGGCCATCACACTACCACCACCATGACTGACTGTTGGTACGATGTTCTCTTTATGAAATGCTGGGTTAATTTTATGCCGGATGTAACGGGGCGCACACCTTCCAAGACTTTTGTCTCATTAGTCCACAGAATATTTGCCCAAAAGTCTTGAGGATCATCAAGATGATTTTCGGCAAATGTGAGATGAGCCTTTGTGGTTTTTTTTGGTCAGCAGTGGCTTTGGCCTTGGAACTCTTCCATGGATGGCGTTTTTGCCCGGTCTCTTTCTTAGTGTTGAATCGTGAACACTGACCTTACCTGAAGCAAGTGAGGCCTGCAGTTCTTGAGATGTTCTTCTGGGTTCTTCTATGACCTCCTGGATGAGTCTTCAAGAGTCAAACATGTGTTTTTCTTTTCATCGCAGGGTGAAGTTATCTGAACGATTTGTGATTGACCCTGCAGGAAAATGGTATTATCGGTGGCTTATCGTCATAGCTGTGCCTGTGCTGTATAACTGGTTCCTATTAGTAGTGAGGTAAGTCTTGGTTGCAATCTAAAGCCTCGTACACACACGGTACGATTGTTGGCAGGGGATTGTCTGTCGTTGTCCTAAAATCTTATGCCGCGTACACACAAGCAGACTTTACGGCAGACTTTGCCCGGCTGACTTTTCGACATACTTTACGACGGACTTTGTGAATGAACGGACTTGCCTACACACAATCCACCAAAGTCCGTCGAATTCGTACGTGATGACGTACGACCGGACTAAAACAAGGAAGTTCATAGCCAGTAGCCAATAGCTGCCCTAGCGTGGCTTTATGTCCGTCGAGCTAGCATACAGACGGCGGACTTTTCGACCGGACTCGATTTCGACGGATTAATTTAAAACATGTTTCAAATCTAAGTCCGTCCAACTTTTGAGCAAACAAAGTCCGCTGGAGCCCACACACGATCGAATTGTCTGGCCAAATCCTGTCCGGCGGGCCAAGTCTGCCGTAAAGTCCGCTCGTGTGTACGCGGCATTAGCGTTAGTACGCTCCTTTTGACAACTGTTGTCCAATTTTCCGCCAACAAATGTTGGACGACAGGCTAGTAAATTTTCGGCGGACAAGGATTTGACGTCTGGTTTTCGGATGGTCGGTACACAAATCCGTCACACAAAAGTCGAAAGTATAAACACTAATGCTCGGAATCAATGCTACACCAAACACGAAATTAGCAGAAGGGGCCCAAAGGGTGGCGCTCAAGTGCTGAAATTCCTTGTACTACGTCACTACGTTCGTGTTTGTGGCACGACAATTGTGTAACGTTAGTATGCAAGACAACATCCTGGCACACGCCCCTTTTGACAAAAAATCAGACGCTCGGTTGGCCAACAATCGTACCGTGTGTACGAGGCTTAAGGGTGAGATACAGCAGATTTTTTTTTCAGACCAGGGTCACTTGCTAACCTCAGCGGAATATAAATACCTTGCTGATGTCAAGTTCATCTACACACCTCGTTGTCTTTAACACTGACACACAAATCCTGAATTGCAAAATACTAATTTTGGTGTCAAAGGGAAACCATCAATTCATTCCAATGGACTCAAAATATCCATAGAAGCCCTATCAGCTGCTATGGGGCCCGGGGGTGTGAAAGGGGGGCCCCAATTGGGAAGCGGTTGCATATGTAGATAACACAGATCCAGTGCGGTATTATTTGCAGTTGCAGTTGACATTGCCTCTCTGACCCCTGTGAAGTCTCCAGGTTAGAAGAGCTTGCCATCAGACACACAGTGGAGGGGTCTTTGGAAAAGTCGTGTGTCTAGTCTCAGCTCTGCCTGGCTTTCTCTGTGCAGCAAGCGGGATTGGTTTAGCTGCTGGGTGTCTTAGCATTACAGATAAGATCTCTTTCTCATCTGGGAGCGGATTTACCGACCTCAGAGCTTCTGCAGCCCAATTAGTACTCTGAAATTAGCGCTTCTTGCCTAACACAGTTTGTTTAAGGCTGTAAAAAAAAAAAAAATTCCCAGTGGGACAATGCATCTGACAGTTGCTGCTTTGAAAAAAAAAAATCCTCAATTTAAAGAAGGATTTGTTCAGATTTCACGTTGTGGGAACCAGCGTTCCCGCTTGGGAATTTAAAAGAGCAATTTACACACGTTTCAATGTGTTGTGCATAGGGGCAGTCCATTCACTTCAATGGGATGTCCTGTGCATGATGTTTGTCACCCAGCTACTGCTCCTTTTTGGGCATCGAGCTTCGCGCGATTTTTAAACTCGGGTTTTGGCGCGATTGTGGAGCAACAGAATCACACCACCATTGGGGTGCCATTAAAAATAATGTTGCGCGTTTTGTTGCGATTTGGAACCGTGGGCAAAACTGCGGCGATTCTGCTTGTGATTCCAAATCACCTAAAATGAACAGGGCCTTGTGCTATAGAGTAATGCAATGTGCAGAAGGGCCAACAACTATAATAAATAAGTAAAATATATAGATAGATAGATAGATAGATAGATAGATAGATAGATAGATAGATAGATAGATACAGATATATACATATATATATATATATATATATATATATATACAGATATATATATATATATATATATTGAATGATATAATAAAAATATAAATCAATATAAAAAAATAAATACAGTATACAAAATATAAAAATGTAAAATAGAGAGAAAAGAATTGGCTTTTTTATTTTCTTCATTCCTGACTACTAGAGTAATACAATGTGCAGAAGCACCAACAACTATAATAAATAAAAAACATTACTATATATATATATATATATATATATACACACACATATATACATATATATACAAACATATACATATATATACAAACATATACATATATATCAAAAATTCGGGTGGGTTACCTCTACTGTTCCTCTAATTTTTTATGTAGAGATCAGTGTCAGGGTGGACTCACAATATTCCACCAATATCCAATAGAAAAAACTATATTTATATTTATATATCTATATAGATATATATGTGTAGAAAAAAATGACAGGACACGTTCTCCAATGCCAAAATATATTTATATATTATATATTTATATCAAATGCTCTTCAAGGCATAAAATGGTTACATGTAACATGTAACCATTTTATGCCTTGAAGAGCATTTGATATAAATATATAATATATAAATATATTTTGGCATTGGAGAACGTGTCCTGTCATTTTTTTCTACACATATATATCTATATAGATATATAGATCTATAAATATAGATCTATATATCTATATACAGGTATCTATATAGATATATATCTATATCTATATATAATTAAAATATAAATCAATAAAAAAAAGTATAATATAAAAAGATAATAAAAAATAAATAAAACTATGTAAAATAAAATAACAATATGGCTATTATATATTTTTTTTAATTCCTGACTACTAGAGTAATGCAATTTGCAAAAGTGCCAACTACTAAAATAAATAAACCAAATAAATAATGAAATAGATATAAATAATAAAGTTATAATATGCTGTATATCAATATATATATTATAAAATATAAATACAAAATTACAATATAAATCAGTGTAAAAAAATATATGTATATATATATATATATATATAAAAACAAAATAAATAAAACAAAAAAAGTATATAAATCAATATAAAAGGTAAATATAGTATAAAAAAATATACAAAAATAAATAAAACAATAATATGGCCTTTTTTATTTTTTTTCCCTCCTGGTTACTACACTACCTCTTTCAGCATTTTCTTGCTGTGGTAGTGGATAGGGTTGGTAGAGCTTAGGATTTGCACCAAGGCCCTGAAGTGCAATCCCCTATTAAAGATCATTAGTTGATGTGGAAAAAGACTGGTGAGCAACTAACAACAGAGTACAAATTCTCTATAGGACTGAATGGAGAGTGCAAAGTGCCTGTGCTGACCAAGATCAAAGGATTTTGGTTCATGGCTGTGAGGCCTCATAAGCTATATCTCATTGGATCAGAGACTGGTGAGTATAAGACAGGCGGGGCAGCTTTTGTCAGGGGCTCCTTTTTTTTTTTTTTTTTTTTTTTTTTTTGACGGCCAAATGGGCTTTTTTCCATGGGAATACCACACTGCAACCGGAAGGCTAGCATTTGGACAGAAATTCAAAGCTGTCCTGTACACACTTCCTGTGTTATTTCTAAAGATGCTATTTAGCCCTCCTAGCAGTAGGGACTTTTATTTTTTTTAATTATTTTTACTGGTAATGGCGGCAATCTGCAAATTTGAGTGGGACTGCGACATTGTGGCGGACAAATCTGACCCCACATGACACTACACGTTATTTTTTATTAAATGCACCTAATTTTACATACAACCTTTTTCTGTTATAGCTTTTCTCCAAATAATTTCTGTTTCTTGCTCTTTGGCAGGGCCTGCTTTGATGACCTTCAAACCAGTTATATTATAGTGTGGCTTACCCTGGACTATGTTTGTGACATCATATACATCATGGACATCATAATCCGATTCCGTACAGGTGGGTTTAGACAGCTACCAATAAATAAGCTTATCAGAATAAATCATGTGAACCTTTTCTGGTATATCTAGCAGTAGCTAAGTATTGTACTGTGTTAGCCATCAATTAATGCTCCCTTTAACTCTGTATATAAAAAAACAATGTACTCAAGCTATGTAGGCTAGTGGTCTGCTGCCGGGCTGTGGCCTTCCTCCTAATGGGATTGCAGATCTCCTAACCCCCCGGCTCCCGCAGTGCTTCCCAGCTCACACAGCGCCCTTAAACCTCGCACAGTATTCTCCAACTTCGTACAGTGCCTACTGCAGAGCCTCAAGCCCCCCATAGTGCCCCCAACCTCTAACAGTATTCCACACCACCCCCCAACCTACAACACAGTCCTCAACTTCCCACAGTACCCCGCCAGCCCCTGAGGCACCCTCCATTCTCTCACATGCCCCTGCAAAGTCCCAAGCCCCCATCACCTAATGAGCCACCAAGCCTACTGCAGGGTTCCCTAAGCCTCTTCAGAACCCCCAACAGTGACACCCAGTCCCACCCAGAGCCTTCAAGCCTCTAAATTAATTTTCTGTATTCCCTTACTTTTATTGTGTATATAACTTTTTTTTTACTGTTTGGGCATGGGAAGAAACCAATGTACTCAAGCTATGTAGGCTAGTTGTCTGCTGCCGGGCTGTGGCCTTCCTCCTAATGGGATTGCAGATCCCCTAACCTCCCGCAGTGCTTCCCAGCTCACACAGCGCCCTTAAACCTCACAGTACTCTCCAACTTCGTACAGTGCCTACTGCAGAGCCTCAAGCCCCCCATAGTGCCCCCAACTTTTAACAGTGTCCCACACCACACCCCAACCTACCACACAGTCCTCCAACTTCCCACACTACCTTCCCAACCCCTGAGGCACCCTCCATTCTCTCACATGCCCCTGCAAAGTCCCCAGCCTCCTGGAAAAGCCCCAAGCTCCCATCACCTAATGAGCCACCAAGCCTACTGCAGGGTTCCCTAAACCTCTTCAGAACCCCCAACAGTGACTTCCAGCCCCACCCAGAGCCTTCAAGCCTCTAAATTCATTTTCTGTATTCCCTTACTTTCATTGTGTATATAACTTTTTTTTAGGCGTAAATTGATTGGTTTGCGCAAAAGTTATCACATCTACAAACTATGGGACAGATTTAGGGACTTTTATTTTTTTTTATTGTTTTTACTGGTAATGGCGGCAATCTGCAAATTTGAGTGGGACTGCGACATTGTGGCGGACAAATCTGACCCCAAATGACACTTTTTGGGGATCAGTGACATTATTACATTGATCAGTGCTATAAAAATGCACTGATCAATGTAAAAATTACACTGGCAGGGAAGGGTTTAACACTAGGGTGCAATCAAGGGGTTAACTGTGTTCCCTAGGTGTGTTCTAACTCTAGGGGGGATGGGACATGACAGAGAACACTGTTACCGATGATTCGGAACAGTAGATCCCTGTCATGTCATCTGTCAGAATGGGAATCCGCCTTCTTTACAAAGGCAGATCCCCATTCTGCCTCTGTACTAGGCGATAACGGGTCGCCGGCAGACATTAAGTCCGCCCGACCCGCAAGGATTCTCCCTCAGCGGGAGCAAGAGCGCGCCCTCATGCCCACCCGCATGAGGGCGCGCATGGGGAGCCAACTTGCGGCAGTACAGCTGCGGCAGCTGGTCCTTAAGTGGTTAAGGTTAAAAGAGGAATAAGGTTGAGAACCACTACTCTAGACAACCATATACTGTTAAAATCTGTAATGTTTATTATGTCCTTCCACTAGACTGTATGAGCAGGATGGGTGGATTATCTTTCGGAGCCCCTCGTTGGGATCCAATATGTCTGTTCTCCTCCAGCCGGCTGCCCATAAACCCATCCAACATCATAGAGGGCCAAGTTAGAAGTATTTAATCCAGCCATTGTCATGCTTTTTAATACGTCCCATCCTGAATGGTCCTCATGTGGTGTATGTGTAACTCTAAATATGTGGGTTTCCAGACCATTTCAGGTTGGTACTCAAGTTCTAAAGACCAACGCTAAGATTTTTCTAACTTGAGCCTCTCTCCTCCCTGAAGAACCCACCTCCATAATTTTGTAAATATAATCTATTAGGCATACCTTTTTTCCTACAGTTTTTAGGCTGGTCCTGTGACTTCACAAGTTTTCCCTCTTTTCCTCCAGAGACAGTTGTGGGCAACCCTAACTCCTAGACAGCAGGATGTAATATTGTGTGAGGGCTATTCTGCCCATGAGTCCTGCAAGCCCAGGCGGACATGATGATACGCCCCCTCAGAGGGGAATGTCTGTAACAACCTAGACCAGCCATTCTCAACCAGGATTCCATGGAACCCTAAAGTTTCTCTAGAGTTTGCTTGGGGTTCCTTGAGCTGTGGCTAATTGCCCCCCTCATCTGATGGTCCCTGCATAGTTCTAGGGCCAACACCACTTGTCAGACCCAGAAGGATGTCACCAATTATGTGTTTAGCTGACTGTAAGGGTGGTGTTCTGACCACCACTGTAAGGCTGGCGGGGGGGGGGGGGGCATTCTTCCAATTTTAGTCATTTTCCAATGACTTAATCTTAGCAGGATTCCCTAGAACCTGATCGTTATTTCAAGAGTTGCTCTGCAGTTAAAAGGTTGAGAAAGGTTGGCCTAGACTCAGAGAAAGTTGGTTGAATGGTGCTGGGCAGGGGAGAATCACAGAGCGGTGAATCTGCAAGGGACAGCACTGGATAGGGGGTGAGTAGCACAGAGAAAGCTGTGAAAGTGGATTTGGGCTTTAAGGAGTTGTGTAGTGATCTCTAGAGTTTGGAGAGATTTCCATCACAGGAAGTGATGGAGAATCCCTCCAATGGGGAAACCAATGGCAGTAAAAACTTCATGGGAGCGTTAAACCCTTCACCACTTGATCCAAGTTCGAATGAAAAGTATTGGCGGGAGTTGGGGCTTCTAGAAACTGTTGTTGATGTCTCATATACTAATTACGGCATGATACATTTTCTACATTAATACTTTTTTCATTAAACCTATGTCAGATTTTGTTTCCTAAAGCTAACATTATAAACTTGTAAACATCCAAAATTCACATTGACCATATTTAACTTTTTCTCTTCTATCTTCTTTTTTTCCAAGGATTTTTGGAGCAGGGAATGTTGGTTAAAGATACAAAAATGCTGAATGACAACTATGTCCAAACCTTGCAGTTTAAACTGGATGCTTTTTCGATACTTCCAACCGATCTCGGCTACTTGGCACTTGGAGTACATCATCCAGAGCTGCGCTTCAACAGACTTCTGCACATTCCACGCATGTTTGAATGCTTCAGCCAGACGGAGACTCGGACTAGTTACCCCAATATCTTTAGAATCTTTACCCTAGTTTTATACATCATACTTATTATACATTGGAATGGCTGCATTTATTATGCTATATCTAAGGGCATTGGTCTTGGAACAGATTCATGGGTCTACCCAAATATTACTGATCCTGAATATGGTTACCTTACTCGCAAATATGCCTACTGTCTGTACTGGTCCACTTTGACTCTCACCACCATCGGGGATACCCCTCCCCCCGAAACCGATATAGAGTATGTTTTTGTAATTTTTGACTTTTTGGTTGGAGTTTTGATCTTCGCCACCATTGTTGGTAATGTGGGCTCCATGATCTCAAACATGAATGCGACGAGGACTGAGTTCCAGGCTAAAATAGATGCCGTCAAGCATTACATGCAGTTTAGAAAAGTAAGCAAGGATTTGGAGGTCAGGGTCATTAGATGGTTTGACTACCTATGGACAGTCGAGAAGACAGTGGATGAAAAGGAGGTGTTGAAAAGTCTCCCTGACAAACTGAGAGCCGAAATTGCCATAAATGTTCATCTGGAAACTTTAAAAAAGGTGGGTCAATTTTCAGAATCCCTTAAATACTTTTAGATGTTTTCTGAGAATATTTGATATTGATACTTATATTGGGCAACTTGTTTCAGGAGAAACTCAGCCAGCCATTCTTAGTGCTGTTAGAAAATGCTAGTCCTTATCAAGCCTTAACACAGGTCCTCTAGTACAGGGGGTCTACAAACTTTTTGAACAAAAGGGCCAGTTTAATGTCCCTCAGACTTTAAGGGGGCTGGACTGTGGCCAGTGGGAAAATAAATTGCCCTGGCGTCAGTGGGAGTATGTCCCAAAGAATGTCCCATCATTGTTATTGGTGGGAGGAATATTGCCCCCTTGTTGGTATTGGGAAAGAAATAATGCCCCATCATTGGTGTCATTGAGAGAAATAATGCCCCATTGTTAGCATCACAGCAAGTAATAGTTCCTCACCATTGTTATCAGTGGGAAGAATAGTGCCCCATTGTTGGATTTTAGGAAAGGAATGTGAAAGGAAAGGAATGTGAAAGGAAAGTGCCTCATCATCAGTGTCATTGGGAGGAACAGTGCCCCACTGTTGTTATCAGGGGAAGAAATAGCGCCTCATCATTGGTGTCAGTGGGAAGAATAGGGCCCTGCAGTACGTGTCAGTAGGAGGAATAGTGCCTCATTGTTGGTATCAGGGGAAGGAATAGTCCCCCATCATCTGTGTCAATGGGAAGAATGGTGACCCATCATTGGTGTCAATCGAAAGAATAGTGCCTAATTGTTGGTATCAGGAAAAGAAATAGTGCCCCATCATTGGAGTCCTTGGTAGGAATAGTGTCCCATTGATGGTATCCGGGGAAGCTATAGTGCCCCATCATTTCTGTCAGTGGGAAGAATAGGGCCCTACAGCTGGTGTCAGTGGGAGGATTAGTATCCCATTATTGGTGTCAGTGGGAAGAATAGTGCCCCATTGTTGGGGTCTGTGGTAGGAATAGTACCCTATTGTTGGTATTAGTGACAGGCATTATATCCCATTGTTGGTGTAGAAGGAATAATGCCTTGTATCAGTGGAAGGAATGGTGTCCCAAGGGCCTATTAAGGGCAAGCAAAGGACCACATCTGGCCCCCGGGCCACAGTTTGGAGACCACTGCTTTAGTGCATTCCATTATGATTCTAGTAACATCTACTGCTTAAACCCAGAAGTGGTTTGGCTTTTGCCCTGAAACTCGTTGGGTAACCAATATACTTTTCAAAAAGACCTTTTAAGTGATACAAGCTTTTGTGCCAGGCATCTAGGCATTGGACATATAGAAAGAGAAGGAGGGCGCACTGACCTTGTGCATTACCAAAGATAAAATGTATTTAAATAGTAAAAACAAGAGTGATACTCAGAAACAAACGTTTTAAAAAGGCTTAACAGTGCTCCAACAATTCGGAAACCGTGTCTCTAGCCACTTAAGGTCCAGCCTCGTTTTGGATTTTAGGTGTTTACAAGTTTAAAACAGGTTTTTTTGCTAGAAAATTACTTAGAACCCCCAAACATTATATATGTTTTTTTTTTCTAACACCCTAGAGAATAAAATGGCGGTCATTGCAATACTTTTTTTTGCACCGTATTTGCGCAGCGGTCTTCTAAGCGCACTTTTTTTGGAAAAAATTCACTTTTTTGAATAAAAAAATAAGACAACAGTAAAGTTAGCCCAATTTTTTTTTATATTGTGAAATATAATGTTACGCCAAGTAAATTGATACCCAACATGTCACGCTTCAAAATTGCGCCCGCTCGTGGAATAGCGTCAAACTTTTACCCTTAAAAATCTCCATAGGCGACGTTTAAAAAATTCTACAGGTTGCATGTTTTGCGTTACAGAGGAGTTCTAGGGCTAGAATTATTGCTCTCGCTCTACCGGTCGCGGCGATACCTCACATGTGTGGTTTGACCACCGTTTTCATATGCGGGTGCTACTCACGTATGCGTTCGCTTCTGCGTGCGAGCTCGTCGGGACAGGGCGCTTTAAAAATTTTTTTTTTTTTTTTATTATTAATTTTACTTTATTTTATTTTTTCACTGTTTTAAAAAAAAAAAATTTGGATCACTTTTATTCCTATTACAAGGAATGTAAACATCCCTTGTAATAGAAAAAAACATGACAGGTCCTCTTAAATATGAGATCTGGGGTCAAAAAGTCCTCAGATCTCATATTTAGACTAAAATGCAAAAAAAAAAAAAAAAAGTCGTTTAAAAAAATGACACAAAAAAAATTGTGCCTTTAAGAGAAGTGGGCGGAGCCGTCATAATGACGTCGCTCCGGCCGTCACATGGTATAGAGACGGGTGGGGGCCATCTTGGCCTCACTCGTCTCAGTACCTCAGCAGTGAAAGGACCCGATCGCCTCCGCCGTTACCGATGGCTCCGGTAAGCAGCGGGAGGGGGGGTGGCACCTCTCCCGCCGCCGATAACGGTGATCTCGCGGCGAACCCGCCGCAGAGACCACCATTATCGTGTACAGAACCGCTCGCTGTAAAGATGGATACCTCGGTTGTGGCAGCAGCTGCTGCCGTTACCGAGATATCCATCTTTAAAAAAAATGACTTACATATACAGTGAGCGGTCGTCAAGTGGCTAGACACCTGCAACCTGGATCGGATGTTAGGAGGCACCAGATGGCGTCGCAGAAGGCTTACGCCATCGCTGTGGCTCTGATGAAGAGGGTACTCCCTCGTAACACGTAAGCCGTCTGTGATGCCATCTGGTTCCTCATAACATCTGGTCCAGGTTGCAGGTGTCCAGAGACACGGTTCTGAATTGTTGGAGCCTTTTTTTTTTAAACGTTTGTGAGTATCACTCATGTTTTTACTATTTAAGTAAATTTTATCTTTGGTAATGTACAAGGTTGGTGCGCCCTCCTTCTCTTTCTATATGTTCCAGCTCTAAGGATACCCGTTGTTCTGAGGAGGGCAGCAAGACCGTTGACGTTCCACATATTTTATCCGAAGGGTTGGCTACACTACTAATGCCGCGTACACACGGTCGGACTTTTCGTCTACAAAAGTCCGACGGACGCCGACGGACTAAAGCTGGCTGACAATCCGATCGTGTGTGGGCTTCCCCGGACTATCAGCGGACTTTCAGCGGACTTTTCCAGCCGCAAATCTGACGGACTTTAGATTTGGAACATGCTTCAAATCTTTACGTCGTAACTACGCCGGACCCAGAAATCCGCTCGTCTGTGTGCTAGTCCGACGGGCAAAAACCCACGCTAGGGCACCTATTGGCTACTGGCTATCAACTTCCTTATTTTAGTCCGGTGTACGTCATCACGTACGAATCCGTCGGACTTTTGTGTGATCGTAAGTAGGCAAGTCCGTTCATAAGAAAGTCTGCCAAAAGTCTGCCAAAAGTCTGCCAAAAGTCCGACAAAAGTCCGTCGAAAGTCTGTCGGACAGGCTGTCGGACTTTTGTAGCCGAAAAGTCCGACCGTGTGTACGCGGCATAAAGCTCCTGAGCGCAGGAGATAGTCTTGTATTAGCTAGGCATGGGACCCCGAAGACATCAGCAATCACTCTAGTAGCTGCAAACACTACAGTGATATCCAGCTTCCACAGGGATCCCACAGGCAGTGGCGTCGCTAGGGGGTGGCTTTTGGGGCTATAGCCCCGAATCTGGGGCCCATAGCCCCGAGTCTCTGGAGGGGTCCCCAAGGGGAGGGGAGGCTCTCTGGGGACCCTGATGTAAGTGGGGGGCTCTCTGGGAACCCTGATGTAAGGGGGGGCTCTCTGGGGATATACACACACACACACATATATATATATATATATATATATATATATATACCCGCCCAAGTGCTTGACTTTCTTTACTACGCTGCTATGGGCTCTAGCCCCAGATCTTTTGTAGACCTAGCAACGCCCCTGCCCACAGGTATGTAATATGCATACACACAATAGTCCAAGCTGGACCAATGTACCTATGCAATAAAATCCATACCTTTTTAAGTTTCTGATTCTTTAGCATCTCTGATTGACACCCTTATGCTTATGTCCCAGGTTCGGATCTTCCAGAACTGTGAAGCCGGTCTCTTGGTTGAGTTGGTCCTGAAACTCCATCCTCAAGTTTTCAGCCCCGGCGATTACATCTGCCGTAAAGGGGACATCGGCAGAGAGATGTACATCATCAAGGAAGGGAAGCTTGCTGTTGTCGGAGAGGATGGAATTACTCAGTACGCCGTTCTCACTTCAGGGAATTGTTTCGGTGAGATTAGTATCCTCAACATCGAAGGGAGTAAGATGGGAAATCGAAGGACGGCCAGTATTCGGAGCCTCGGGTACTCGGACCTTTTCTGCCTTTCGAAGGGCGACCTGATGGAAGCTTTAGTAGAGTATCCAGATGCCAAGAGGATCTTGGAAGAGAGAGGGAGAGAAATACTGACCAAGGAAGGCCTGCTTGATGAGACGAGGGAGAAAAACGCGATGGCGGGTAAATCTCCAGAAGAGAAAATGGAACTTCTGGAGTCCAATGTGGACCTGTTACACACTCGCTTTGCTCGTTTGCTTCGAGAATACAGTTCTGATCAGCAAAGCCTCAAGCAGACGGTCACCCTCCTAGAGGGGAGATTAAAGGACTTTCAGGGGCGAGAAGTGTCCTCAGATGAGATGTAAAGGAAAAGTATCGACTAATAAAATGATATTCCTGCTACATAAAAGTTTTTTGTTATGTAAAAATTATTTTGAATCTATAATAAAGTTTCATCTGCTTATATTTTGCCTTCCCGGGTTCATCTCTACACCCCTTCATCAACAGGCTAATGACATTTTATTTTTTAACAAGACCTGTTTTTATGCAAACTTTTTTTTTTTTAGACCCAGTGATATCATCACCTGGTTTCCGTGCTTCTGTATGCAAAGCAGGCAGATATTGATGGTGGGAGGGGCCATCAGGAGGCTGTACATAACGTCCTGAAAACATCCCAGCCTCAGTGCTCCTCTCAAGAGCCACCAGCCCTGATGCAAGCCGTGGGCCGGCTCTTGGGAGGAGTTATGAAAATATCAAAATTTGTTGACACCCACTTTATTTTTTTTAGCTCTGTACAATGTAATATAACCTTCACCATGCAAGCTGTTTGCCTTATTCTCCCCGAGAGCCTTATTAAAGTGTAAGTAAACTCCCCTATCGCTTTCAGCCAAGGAAGCTGCCATCTTTGCCTCTGTTTAATCTCTAACTGCCATGATGCTGCACATGTGATCAGTTTAGACACCAGCCATTGGATGGTTTCACGGTTTGGTTGAGAGCACAACCAATGGGAGTGTTACATTTCCGGCATGTGCCGGAAATGAAACCGTTTTATGGATGGGTTTACTTCCGCTTTAAGCAATGTGAATTTTAAAAATGTCCTTTGCTAAATTCCTCTGAAAGCGGAATGATTCATGAGCTGTGTGTATAAGATATTATATACATGTATACCGAGAGAACAAGATTTGTTAGGGGTGTCAGATTCATGTTTGCCTTGCTTAGAGTCTGCTAAAGTAGTGGTACCCAAACTACGGCCTGCGATCCAGACGCAGCCATTTCCCGGCCCTTGAGGCTTAATTATACTCTCTGAAACCAATACTGGGGCACTACTCCAACCACTGACACCAATGATGGAGAACCATTGCTTCAACTGACACCAAAAATGGGGTACTATCCCCCCCACTAACACCAATGATGGAGCACTATTCCTTCCACTGACACCAATGATGGAGAACCATTCCGTCAACTGACACCAAAAAAGGGGTACTATTCCTTCCACTGAACCAAAGTTGGGGCACTATTCCTTCCACTGACACCAATGATGGAGAACCATTACTTCAACTGACACCAAAAATGGGGTACTATTACTTCCACTGACACCAATGATGGAGAACCATTCCTTCAACTGACACCAAAAATGGGGTACTGTTCCTCCCACTGACACCAAAGTTGGGGCACTATTCCTTCCACTGACACCAATGATGGAGAACCATTCCTTTAACCAACACCAAACAATGGAGCACTATTCCTTCCACTGGCACCAACAATGGGGCATAATTCTTCCACAGACACCAATGACTGGGAACTATTTTTTTACACCAGCACCAACGATGGGGCATCATTTTTCCATCGTTGGAACACCATTCATCCTACTGACACCAAAGATGGGGCATTGTTCCTCCATTGACACCAATAACAGGGCACTATGCCCTCCTATGGCACCAACAATGGGATACCATTTCCTCCACTAACACTAACATTGGAGCATAATTCCTCCCACTGACACCAACAATGGGTGCGTTATTCTTTCCACTGACAACAATGGGTCATGTTTCCTTCACTGATAAAAAAAAAAAATTGAAAGACTATTACTCCCACTGACACCAAACATGGGGCACTATTCCTTCCACTGATATCAATGATGAGGCACTATTCCTCACACTGTAACCAAGGATGGGGCATTATTGCTTCAACTGACACCAACAATGGGACATAATTCCTTCCACTGATATAAAATGGAACACTATTCCTCCCACTGACACCAACGATGGACTCATTAGAAACTACACTATATCACCAAAAGTATTGGGATGCCTGAAGTTTTAACACGCACATGAACTTTAATGGCATCCCAGTCCTAGTCCGTAGGGTTCAGTATTGAGTTGGCCCACCCCTTTGCAGCTATAACAGCTTCAACTCTTCTGGGAAGGCTGTCCACAAGGTTTAGGAGTGTGTCTATGGGAATGTTTGACCATTCTTCCAGAAGCGCATTTGTGAGGTCAGGCACTGATGTTGGACGAGAAGACCCGGCTCGCAGTCTGTGCTCTAATTCATACCAAAGGTGTTTTATTGGGTTGAGGTCAGGACTCTGTGCAGGCCAGTCAAGTTCCTCCACCCCAAACTCGCTCATCCATGTCTTTATGGACCTTGCTTTGTGCACTGGTGCTCAGTTATGCTGGAACAGAAAGGGACCATCCCCAAACTGTTCCCACAAAGTTGGGAGCATGAAATTGTCCAAAATGCCTTGGTATGCTGACGCCTTAAGAGTTAATTTCACTGGAAGCCCAACCCCACACCATAATCCCCTCTCCACCAAATGATTTGGACCAGTGCACATAGCAAGGTCCATAAAGACATGGATGAGCGAGTTTGGGGTGGAGTCCTGACCTCCACCCAATAGAACACCTTTGGTATGAATTAGAGCGCAGACTGCGAGCCAGGCCTTCTCATTCAACATCAGTGAATAACCTCACAAATGTGCTTCTGGAAGAATGGTCAAACATTCCCATAGACACCCTCCTAAACCTTGGGGACAGCCTTCCCAGAAGACTTGAAGCTGTTATAGCTGCAAAGGGTGGGCCAACTCAATGTTGAACCTTATGGACAAAGACTGGGGTGCCATTAAAGTTCATGTGCGTGTACAGGCAGGTGTCCCAATACTTTTGGTAATATAGTGTAACTGCCTACAAGCCATGCTCCCTTTTGAAGTGGCAGGCATCTTTGACAATTTGTACTATCCACTTGGTTTACCGAAGGAGCATAGAGGTTGTAGTTGGGCTTGCCTAGATTATTTTGGGAAAGATGCAATTCAGGTTGTAGGTTGTAGTTGTAGGGTTGTAGTTGGGATCTCTGGATATCCACCAGAACCTAAGTTTCTGTCTAGGTTGTCTTGTGGAAGATCCAGCTCTGGTTGTAGGGTTGTAGTTGGGATCTCTGGATATCCACCAGACCCTAAGTTTCTGCCTATGTTGTCTTGTGGAAGATCCGGCTCTGGTTGTAGGTTGTAGTTGGACCCTCTGGATATCCTCCAGGCCCTAATCTTCTGCCTAGGTTGTCTTGTGGAAGATCCGGCTATGGTTGTAGGTTGTAGATGGGCTCTCTGGGCATCCACTGGGTCCTAGGCGCCTGGTGTAGACAGATAGCTGCAGTAGGATGTAGCCAAATAACATACTACCTGTATGCTGATGTAGTAGAAATGCTTCCCATTTTGGTAGATCTCCCTCCAATGCAAATGCAACATGGGTGCAATTTAAGGCATCTAAGCAATTAGCTATCACTGGCAATTAATGAAGTCCTTTATTAACTTCTGCCACTTTACTAGGGTTGAGGAAAGTTGTCTGAGAATACATTTGTGTTTGAGATTTGCCTCCAGCTTCTGAATCTTATAGGAGCTGAGGTGACCCTTTCTATAAAGTTCCTGGATCAAAACATCAGAAGCAGTTTTAGCTGCAACACTAACCTCCTCTTGAGCGTGAACCCCAAAGACTTACTGACCCATGGTCAAGAGCTGACACTCTTCTGAGTTGAGTGATGCCGCTTAAGCAATTAATAACCTTTAAAACAAACCCTCACAGACTTCGGTAGCTGTGGGCACTGTAGAGCAATCCATCCTAATAATAAATAACGACATATTTTTATATATAAAAAAAGTTAGAATTACTGTTCATTAAATGCAACTAATATATACCCAACAATCTCCCCAGACCTCACTACTTCCAAATTGCCCATGAATTCCTTTCTCCCCGTGAGCTAACCAGGTGCCAAGCCCAAAAGCTTGTTCCTGCATTATATAGATGCTCACTTGACATGCCAAGGTTTATTGACAGACAGCACACCCTCCATCGTCCACCTTAGGTTCGCACTTTTAACGCAATTCACCCATCCAAGCCTAGGTCCCATCCCATCCCATCATTCAGTATTTAATTATACGGAGAAGCCGGCTACCAATTTTCAACTGATGAAGCCATCCAACAGCTCCTTCCTCCATGTTGGAGAGAGCGATGGCCATCTGAGTATTAGGAAAAGGATGAACTGAGAAGACGTTTGCCGGGGCTCTCCAAACTGTGTTGTGTCTCTGGACATGGTCAGCCTCTCCAAAGATCAGTTCCAACTCATTAATCTGAAAGTGGGGGTGAGGGATATTAATGACTTCCCTTTCCAGGTTCTGAGATCCATGTGGATATCTCTGAAGCAGCTCCATCTACTGCCCTCCGTAGAGGGATTCTGGCACCCGATGGAGCTGCTTCAGAGATATCCACATGGATCTCAGAACCTGGAAAGGGAAGTCATTAATATCCCTCACCCCCACTTTCAGATTAATGAGTTGGAACTGATCTTTGGAGAGGCTGACCATGTCCAGAGACACAACACAGTTTGGAGAGCCCCGGCAAACGTCTTCTCAGTGCATCCTTTTCCTAATACTCAGATGGCCATCGCTCTCTCCAACATGGAGGAAGGAGCTGTTGGATGGCTTCATCAGTTGAAAATTGGTAGCCGGCTTCTCCGTATAATTAAATACTGAATGATGGGATACAACTGCAATCATGGTTCCAGTGGGTTCTTGTTGGTGTGAAGATAGGTGGTTTCACCAAAACATACAGACGAAAAGAGGATCAAGAGCACCGATCTGACTGGAAGAAGGCAAACCATTTTTTGCTTGAAGCTCATGCAGCAGCCTACTATGAGTCTAGCCTATGTGTCTTAGATCTGTCCTGCAGATGGGAGTTCAGCTCAGGTAGTGTGATCTAATGGGCCTGGTCCCCCTCTCCACTCAAGTTACGTGCAAATGGCACTGACACTACAGTCACCAATCTCTGGTCCCTAGGACAAATAGTCATTGTGGCTGAATAAATGAAGTTGCAATTTAACACAGGGCTCTGCTGAAGTCCACCTAATATTCTGCTAAACACATATAGAGAGCAATTCAAATATACATTTTAACCACTTGCCGACCATCCGAGAATGGCACGGCTGGGCGAAACGACGTTATGTAACGTCGCTTCGCCCTGTGGCCACTAGGGGGGCACGCGCCCCCTGCTCGCCCACGGAGCCGATGCGAGTGCCCGACGGTCGCGATCACCGCCGGGCTCCCGCGATCGCTCGGGGCACACAGAAAACCGGTTCTCCGAGGGGTATGAACAGCGATCTCTCTATCTTCCCCTACACAGTCCCCTCCCCCGTTCAGTTAGAACACACACTAGGGAACACATTAACCCCTTGATCGCCCCCTAGTGGTTAACCCCTTCCGTGCCAGTGACATTTTTACAGTAATCAATGCATTTTCATAGTACTGATCGCTGTAAAAATGCCAATGGTCCCAAAAATGTGTCAAAATTGTCCGACGTATCCGCCATAAGGTCGCAGTCCCAATAAAAATCGCAGATCGCCGCCATTACTAGTAAAAAAAAAATTAATAATAAAAAAGCCAAAAAATGCCATATTTTGTAGACGCTATAACTTTTGCGCAAACCAATCAATATACGCTTATTGCGATTTTTTTTTTTACCAAAAATATGTAGAAGAATATATTTTGGCCTAAACTGAGGGAAAAAATTTTTTTTTTTATATATTTTTGGGGGATATTTATTATAGCAAATAGTAAAAAATATTGCGTTTTTTTCTTCAAAATTGTCGCTTTTTTTTGTTTATAGTGCAAAAAATAAAAACCGCAGAGGCGATCAAATACCACCAAAAGAAAGCTCCATTTGTGAGGAAAAAAAGGACGTCAATTTTGTTTGGAACGTCGCACGACCCGCGCAATTGTCAGTTAAAGCGGCGCAGTGCCGAATCGCAAAAAAGTGCTCTGGTCAGGAAGGGGGTAAAATCTTCCGGGGCTGAAGCGGTTAAACTGGCACAGGAAACACGAATAACGACACTAGAAGACAGAGGTGATTAAGCCGAGCTTGCTGTTAAGGAAATGTAGATATCCTGCAGAGCTTGGCCATACATGGTTTAAATCTTCGTTGGTCCCTGCTGAACTGGCCGGGATTTGAACCATCTATGGCCGGATCCTCCTGATATGGTAGTATAACCTCCCCAAGCAAGGTGCACTCACTCATCTACATTCCCTGCTGTAGGAGTCCACCCTGTGTAAGCTCGGATGGCGGTGGAGCTAACCAAGGAGGATTAGATTTCATACAAAAGTGATCATTTTTGGGGCTTGCAATTGGGCCTGGCCCGGGAGGAAGGTCAAATGCTCTCCTATACCAGAAGCCCCTCTTGTCAGAGTGACGGGAAAGTGGGGAGCATGGGAGCATGGATAGGTGAGTATACCTCGCTGAGATGGTCTATGGGCAAGGTGCTTGTTTCCTTTAACCTCTTATTTCTTTTAGCTAGGAGTTGTAGTGCGGAGGATCTCACTCACCTCTTGCACACAATACTGTGCCTCAGTTCCCTTCTCCTCTTCTTCCTTCTGTGATAGGGCTGTAACTAACGATTATTTTCATAATCGATTAGTTGGTCGATTATGGTTTCGATTAATCGGTTAATAACCTTAAAAAAAAAAGCGTGGTGTATAAATTAGTTAATATGTAAAGTTTTTTAAAAAAAAGCAATTTATTCTTAAATATCTCTGTGCAGTGGTAAATATAAACAAACAACTATATGGTTAGGGAGCAAAATATTGAATCCACCCTGAGAATAACAGGCAGAAGATATATACTGTATATACACTATTAGAAGAGAAATAGTTTTTTGTCCAATTTGTTGTTGGGCAGATTAAAAAATACAAAATGCTGCAAAAACGCATTACATGCTTTTCTGCAGCTTCTCCATTGAAGTATATTGAACCAAAAAAGCACCGTTTTGCGTTAAAAAAAAAAAAAAGTCCTTGACCCTTTCCAAATACGCAGCGGCTGAAAAAAAGCATAGATGTGAACGTGTCCCATAGAAAACCATGTTAAATGAACTGTAGTGTGTTTCTGCAAAAAGCACCAAAAAACACAAAGATGTGAACCAGGTCTAAGACGTTTAGTAACATAATGGGGTTAAAAAAAACTAAAATGAGCCCTTTATAGTACAAAAAAAAAAGCAAATACCGGTAATCGCTACTGTAAGGGGTTCATTTTTCAACTGTAGAACTGTGAAAGTAATATTTACAGTAGCAATTATTGGGCTAATTTTATAATTTTTAACCCCATTGTTACTGGCTGATTAATCGATTATGAAAATAGTAATCGATTAATTTCATAATCGATTAGTTGTCGATTAATCGATTAGTTGTTTCAGCTCTATTCTGTGATTTCCATCTCCATTGTGAAGCTCTTCTGGAGAAGACTTGATCACAGCAGCAATATGTGAAGCCTGGACCGCATCGGGGTTTGAACCAATGGAAGAAATACGTTGCCCACCACTGTATGTAATAGAAATGATTTAAGAAACAATACAGAGACAATATTATGGCCCTACAAGTTCCCGTTGGGTTTTGCTTTGGATATAGCTCAAATTGTTACTATAGATGCTAACAAAAATACTAAAGGAATACTGGGTGTAGTAAGATGTCTGCATGGGTGTTCTATCAGATCACCGCTACCCGTCAGATCATGAAGTGTTTGGAACATGTTCTATCAAGTGACGTTGCAACCAAAAAAATCCTTTCTGCGCATGTGCCATGCATTCCAACATGGCCACTATGCGCAAGGCTGGTGCACGTACTTTTGACACCCTAGACGAAATCTCATTTTGCCACCCCCCCGGCTCCACCCCCTTTTCCCTGCCCATTTAAACCCCACCTTTTTAATGAAGCGCCCATCAAATGCAGCTTAACCAGCGCCCATCAAATGCAGCCTCATCAATGCGCATTAAATGCAGCCTACCAGCACCCGACAATTCAGCCTACCAGTGCCCATGAAATGTAGCCTCACCAGTGCCCATCAATGGAGCCTACCAGTGCCCATCAATTCATGTTTGATTCTTCCATTCATTCATTCGGGAGTCACGACACAGACACAGTCTTCCGCCACCGCTGCGCCTCTGACACTATGTGCGAACGGAGCGGTGGCTGCCTACTGATGCTGAGACTTAGTTACTTGCTGCAGAGAGAAGAGAGTAGAAACATCAGTGGCCGGGTGCCCTGGGCAGCTGACAGAACACGAAGGCAGCAGTGGACATCTTGTTACACCCAGGCCAAGTCTTGTATTTCACACTTATTTTAGCAGTAAACTCACCTTATACACTGAAATACAGTATTTTTTAAATCTGTGACACGGTTTTAATGTTGAATTTGAAAAGCACCATCCAGCCCTGCAGTCAGAAGGTGGCGACAGCCATCTTGGTACACCCCGCACTGCTCAGCGCCAGACTGATAGTCATGAGGCGCCGAGGGACATTTTTCCACACCCTCACTTAGTCGCAGGGAAATAGTAAATTTCAGTATATAAGGCGAGTTACTGCTAAAAATAAGTGTGAAATACAAGAGTTGCCTGGGTGTAACAAGATGTCCGCTGCTGCCTTCGTGTTCTGTCAGTTTAGGAAACCTATTGGAACATATAGCGGCCATGTTGGAACGCATGGTGCATGTGCAATAAGCATTTTTATTCGCAACGTCACTTCCGTTGCATTGTCTGATGGGTAGCGGTGTTCTCATAGAACAGAATGCATAGCGCTTTGGAACGCATAGCGCATGCGCAGTAAGTATACTGGCTTCCCCCTGTTGTCTCCCAAGACCGGTGTTCTGTCACATTAGGCGACCCGTCCGATTTGGTAACAGAAGTGACGTTACCAACAAAAATTGCTTACTGTGCATGTGCAATGCATTTGAGCATGGCCGCTATTCGTTCCAATAGGTTTCTTCTTCTGACAGAACATGAAGGCGGCAGCGGACATCTTGTTACACTCAGATCTTGTTACACCCAGGCAAGTCTGGAATTTCACACTCGTTTTAGCAGTAAAGTCAGCTTATATAGTGTAATACAGTATTTGACATCTGTGATACTGTTTATTTGAAAACCAACCATCAGCAAGGCTGCAGTCAGAAAGTGGTGACAGCCATCTTGGTACACCCCGTACTGCTCAGCAGCAAAATGATAGTCATAAAAGACAGACGACATTTTATGACACCCTCATTCGCATAGTTGCCAACTGTCCCGGATTTCCCGGGACATTCCCGGGATTTAGACTCCATTCCTGAATTTGTTGTGTCCCGGTAAATGTCCCGAGAAATCCAGTTCTTCACGGATTTTCGCCGCTGCTAGAGGTCCACGGCCGGCAGAGACATTGTCTCCGCCAGCAGCCATTTTAAAGAAGATCAGGAAGACGGCTGGGGGAGGCTAGACTGAGCTCCTGCGTCGCCACCCACCCTGCTCCGCCCCCCCATCCCACTGCCAGTCTGTTATGGAAAGGGGCGGGGGTTCTAGCCATGCGGCTAGCAGAGGGAGACAGTATACACTGTCTACTACACTAGGACAACTGAGGTGGCGGGGGGGCTCCGCCGGGGGCACCCGCGGGAGGGGGGGCTCCGCCGGGGGCACCAGCGGGAGGGGGGGCTCCGCCGGGGGCACCCGCTGGAGGGGGGGCTCCGCCGCTGGAGGGGGGGCTCCGCCGGGGGCACCCGCTGGAGGGGGGGCTCCACCGGGGGCACCTGATGCAAGGACGGACTCTGCTGGGGCACCTGATGCAAGGACGGACAGCTGGTGGCAGGCGACATGGCTAGTGACACGCTCAGGGATCCCACTGATTCTGCATTATGGTGAGTTGAATGATTTCATTTTATATTACAATGTAATAGAAATAATGCACTTCAATCATCCTGACACCATAACAACCATGGTACCGGGATGATTTCTATTCTAACTACAGCGCAACTCTATATGAACATTTGGTTTGTACACTGCTTACATTTGCGGGCAGGACTTTGCTTATGCACGGAGGGATGGGGCGCTATAAAAAAATGATCACTTTTATTGCCGACAAAGAATGTAAACATCCCTTACGCCAGCAACAGGTGGTGACAGGTCCTCTTTATGGAGGAGGATCTGGGGTCTAAAAGACTCTACTCCTCTCCACTCAGTACTCAAGATGGGTAATTTTGAAGACTTTTAGAATTAGTGCCATTGGCTGCTGAGTAAACCAGAAGTGACATTGCTTCTCGGTTTCTATATCGGAGACCTGATCAAAGCCAAATTTGGCTTTGGTCGGGTGCCGGTGGCTCAGGTCTCCCCGCACAGAGAGGCGGAAGGGAGGTCTCCTTTTAACAAAAGCTGGAGCAGCTGCAGTTATAACAAGAACGCTGAACGTTGGCTCTAGGGCTGGGTGACTCAGGTAGCAATCACTGTTACCTCCCACCTTTTTATAAGGTGCTAGAAAAGAGAAGAGGGATCTGCCTGGGGTAACTTGAGGAGCCTTGACCAATCCCAAAATTGGCAAATTGGCCTCCTTGAAATACCCAGGGGTCAGCCCAGCTAAGGAGGGAGTTGTCAGGTGGAAGAGCTGGAGTGAGAGTGTGGAGACTGTCAGGACCCACAAAGAGCGCCCCAGTCTGGGGGGGGGACCCTGGGCCGGGGCTCAGGTACATCCAGGAGCAGTGAAAAGATCTTGGAAGGAGAGGCACATGAGAGCAAGACAGCAGGAGAGAGCACTGCTAAGAGACTCCATGGAGGACAACTGGTCACAGGCAGGAGGGCTGGGATTGCAGTTTGAGATGGGTGCAGAATCAGAAGAGTGGACTGTGGGATGGGCAGTGGAAAGGTAATTGCAACCAGGCTGGCAGGGCCTTGAGGGCCATCTAGGATTGGTAGCTGAGCAGAGGACACTTAGCACCTGAACTATTTCTACACCACAGGGGCCCAACGTCCCTGCCCACAAAAGGCAGTTTGAGGCCTAGTGTCAGGCCTAACCAGGCGGTGCTAATCTGGGGGAGCAACGTCTGCAGCAAATGAAGTTCTGGAGGAGTGAGGGAATATGAGGTCTTAAGCAAGAGTGTGTGCCGGAGAGAAGACTGGAGTGTAAATACTGGAGTGTATATAGAAGTCCCAAGCAAGTTGCATCATTCCCCAAAGTAAAATCCCCTCAAAAAAAAACCAAAAAAAAACCAAAGCTTATGGACGGTTATGTCTGAGAGGGATGTCAGGCTGGGCAGGGTGACAGGTGAATCACAACATTCAGCAACCCCTACAGGGGCATGGCTACACAAGTGCAAACAAAGCCAACTAGAGCAATCTAGGATTAAAAACAAAGAAAAGCTGAGAAGACATTTTAGGTTTGAAAATCAGGTGAACTTTTATTTTAGCCATGTACAATGATTCCATATTATAAATAGTAGAGGACAGTCCTTAAAGTGATCAGAAAGAGGCGCTATCTTCATGCACATCACAGATCGAAATTGGGAAGGTAGTCCGGTAAAAATTGATGAAGACATCTTTGGGTTGATTGCCGTTCATCTTGACCTTGCTGGCAATACCAACACTGCTAGAAGTCCAGTTGCGCAAACGCAAACGCAGGCACTGAAAAAAAAAAAAAAAAAAGGAGCAATAAAAGGGTTGGAGATAAAACATTGATGAGCAATCCTTAAAGCATATTTCCACTTTGGCAGCCAAATTGCATTTTATATAAACAAGACTGCTCCGGTAAAGCAGCCAATCACTGTGCGTTGCCTATGCGATCTGCTCTGTTGGGACCAAACAGCATATACATAAGGGGGAAATCATTTGCAATGCATTCTACACTGCTCCAGGCTGGGCATATGAATGAGCAGCAAAGGGGAACTACACATCATTTGCATTCCATATCATCACTCTAGTAAAAGGAACGATTCACTAAGTGGGTTACATACGAACACTGCTCTGTTGGGACCACCAGGCCTGCAATCAATGGGAAATCATTTGCAACCACATTCTACACTGTTCCAAGGTGGGCATTAATGGGCAGCAAATAGGGAATTACCAGCTTTAGAAACAAAGCTACAGTGGGAGTTTTGGGAGGGGGGTCCTATCTAAATTCTGCACTCTTTTAAAGAGTTTAAGGAACGCATACATGCCGCAAGATGTACACCGAGTCGCATCTCCACACCCGCCGGGCATCGTCCCTACCAATAGGATTAGGGATTATACCCTGTCCAAATTACCCAACAACCAGCTTCCTGACACCAATACTCAAGACAATACACAGGTACTTGCAGACCGTCGTGAACTCTCAAACTTATTCCAATAAAGTAAATTTTGGGAAGATTAAACCCATTGTGTGGGAACGGCATGCGTCATACATTTTCCCCTTCAGGGATAAGGCATCCTGACTCCATACCTTAAGTCTAAACCAAGAATAGAGAGCGTTGATTTTGGCCTGGCCAAAGAATTTGTTGACTGTAATATGGTGCCCTCATACACCAACCAAGAAAAACTAAGAACCATTCCAAGATTAACACTCCGTATTCCCAGGAAGAAAGGATGAACAGTTATAAAGAGAATCCGCCATTCCCATTGTAAGCCATAGTTGAGTCTACACTACCTGCCAGGAAGCACGGGAGCAGTGGGCAAGGAGTCTGAATCAGATCTAGCCCCGGCCTTCTCGGAGGAGTGGGCACTCCTCCCCCAATCCAGCAAGGACTGAGATTGACCCAGTCCCCAAGCCCACCACTGCAGAACAGCCCGGCAACCAGTCCAGAGGCCCAACTACAACTCACAATAGGAATTTAAGACCGTCTTGCAACAGCTGACCCTTTACTTCCAGAGAGCGGGGAGGGCTCCCTGTAGACTTTCCCAAGAGGGATCAGAAACATACCTGCTCAGCCCTGAAGAAACCAACTCCTTGAAACCGATGACCTTCAGGGTAAGTACAAAGTTAATGAGGCAGGAGACTCGGGTGAAGCAGTGTTGCATTGCCCTGCCCTACTCCATCAAAGCTCCCGAACGCCACAATAACCCACAACCAAGGAGCAAGAGACTTCAGACTGAACAAGAAGTTCTGAGCCCAAAACTTAAGAGCTATGATAAAATTCATAACTCAGCTATAGACTATAGTGGTGAAATACATAGTAAAGCTTTGGGTCCACAAAAGTGAGTGGCTAAACCCAAGCAGCAAGTTATGATGAAAGCTCATAACTTCGCTATAGACCATCTACTTCCTAACTCGCTAACAAAAAAGTACATTAATTTTTGGGTCCACAAAATTGAGTGGTTAAACCCAAATAATGAATTATGATGAAAACTCATAACTCAGACAGATGATTGAGCTCTAGATTCTCTCTACTTCCTAACCCTGCATAACCAAGTATTCATTTTTGGGTCCACAAAGTTGTGTGGCTAACCCGAGCCATGGTACCTACCATATGCCAATACTGCAGGAGCAGAAAAGGGATCCATCTTACTTCGAGTGTTCATGGCCTTCCCATCTTGGCTTTGAGTGTTCCTGGCCTTCCAACTAGTCATGGAAAAGAAAATTTACAATGGAGTCATGCCTGCATATTCAGAGATAACGACATCTGAGGTCTAATCTCAACCATGTCATACAATACAGACTCACTGTGTACCCAAAATGCTTGCTGCATGGTTGTTCTGTTTAAACCTTGCGTCAATGTGTTCCAGGGTCACTTACCCCTGAATCTCAGAATGCACGAGTCCGTTTTTTACGTTCAACCAGCGGGTTAAATGAAAAAACAAAAATAAAAAAAAGGAACAGATTCCTCCATCCAAACACTATGTGGAAAGCCTCCCCGCTTCATTATTTTGACAATTTTGACAGCGGGGGGGGGGGGGGGGGAAGACCCCCTTGCTATGAGGCTGGGTTCACAGTGCATAGGTTCAGCTTTGAGGGGAACACAAACACACAAACACACAAACACACAAACACACTTTTTTCTGCAAAAATATGTGCATTAATAAGTTTTTGTTGTGTTTTTGCAGAAAAAAAAAAGTGCATTTTAAGAAGCCTTTTTTCCCTGCAAAATAAGTGTTCCCTTCACTTACATCCCGTGATCTTCCCAAGCTTCCTAGAAATCTCAAAAACAAAAGGTTAAACATTCTAGCAACTTTATAGGATGCTTACCAAATTACCAAACTTTAACAGCAATGTCTAGCCAGAGGCCAACCATCCCGCTCATCCTGATGATCTGCAATGATATAGGTAACATTAAACACAAGGAGGCCGATATGGGGCTTTAAGCCCCGCCCCCAAATATCAAATCATCAACTCAATCAATAAGGCATTGTAAAACAGCAACATGCTTTCATGGTTGACAAAAAATAAAGCATTCAGCAGTAAACATTTACACAATATTAAATATCAAATAGCATACTTTGGAAAAAAAATAAAAGAAAAAAAAAGAAAAAAAATTCCGAGCATTGCGTCTGAATGCTGCTCTGTTGGAACCACAAAGCCTGCAATCAATGGGAAATCTGCAACCACATTCTACACTGCTCCAAGGTGGGCATTACCAAGCTTTGTATACAAAGCTACAGGAGGGGGTCCTATCTAAAATCTACTCTATCAAATAAATCAAGGAACGCATACATGTCGCAAGATTTACACCGAGTCGCATCTCCACACCCGCCGGGCATCATACCTACCAATTTATTGAGGATTAGGGATTATACCCTGTCCAAAATTACCCAACAACCAGCTTCCTGACACCAATACTCAAGACAATACACAGGTACTTGCAGACCGTCGTGAACTCGCAGATTTATTCCAATAAAACTAAATTTTCGGAAAGATTAAACCCATTGTGTGGGAACAGCATGTGTCATACCTTTTCCCCTTCGGGGATAAGGCATCCTGACTCCATACCTCAAGTCTGAACCAAGAATAGGAAGCGTTGATTTTGGCCTGGCCGAAGCGTTTGTTGACTGTAATATGGTGCCCTCATACTCCAACCAAGAAAAACTAAGAACCATTCCAAAAGCGAGACTCCGTATTCCCAGGAAGAAAGGATGAACAGTTCTAAGAGAATCCGCCATTCCCATTGTAAGCCATAGTTAAACTTCTAGACTACCTGCCAGGAAGCACGGGAGCAGTGGGCAAGGAGTCTGAATCAGATCTAGCCCCGGCCTTCTCGGAGGAGTGGGCACTCCTCCCCCAATCCAGCAAGGACTGAGATTGACCCAGTCCCCAGGCCCACCACTGCAGAACAGCCCGGCAACTGGTCCAGAGGCCCAACTACAACCCACAATGGAAATTTAAGACCGTCTTGCAACAGCTGACCCTTTACTTCCAGAGAGCCGGGGGGGGCTCCCTGTAGACTTTCCCCAAGAGGGATCAGAAACATACCTGCTCAGCCCTGAAGAAACCAATGACCTTCAGGGTAAAGCACAAGACGCAAGTTAATGAGGCAGGAGACTCGGGTGAAGCAGTGTTGCATTGCCCTGCCCTACTCCATCAAAGCTCCTGAATGCCACAATAACCCACAACCAAGGAGCAAGAGACTTCAGACTGAACATCTCAGAGCCAAAAACTATAAATGGCATTGTATACAAAAAATGCTCAAGTGGGCTTTGGGAGGGGGTCCCATCTAAATTCTGCTCTAGCAATAAAAGGGCAGTTAGGCAATTATTTCTATGAATAAGGAATAGTTTTCATTGAAAACTTATTCCAGTAAAAATAACTGAGTCCCCTAATCACCTGAACCTGTCTATTCCTCTGGCAGAGACCGGCGGACCGGCGTGCGTGCACTCGCAGAGACCGGCGTGCGTGCACTCGCAGAGACCGGCGTGCGTGCACTCGCAGAGACCGGCGTGCGTGCACTCGCAGAGACCGGCGTGCGTGCACTCGCAGAGACCGGCGTGCGTGCACTCGCAGAGACCGGCGTGCGTGCACTCGCAGAGACCGGCGTGCGTGCACTCGCAGAGACCGGCGTGCGTGCACTCGCAGAGACCGGCGTGCGTGCACTCGCAGAGACCGGCGTGCGTGCACTCGCAGAGACCGGCGTGCGTGCACTCGCAGAGACCGGCGTGCGTGCACTCGCAGAGACCGGCGTGCGTGCACTCGCAGAGACCGGCGTGCGTGCACTCGCAGAGACCGGCGTGCGTGCACTCGCAGAGGACCGGCGTGCGTGCACTCGCAGAGACCGGCGTGCGTGCACTCGCAGAGACCGGCGTGCGTGCACTCGCAGAGACCGGCGTGCGTGCACTCGCAGAGACCGGCGTGCGTGCACTCGCAGAGACCGGCGTGCGTGCACTCGCAGAGACCGGCGTGCGTGCACTCGCAGAGACCGGCGTGCGTGCACTCGCAGAGACCGGCGTGCGTGCACTCGCAGAGACCGGCGTGCGTGCACTCGCAGAGACCGGCGTGCGTGCACTCGCAGAGACCGGCGTGCGTGCACTCGCAGAGACCGGCGTGCGTGCACTCGCAGAGACCGGCGTGCGTGCACTCGCAGAGACCGGCGTGCGTGCACTCGCAGAGACCGGCGTGCGTGCACTCGCAGAGACCGGCGTGCGTGCACTCGCAGAGACCGGCGTGCGTGCACTCGCAGAGACCGGCGTGCGTGCACTCGCAGAGACCGGCGTGCGTGCACTCGCAGAGACCGGCGTGCGTGCACTCGCAGAGACCGGCGTGCGTGCACTCGCAGAGACCGGCGTGCGTGCACTCGCAGAGACCGGCGTGCGTGCACTCGCAGAGACCGGCGTGCGTGCACTCGCAGAGACCGGCGTGCGTGCACTCGCAGAGACCGGCGTGCGTGCACTCGCAGAGACCGGCGTGCGTGCACTCGCAGAGACCGGCGTGCGTGCACTCGCAGAGACCGGCGTGCGTGCACTCGCAGAGACCGGCGTGCGTGCACTCGCAGAGACCGGCGTGCGTGCACTCGCAGAGACCGGCGTGCGTGCACTCGCAGAGACCGGCGTGCGTGCCCTCGCAGAGACCGGCGTGCGTGCCCTCGCAGAGACCGGCGTGCGTGCCCTCGCAGAGACCGGCGTGCGTGCCCTCGCAGAGACCGGCGTGCGTGCCCTCGCAGAGACCGGCGTGCGTGCCCTCGCAGAGACCGGCGTGCGTGCCTCGCAGAGACCGGCGTGCGTGCCACAATAACCCACAACCCAAGGAGCAAGAGACTTCAGACTGAACAAGAAGTTCTGAGCCCAAAACTTAAGAGCTATGATAAAATTCATAACTCAGCTATAGACTATAGTGGGGAAATGCATAGTAAAGCTTTGGGTCCACAAAACTTAGTGCCTAAACCCAAGCAGCAAGTTATGAGGAAAGCTCATAACTCCGCTATAGACCATCTACTTCCTAACTCCTAAGAAAACTAAGTAGATTCATTTTTGGGTCCACAAATTGAGTGGTTAAACCCCAAGCAATGAGTTATGATGAAAACTCATAACTCAGAGAGAATCTATATAGCTCAATCATCCCGTCTACTTCCTAATCCTGCATAACCAAGTATGCATTTTGGGTCCACAAAATTGTGTGGCTAACCCAAGCCATGGTACCTACCGAATGCTAATACTGCAGGAGCAGAAAAGGGATTCCATCATGCTTTGAGTGTTCATGGCCTTCCCATATTGGCTTTGAGTGTTCATGGCCTTCCCATCTTGGCTTTGAGTGTTCATGGCCTTCCAACTAGTTACGGAAAAAAAATAAAATTACAATGGAGTCATGCCTGCTTATTCAGAGATAATGAAATCTGAGGTCTAAACCATGTCATGCAATACAGACATTCACTGTAAACCTAAAATGGTTTGTTCTGGTTAAACCTGGCTTCAATGTGTTCCAGGGTCACAAAATATCCTCATATCAAGATATCGTACTTAAAGCTTAATACACACATAAAAGTTTTCACTTAAAGGTCCCACAGATTACAGCATTTATAGACTGAACTTGATACATACCTCTCAGTTTCCTCTCAGACAGCACAGTGTTGCCATACTTCAGCCTTGATGGTCATCTCACCAGCTACAATATAAAATGTAAGCCTTAGAATTACATGAAAACATAAGCGGCAAAAACTGCCGAATACGGCGTTGGTTGGAACGCACAGAAAATTGACTATTTTCCCCACAACATCCCCATCTTGTTTTAGAGGTTGCTTATCCACAGGATCATTCTCTCACATCTTTTGGGATTGTGAGAAAGTCTCAAATATATGGAAACTAGAAAAATTTGCTTCTAAAATCTCCGATAACAAAATTCGACTCACTCCCCAAAACTGCCTATTCTTCTCAATCCCTGGGCTACCTATACACCAAATGAGACTTATCCATACAATATGTGTAGCAATACACTGGTTGATCGCATATCATTGGAAATCACCAACGATACGTCTAAGACATTTGAAAACTAGAATTAATAATATAAATCTCATGGAAAAAATATTTCACAGTACACAATACGTATCATTTATACGATAAAAAATGGAACCCATGGTTTAACCACTCCAATCATTTCTTCAATTCAGAATAATGATACCTCTCAGACTTCAATAAAGATGATATTTTACAATACTAAAGCTATATTACTAACTAACATTTAATAAAAATTTCTTTCAAATATTGAATACATTATGACAATATAACACATTTGTAATTTTCTTTAATATACTCTCATGACATATGAGAACAACTTTTTTGTACCAATGTTTTTACACTCAATAAAAGTTTGTAAACTCAAATTGACAAATTAAAACCGTGTGAAGTTAGCCAGATTGTTGAAGTGTTTTGCCATTTTGTGGGAGCGGCAAGTGTCATGACCCTTTCCCCCCCATAAGGAGAGAAGGATTCTGACCCAATACCTGAAGTCTGACCCAAGAATAGAGAGCATTGATTTTGGCCTGGTCAAAGAATTTGTTGACTGTAATATGGTGCCCTCATACTCCAACCAAGAAAAACTAAGAACCATTCCAAAAGCAACACTCCGTATTCCCAGGAAGAAAGGATGAACAGTTCTAAGAGAATCCGCCATTCCCATTGTAAGCCATAGTTAAGCTTCTAGACTACCTGCCAGGAAGCACGGGAGCAGTGGGCAAGGAGTCTGAATCAGATCTAGCCCCGGCCTTCTCGGAGAAGTGGGCACACCTCCCCCAATCCAGCAAGGACTGAGATTGACCCAGTCCCCAAGCCCACCACTGCAGAACAGCCCGGCAACCAGTCCAGAGGCCCAACTACAACCCACAGTGGAAATTTTGGACAGTCCTGGAACAGCTGACCCTTTACTTCCAGAGAGAGAGCATTGCCCGAGCTCTCCGTAGACTCCCCCAAGAGGGAACAGAGAGTGAAATCCATGGCCCTGCCTGTATCTCTTCACAGAGAAAGAGCTCCTGAGAAACCGGAACCTTCTTGGAGAGCTGAAGAAAGATGTGAATGAAGGAGCCAACCAAGCTCTCCGGGAGGACAGGGCAGGGCCTGCAACACTGTCGACACCGAATTACAGGGAGGGCTCGCTCACCCCATCCACACCCCCAGGGGCTCAGTCACTGCCAGACACTTCCAGCCGAACCACAACACCTCACTTCTAGACCCCCAAGAACCTGGTCACCACCAAATCGTGTGGTTCAACCCAAGTCCTGAGTCACGATAAAAGATCATAACTCAGTTTGGCAATGAAAGAAGTCGGGTCCACAAAAACATGTGGCTGAACCCAAAACTCGAGTTATGATAAAAGCTCATAAACTCGTCCTGCGTTTTTTGAAACTTACCATTTGCTGAAGCTGCAGGGCCACCGAAGGAAGGTCCACATTGCTTTGACCTTTTTGTTTCCTAGAAAATTGAAGGACATCATAAAATGAACGATGGGGGTCAATTCCACCGAAATCTAATAAACCAAAATAAATACCATAAACCCCACCAAGAAATCTGGAATCTAGCATTACCGACCTACCGAAAGGGCTTCCTAAATCACTTACCCCCCAGAAAAGTGTCCATATTGGGAAATGCCCAAATCTGTAAACTTGTCTGGGGTTAAAGAACAGCACGACGGCAAACTTGTCATCCACCAAAACATTCCAGGACTATAGCAACACCCCTCCCCCCTCCGAGTAATTACCCACCACTACAGCCCCACTTTACCCAACCATATAAGAACAGACATTTGGAGGGAAAATTGCCCGTAGCCGCCATTTATTAACATATAACCAATAAAAACACATTCCTTTAACGCAGGGGGAGGCAACCTGGGGGGCCCACCAGCTGTTGCAGAACTACAAGTCCCAGCATGCCTCTGGGAGACAGACAGCAGTGATACCACTACAGGGCGGTCAGCAAAGGGTTAAACAGTTGGCAGTATCAATGAATATGCAAGAAAAAGGAAAATATTCCGATGAGCTTTTAGTTTAGAGCAGGGCGGGGATTTCATGTGGATATAAAGTACAGCATATATAAGCACAAAATGCATTACAAAATTAGTCAAATACAATAAAATACAAATGAACTAAAAAGACAATACAAAAGCATGTAAATGTACAACAAGTGTGGCTGCAGAAACGCAGAGCGAGCGCAGAGATTGTGGTGGTCGGGGGGGGTCACATCTATGGGGGCTCCACTTTTCAGGCACACTTTGCAGTGGCTTTTTTACATTTTAAACCCTCGTTTATTATGTGTTTTTGCAGAGAGTTTTCAGGCATTTTGCTTTTTTCCTTTAAAACTCCTGTATATAGCAAGGGGGGGGGAGGGTACCAAGGAGCTGTATATAGCAGGGGGGGTTACCAAGGAGCTGTATATAGCAGGGGGGGGGTTACCAAGGAGCTGTATATAGCAGGGGGGGGTTACCAAGGAGCTGTATATAGCAGGGGGGGGGTTACCAAGGAGCTGTATATAGCAGGGGGGGGTTACCAAGGAGCTGTATATAGCAGGGGGGGGGTTACCAAGGAGCTGTATATAGCAGGGGGGGGTTACCAAGGAGCTGTATATAGCAGGGGGGGGTTACCAAGGAGCTGTATATAGCAGGGGGGGGGTTACCAAGGAGCTGTATATAGCAGGGGGGGGTTACCAAGGAGCTGTATATAGCAGGGGGGGGTTACCAAGGAGCTGTATATAGCAGGGGGGGGTTACCAAGGAGCTGTATATAGCAGGGGGGGGTTACCAAGGAGCTGTATATAGCAGGGGGGGGTTACCAAGGAGCTGTATATAGCAGGGGGGGTTACCAAGGAGCTGTATATAGCAGGGGGGGTTACCAAGGAGCTGTATATAGCAGGGGGGGGTTACCAAGGAGCTGTATATAGCAGGGGGGGGTTACCAAGGAGCTGTATATAGCAGGAGGGGGGTTACCAAGGAGCTGCATATAGCAGGAGGGGGGTTACCAAGGAGCTGTATATAGCAGGGGGGGGTTACCAAGGAGCTGTATATAGCAGGGGGGGTTACCAAGGAGCTGTATATAGCAGGGGGGATTACCAAGGAGCTGTATATAGCAGGGGGGGGGGGTTACCAAGGAGCTGTATATAGCAGGGGGGGGGTTACCAAGGAGCTGTATATAGCAGGGGGGGGGGTTACCAAGGAGCTGTATATAGCAGGGGGGGGTTACCAAGGAGCTGTATATAGCAGGGGGGGGTTACCAAGGAGCTGTATATAGCAGGGGGGGGGTTACCAAGGAGCTGTATATAGCAGGGGGGGGGTTACCAAGGAGCTGTATATAGCAGGGGGGGGTTACCAAGGAGCTGTATATAGCAGGGGGGGGTTACCAAGGAGCTGTATATAGCAGGGGGGGTTACCAAGGAGCTGTATATAGCAGGGGGGGTTACCAAGAAGCTGGATATAGCAGGGGGGTTACCAAGAAGCTGGATATAGCAGGGGGGGGGGGGGTTTACCAAGAAGCTGGATATAGCAGGGGGGGTTACCAAGAAGCTGGATATAGCAGGGGGGGGTTACCAAGAAGCTGGATATAGCAGGGGGGGGTTACCAAGAAGCTGGATATAGCAGGGGGGGGTTACCAAGAAGCTGGATATAGCAGGGGGGGGTTACCAAGAAGCTGGATATAGCAGGGGGGGGTTACCAAGAAGCTGGATATAGCAGGGGGGGGTTACCAAGAAGCTGGATATAGCAGGGGGGGGGTTACCAAGAAGCTGGATATAGCAGGGGGGGGTTACCAAGAAGCTGGATATAGCAGGGGGGGGTTACCAAGAAGCTGGATATAGCAGGGGGGGTTACCAAGAAGCTGTATATAGCAGGGGGGGGTTCCCAAGGAGCTGTATATAGCAGGGGGGGTTACCAAGGAGCTGTATATAGCAGGGGGGGTTACCAAGGAGCTGTATATAGCAGGGGGGGTTACCAAGGAGCTGTATATAGCAGGGGGGGTTACCAAGGAGCTGTATATAGCAGGGGGGGGTACCAAGGAGCTGTATATAGCAGGGGGGGGTACCAAGGAGCTGTATATAGCAGGGGGGGCTACCAAGGAGCTGTATATAGCAGGGGGGGCTACCAAGGAGCTGTATATAGCGGGGGGGGGGGTTACCAAGGAGCTGTATATAGCAGGGGGGGTTACCAAGGAGCTGTATATAGCAGGGGGGGGTTACCAAGGAGCTGTATATAGCGGGGGGGGGGGGTTACCAAGGAGCTGTATATAGCGGGGGGGGGGGGTTACCAAGGAGCTGTATATAGCGGGGGGGGGGGTTACCAAGGAGCTGTATATAGCAGGGGGGGTTACCAAGGAGCTGTATATAGCGGGGGGGGGTTACCAAGGAGCTGTATATAGCGGGGGGGGGTTACCAAGGAGCTGTATATAGCAGGGGGGGGGGGTTACCAAGGAGCTGTATATAGCAGGGGGGGGGGGGTTACCAAGGAGCTGTATATAGCGGGGGGGAGGTTACCAAGGAGCTGTATATAGCAGGGGGGGTTACCAAGGAGCTGTATATAGCAGGGGGGGTTACCAAGGAGCTGTATATAGCAGGGGGGGTTACCAAGGAGCTGTATATAGCGGGGGGGGTTACCAAGGAGCTGTATATAGCGGGGGGGGGGGGGGGGTTACCAAGGAGCTGTATATAGCAGGGGGGGGGTTACCAAGGAGCTGTATATAGCGGGGGGGTTACCAAGGAGCTGTATATAGCAGGGGGGGTTACCAAGGAGCTGTATATAGCAGGGGGGGTTACCAAGGAGCTGTATATAGCAGGGGGGTTACCAAGGAGCTGTATATAGCGGGGGGGTTACCAAGGAGCTGTATATAGCGGGGGGGGGGGTTACCAAGGAGCTGTATATAGCGGGGGGGGGGGTTACCAAGGAGCTGTATATAGCGGGGGGGGGGGTTACCAAGGAGCTGTATATAGCAGGGGGGGTTACCAAGGAGCTGTATATAGCAGGGGGGGTTACCAAGGAGCTGTATATAGCGGGGGGGGTTACCAAGGAGCTGTATATAGCGGGGGGGGGGGGGTTACCAAGGAGCTGTATATAGCAGGGGGGGGGGGTTACCAAGGAGCTGTATATAGCAGGGGGGGTTACCAAGGAGCTGTATATAGCGGGGGGGTTACCAAGGAGCTGTATATAGCGGGGGGGTTACCAAGGAGCTGTATATAGCAGGGGGGTTACCAAGGAGCTGTATATAGCAGGGGGGGTTACCAAGGAGCTGTATATAGCAGGGGGGGTTACCAAGGAGCTGTATATAGCGGGGGGGTTACCAAGGAGCTGTATATAGCGGGGGGGTTACCAAGAAGCTGTATATAGGGGGGGGTTACCAAGGAGCTGTATATAGCGGGGGGGGGGGGGTTACCAAGGAGCTGTATATAGCGGGGGGGGGGGGGGGGGGGGTTACCAAGGAGCTGTATATAGCAGGGGGGTTACCAAGGAGCTGTATATAGCGGGGGGGTTACCAAGGAGCTGTATATAGCGGGGGGGTTACCAAGGAGCTGTATATAGCGGGGGGGGGTGTTACCAAGGAGCTGTATATAGCGGGGGGGGGGTTACCAAGGAGCTGTATATAGCGGGGGGGGGGGGGGGTTACCAAGAAGCTGTATATAGGGGGGGTTACCAAGGAGCTGTATATAGCGGGGGGGGGTTACCAAGGAGCTGTATATAGCGGGGGGGGGGTTACCAAGGAGCTGTATATAGCAGGGGGGGTTACCAAGGAGCTGTATATAGCAGGGGGGGTTACCAAGGAGCTGTATATAGCAGGGGGGGTTACCAAGGAGCTGTATATAGCAGGGGGGGTTACCAAGGAGCTGTATATAGCAGGGGGGGTTACCAAGGAGCTGTATATAGCAGGGGGGTTACCAAGGAGCTGCATATAGCGGGGGGGGGGGTTACCAAGAAGCTGTATATAGGGGGGGTTACCAAGGAGCTGTATATAGCGGGGGGGGGGGGGGGGTTACCAAGAAGCTGTATATAGGGGGGGTTACCAAGGAGCTGTATATAGCAGGGGGGGGGGGGGTTACCAAGAAGCTGTATATAGCAGGGGGGGGGGGGGGGGGGTTACCAAGAAGCTGTATATAGGGGGGGTTACCAAGGAGCTGTATATAGCAGGGGGGGGGGGGTTACCAAGGAGCTGTATATAGCAGGGGGGGGGGGGTTACCAAGAAGCTGTATATAGCAGGGGGGGTTACCAAGGAGCTGTATATAGCGGGGGGGGGTTACCAAGGAGCTGTATATAGCGGGGGGGGGGGGGGGGTTACCAAGAAGCTGTATATAGGGGGGGTTACCAAGGAGCTGTATATAGCAGGGGGGGGGGGTTACCAAGAAGCTGTATATAGGGGGGGTTACCAAGGAGCTGTATATAGCGGGGGGGTTACCAAGAAGCTGTATATAGCAGGGGGGGTTACCAAGGAGCTGTATATAGCGGGGGGGGGTTACCAAGGAGCTGTATATAGCGGGGGGGGGGGGGTTACCAAGAAGCTGTATATAGGGGGGGTTACCAAGGAGCTGTATATAGCAGGGGGGGGGTCATGCTTGCCATCGATCGCCAGTGGCAGAGGGGGGAGGGGGAGTCTCCTGGTCACCAGCAGTGATAAGAGGAATGGACGCTTCCCATTGGTCGGCAGTGGATCGGGTTTCTCATGGACTCCTCTTGAACACAAAGCATTGAGGTCGCCCCAGCAGAACAATTCATAGGAAATCTCAGAAGGTTCCACATTCGGATTGGAACATTTAAACAAAGTGCAGGTAAAAAACACAACCCAGAGCTTCCAACCCCACATTGTACCCTCATCAGACGTCACTTACCAAACCGACATGGCGGCGAGTCACGTGCTCCACGTGGAGGACAGCAGGGAGGGCGGCTCCACAAGTGGGCGGATTTATATGGAAAGCAGACTTTTTTTTTTTTCATCCAACTTTATTCAGTGACAGAACCAACCTGACAAATCTAACAAACTCTCATAACTCTTTTTTTTTCCTTCTGCAGTCAGAGTTGGGCGGGTCGCTGTTCCCGGAGAGTTGCCGATAAGAGGAAAGGAAGAAAAAAACAAACAAACAAGCTGCACGCTGATTGGTGGACTAGAGAAGGTCAGCTGACACAGCCACGCCCTCTTCCTCTTTAACTCCTGAAGTGCTGATTTTTGCATCAATTTGCCTAATAAGGTTGTTATTTGATGGTTTATGGAAGAAAAAAAAAATTTTTTCTTCTCTTTTATTCTTATTCTTTTATTTATTATTTTTGTCACTTTTATTCAGTAAAAATTCAGCAACCAAATTAGACAAATAAGTTTTATTCAGTAATGCGGAGCGCATTCCGGGGCCGTTCACATCGCTGTGTTATGAGACGCACATCGCCTTTTTACTGCGATTTTTTTGTTTTAAAATTCAACCCAACGCTTTATGCGTTCTTCATGCGTTTTCTCCTCCATGGTCGCCCTGGGGGGGAGGGGGAATGGACATGTGACTCCAAAAGCGCACTAAAAAAAAAGCGTGTTGCTTTTTTTTTTCGTTGCCGTTAACATTGACTAAGATAGAACGGAGGAAGATGGATTTTTTTGGTGCGTTTTTCACAAAACGCACTAAAGACGCAGAGCACATGGGACTTTTCACAAGGACAGCCCGCAGGTTCACATCTGATCGGTGGCGGTGCGTCCATTAGGGGCGCTCGGGGCTCCGCCCCCTCTCTCCACCCACCCCCTCTGTGTACTATGGACAGATTCATTGCATTGCATTAATCTATCCACGGCCGCTGTACCCACCCCCATTCAGGCGTCCGAATTACAGCGGCGGAGGGGGGGGGTGTTTTTGAAGCACCTGATTGGAGCCATAGGCTCTAATAGGGGTCGAAAAAGGTAACAAAGCACCGGGCTCGCAGTGCACCCATGTGTGTTAGCAAAGCAAATGAATATTTGCTTTGCTAACACAGAACCGCCTCTCAGCCAATCAGGAGGCTCGGATGTAATACCGGGCACCTGATTGGCTTGGCTCGGATTGGCTGAAGCTAGAGGCGAGCTCATTGGCCGCCTAGCAAAGCAGGAAGCAGACACGCACGGAGGACGCATGGAGGACACGGAGCCATCGCCGCGCTACCCGTCCCACACCGCCAGTCCTGCTGCCTGCACAGTTGGCTGCATATGATGGGCACAGGTGGCTGCTTTTGCTGGGCACATAATCTGCATATGATGGGCACAGTGGCTGCATTTGCTGGACACAGAGTCCATAGTTGCCAACAGTCCCGATTTAGGAGGACAGACTCTGCTGGGGACACCTGATACGAGGACAGACTCTGCTGGGGACACCTGATGCAAGGACAGACTCTGCTGGGGGCACCTGATGCAAGGACGGACTCTGCTAGGGGCACCTGATGCAAGGATGGACTCTGCTTGTGGCAGAAGACGTGGCTAGTGACACGCTCAGGGATCCCACTGATTTGGCATTATGGTGAGTTGAATGATTTCATTTTATATTACAATGTAATAATAGAAATAATGCGCTTCAATCACCCTGACACCATAACAATCATGGTGCCGGGATGATTGAAGCGTTAACACCAGGTGTTTGGAGTATCTTTATCTGCTGATTGTTAAACTTTCTAGAATACACATATTTCTATTGTTGTATAGGATCTGGGGCTGCTGTCCCTCCATCCCTCTGCCCCCCTTTCCCTCTCCATCCCTCATTCATCTCAGACTCTAACCACACCCCCTTTGAGCCACGCCCATTTAAGCCACACCCACTATTTCACTTAAACCACGACCACTTCGCGCGCCGCAGGTTTGTTTTTTATTGCTAAGTCACACCTACAAACGAATGCCACGCCCCCTAATTATTGTACAGCTCCGCCTACAGCCAAAAAAGTGTCCCACATTTTTTTTTGCAATGTTAGCAACTATGCATTCCGTTGCGTTGATGTACTGTATTTCACTATATGTAAGCTGAGTTTACTGCTAAAATAAGTGTGACATTCAAGACTTGCTTGGGTGTAACAAGATGTCCGCTGCTGACTTCGTGTTCTGTCAGAATAAGAAACCTATTGGAACGCATAGCGGCCATTATGGAACGCATTGCGCATGTGCAGTAAGCAATTATTGTTGGTAACGTCACTTCCGTTACCAAATCTGACGGGTCACCTAATCTGAATCGGCAACCCGTCAGATGAGGTAACGGAAGTGACGTTCCGTCGCTACACTGCGACGGCCATCTTGGTTAGAGTTGCCCCCTCATCCCTTTAAAACCGAACACATAATAATTACACAGGTTCTGAGGCTAATTTAATGCTGATAAGTGAGTTTAATCACCACCCTAATCTGCCTCAGAACCTGTGTAATTAATATGTGTTCGGTTTTAATGGGATGAGGTGGCAACTCTAATCTTGGTACGCCCCGCACTCGGCCGCAGTAAGCCTGCAGTCAGAAGGCGGCAGCGGACATCTTTTTACACCCACCCAAGTCTTGCATTTCACATTTATTTTTACCAGTAAACTGAGCTTATATAGTGAAATACAGGATTTTGAAATCAGTCAGACTGTTTTGATGTTGAATTTTAAAAGCAGCGATGTTCTGTCAGATTAGTAAACCTCCAAGATCAGCAGGCTTGCCGCTGCTTTTAATCACTTAAGGACCGAGCCTTTTTTTGAGATGTGTTGTTTACAAGATAAAAACATTTTTTTTTGCTCGAAAATTACTTAGAACTCCCAAACATTATACTTTTTTTTTTCTAACACCCTAGAGAATAAAATGGCGGTTGTTGCAATACTTTCAGTCACACCGTATTTGCGCAGCGGTCTTACAAGCGCACTTTTTTTGGAAACAATACACTTTTTTAAATTAAATAATAAGACAAAATTAAAGTTAGTCCATTTTTTTTATATTGTGAAAGATAATGTTATGATGAGTAAATTGATACCCAACTTGTCGCGCTTCAAAATTGCACCCGCTCGTGGGAATGGCGACAAACTTTTACCCTTAAATCTCTCCATAGGTGACGTTTAAAAAAAATTCTGCAGGTTGCATGTTTTAAGTTACAGAGGAGTTCTAGGGCTAGAATTATTGCTCTCGCTCTACCGATCGCGGCGATACCTCACATGTGTGGTTTGAACAACGTTTTCATATGCGGGCGCTGCTCAAGTATGCGTTCGCTTCTGCACGCAAGCTCGGCAGGACGGGGCGCGTTTAAAATTTTAATTTTTTTTTTTCTTATTTATTTTCCCTTTTTGTTTTTTATTTTTACACTGTTTTTTTAAAAAACAAAATTCTGTCACTTTTATTCCTATTACAAGGAATGTAAACATCCCTTGTAATAGAAAAAAAGCATGACAGGACCTCTTAAATATGAGATGTGGGGTCAAAAAGACCTCACATCTCATATTTACACTAAAATGCAATCAAAAAATAAAAAATAAAAAATTTGTCATTTAAAAAAAAAAAAAAATGTCCCTTTAAGAGCTATGGGCGGAAGTGACGTTTTGACTTCGCTTCCGCCCTGCAATGTTATGGAGACGGGTGGGGGCCATCTTCCCCTCACTCGTCTCCATGCCCAGCAAGGGTGCAAATCCGATCGCCTTCCGCCGCTGCCGACGGCTCCGGTAGGCGGCGGAGGGCACCGGAGCGCGGTGGGAGGGGGGGGGGGGATTTCAGTATATAAGCTCAGTTTACTGGTAAAAAATACATGTGAAATACAAGACTTGGGTGTAAAAAGATGTCCGCTGCCGCCTTCTGACTGCAGGCCTACTGCGGACCAGTGCGGGGTGTAGCAAGATGGCTGCCACAGTGTTGGGATGGAACGTCACTTCCGTCACCTAAACGCATAGCGCATGTGCAGTAAGTATAGTGGCTTCCCCCTGTTGTCTCCCAAGTCCCGCCTGTCAAAACGATTGTTTGCTAGTTTCCTAGTATCCTAGCAACCAATAAGGTGCTTGGAGGACTCCATTCATAGGAGGAAGTTGTCCTCCTTCAGAGCTCCTCCCCCTCACGTGACGTACTTCCTGCCTTCTTACTGACTACGGAAGGGGCAGAAGGGAGGGGACTTGGTGTGTGGACCGGCCGGGAGTATGAAGGGACCTGTGTGGATCGGGACATTGCTGATGATGTGAGTGAGGGTCCTGAGGGGGAAGGGTCTTCCCTGTACACAGAGGAGGGGGAGGGGACAGGGATCACACTGAATCGGTGTACATAGCCCCCAACTGTCCCAGATTTCGAGGGACTGTCCCTCATTTGGAGCAATGACCCCAGGGGCGGACTGACCATTCGGTCACTCGGTCGCCGACCGAGGGCCCGCCGTCAGGAGGGGCCCCATGAGTGGCTCAGTCAGCAGCAGAAAAAAGCCGCCCGCCGCACCGCACGAAAACCCCGTCCTCCTGTCCTGGATTATTATTGCTCCCAGCGCCGCTGCCGAGCAGGGCTCGGCTTAGGCTGAGAGAGGCTCTGTCAGCAGGGAGGGGCGGGACAGGGAGCTCCACTGACGCTCTGACCCTGCCCTGCCACGCCCCTCCCCATGAAGTCTGAGTCTGTATCTAATTAGAGCGTCTCTCCTGCACTTTTGAGAGCTCCGCTCTGGACCACAAAAGCCCCGCCCCTTAACATCGAAAGCTCCGCCCCCTACCGCAGAAAGCTCCGCCCCCTATCGCCGAAAGCCCCGCCCCTATCGCCGAAAGCCCCACCCCCTACCGCAGAAAGCCCCGCCCCCGGACCTCTGAGAGCGGGAGGTGAGCCCGACTGGTCAGGTAGGTCCTTCTGCCTACCGTATATACCTGAACTGTAGACTCCTTTTTTTTGCTAAACCATCCCTGGAAATGTTGTTTACCCCCCTGTAAAGCTGTGCATTGCTGAAAGTTTAAAATTTAAAACTGGCTACCTGGTTATTTCCTATAGTCGCATCCCCAGTCTCTGGTTATTTCCTATAGTCGCATCCCCAGTCTCTGGTTACTTCCTGTAGTCGCATTCGCAGTCTCTGGTTATTTCCTGTAGTCGCATCCCCAGTCTCTGATTATTTCCTGTAGTCGCATTCGCAGTCTCTGGTTATTTCCTGTAGTCGCATTCGCAGTCTCTGGTTATTTCCTGTAGTCGCATTCGCAGTCTGGTTACTTCCTGTAGTCGCATTCGCAGTCTCTGGTTATCTCCTATAGTCGCATTCGCAGTCTGGTTACTTCCTGTAGTCGCATTCGCAGTCTCTGGTTATCTCCTGTAGTCGCATTCGCAGTCTGGTTACTTCCTGTAGTCGCATTCGCAGTCTCTGGTTACTTCCTGTAGTCGCATTCGCAGTCTCTGGTTACTTCCTGTAGTCGCATTCGCAGTCTGGTTACTTCCTGTAGTCGCATTCGCAGTCTCTGGTTACTTCCTGTAGTCGCATTCGCAGTCTCTGGTTACTTCCTGTAGTCGCATTCGCAGTCTGGTTATTTCCTGTAGTCGCATCCCCAGTCTCTGATTATTTCCTATAGTCGCATTCGCAGTCTGGTTATTTCCTGTAGTCGCATTCGCAGTCTCTGGTTATTTCCTGTAGTCGCATTCGCAGTCTGGTTACTTCCTGTAGTCGCATTCGCAGTCTCTGGTTATTTCCTGTAGTCGCATTCGCAGTCTGGTTATTTCCTGTAGTCGCATTCGCAGTCTGTTTATTTCCTGTAGTCGCATTCGCAGTCTCTGGTTAGTTCCTGTAGTCGCATTCGCAGTCTGGTTATTTCCTGTAGTCGCATTCGCAGTCTCTGGTTATTTCCTGTAGTCGCATTCGCAGTCTGGTTACTTCCTGTAGTCGCATTCGCAGTCTCTGGTTATCTCCTGTAGTCGCATTCGCAGTCTGGTTATTTCCTGTAGTCGCATTCGCAGTCTCTGGTTATTTCCTGTAGTCGCATTCACAGTCTCTGGTTACTTCCTTTAGTCGCATTCACAGTCTGGTCATCTCCTATAGTCGCATTCGCAGTCCTGTAGTTGCATTCGCAGTCTCTGGTTATCTCCTGTAGTCGAATTCTCAGTCTGGTTATTTCCTGTAGTCGCATTCACAGTCTGGTCATCTCCTATAGTCGCATTCGCAGTCCTGTAGTTGCATTCGCAGTCTCTGGTTATCTCCTATAGTCGCATTCGCAGTCTGGTTACTTCCTGTAGTCGCATTCGCAGTCTGGTTATTTCCTGTAGTCGCATTCGCAGTCTCTGGTTAGTTCCTGTAGTCGCATTCGCAGTCTGGTTATTTCCTGTAGTCGCATTCGCAGTCTGGTCATCTCCTATAGGCGCATTCGAAGTCTGGTCATCTCCTATAGTCGCATTCGCAGTCTGGTTATTTCCTGTAGTCGCATTCGCAGTCTCTGGTTATCTCCTGTAGTCGCATTCGCAGTCTCTGGTTATCTCCTGTAGTCGCATTCGCAGTCTCTGGTTATCTCCTGTAGTCGCATTCGCAGTCTCTGGTTATCTCCTGTAGTCGCATTCGCAGTCTCTGGTTATTTCCTGTAGTCGCATTTGCAGTCTCTGGTTATCTCCTGTAGTCGCATTCGCAGTCTGGTTATTTCCTGTAGTTGCATTCGCAGTCCTGTAGTTGCATTCGCAGTCTGGTTATTTCCTGTAGTCGCATTCGCAGTCTCTGGTTACTTCCTTTAGTCGCATTCACAGTCTGGTTATCTCCTATAGTCGCATTCGCAGTCTGGTTATTTCCTGTAGTTGCATTCGCAGTCTCTGGTTACTTCCTTTAGTCGCATTCACAGTCTGGTTATCTCCTATAGTCGCATTCGCAGTCTGGTTATTTCCTGTAGTTGCATTCGCAGTCCTGTAGTTGCATTCACAGTCTGGTTATCTCCTGTAGTTGCATTCGCAGTCTTTGGTTATTTCCTGTAGTCACATTCGCAGTCTGGTTACTTCCTGTAGTCGCATTCGCAGTCTCTGGTTACTTCCTTTAGTCGCATTCACAGTCTGGTCATCCGCTATAGTCGCATTTGCAGTCCTGTAGTTGCATTCACAGTCTGGTTATCTCCTGTAGTCGCATTCGCAGTCTGGTTATTTCCTGTAGTCGCATTCACAGTCTGGTCATCTCCTATAGTCGCATTCACAGTCCTGTAGTTGCATTCGCATTCTCTGGTTATCTCCTGTAGTCGCATTCGCAGTCCGGTTATTTCCTGTAGTCGCATCCCCAGTCTCTGGTTATCTCCTGTAGTCGCTTTCGCAGTCCGGTTATTTCCTGTAGTCGCATTCACAGTCTCTGGTTATCTCCTGTAGTCGCTTTCGCAGTCCGGTTATTTCCTGTAGTCGCATTCACAGTCTCTGGTTACTTCCTGTAGTCGCATTCGCAGTCTCTTTTTATCTCCTGTAGTCATTTATGATATCTATGGCTATGCATATTTATTGAATCCATATTGAGCACTATATTTGATTGGCTGTTTGCTTCTGCTTAGGCCTGGCACACACGCACAATCGCACATGATGATGACTTCATCATTATGTGCGTGATTGTGATTGTGCGTGTGTGCCAAGCAGAAGCAGCCAATCAAATATAGTGCTCAATATGGATTCAATAAATATTGGGAAGAATGTTCCTTACATTGGTGGTCAGTGGGAAGAATGTTCCTTACATTGGTGGTCAGTGGGAAGAATGTTCCTTACATTGGTGATCAGTGGGAAGAATGTTCCTTACATTGGTGATCAGTGGGAAGAATGTTCCTTACATTGGTGATCAGTGAGAAGAATGATCCTTACATTGGTGGTCAGTGGGAAGAATGATCCTTACATTGATGGTCAGTGGGAAGAATGTTCCTTACATTGGTGGTCAGTGGGAAGAATGTTCTTTACATTGGTGGTCAGTGGGAAGAATGTTCCTTACATTGGTGGTCAGTGGGAAGAATGTTCCTTACATTGGTGGTCAGTGGGAAGAATGTTCCTTACATTGGTGATCAGTGAGAAGAATGTTCCTTACATTGGTGATCAGTGGGAAGAATGTCCCTTACATTGGTGATCAGTGAGAAGAATGATCCTTACATTGGTGGTCAGTGGGAAGAATGATCCTTACATTGATGGTCAGTGGGAAGAATGTTCCTTACATTGGTGGTCAGTGGGAAGAATGTTCCTTACATTGGTGATCAGTGAGAAGAATGATCCTTACATTGGTGGTCAGTGGGAAGAATGATCCTTACATTGGTGGTCATTGGGAAGAATGTTCCTTACATTGGTGATCAGTGAGAAGAATGTTCCTTACATTGGTGGTCAGTGAGAAGAATGATCCTTACATTGGTGGTCAGTGAGAAGAATGATCCTTACATTGGTGGTCATTGGGAAGAATGTTCCTTACATTGGTGATCAGTGAGAAGAATGATCCTTACATTGGTGGTCAGTGGGAAGAATGATCCTTACATTGGTGATCAGTGAGAAGAATGATCCTTACATTGGTGGTCATTGGGAAGAATGTTCCTTACATTGGTGATCAGTGAGAAGAATGATCCTTACATTGGTGGTCAGTGGGAAGAATGATCCTTACATTGATGGTCAGTGGGAAGAATGTTCCTTACATTGGTGGTCAGTGGGAAGAATGTTCTTTACATTGGTGGTCAGTGGGAAGAATGTTCCTTACATTGGTGATCAGTGAGAAGAATGTCCCTTACATTGGTGGTCAGTGGGAAGAATGTTCCTTACATTGGTGATCAGTGAGAAGAATGTCCCTTACATTGGTGGTCAGTGGGAAGAATGTTCCTTACATTGGTGGTCAGTGGGAAGAATGTTCCTTACATTGGTGATCAGTGAGAAGAATGATCCTTACATTGGTGGTCAGTGGGAAGAATGATCCTTACATTGGTGGTCATTGGGAAGAATGTTCCTTACATTGGTGATCAGTGAGAAGAATGTTCCTTACATTGGTGGTCAGTGAGAAGAATGATCCTTACATTGGTGGTCAGTGAGAAGAATGATCCTTACATTGGTGGTCATTGGGAAGAATGTTCCTTACATTGGTGATCAGTGAGAAGAATGATCCTTACATTGGTGGTCAGTGGGAAGAATGATCCTTACATTGGTGATCAGTGAGAAGAATGATCCTTACATTGGTGGTCATTGGGAAGAATGTTCCTTACATTGGTGATCAGTGAGAAGAATGATCCTTACATTGGTGGTCAGTGGGAAGAATGTTCTTTACATTGGTGGTCAGTGGGAAGAATGTTCCTTACATTGGTGATCAGTGAGAAGAATGTCCCTTACATTGGTGGTCAGTGGGAAGAATGTTCCTTACATTGGTGGTCAGTGAGAAGAATGTTCCTTACATTGGTGATCAGTGAGAAGAATGTTCCTTACATTGGTGATCAGTGGGAAGAATGTTCCTTACATTGGAGGTCAGTGAAAATTATATAAAGTAAATAATAATAATTAAAAAAAATGTAAAGCACCCCCATTATCCCCGCACATGCTCTATATGAAAAGCTTTATGTAGGATGAGCACATGTATGTAAACATGTGTCTATAGACGCAAATGCTGGACATGGGAGCGCACCTGAAAGGTAACCCCCCCCCTTCCCCAGGAGAGCGCTTCTCCTAGGGAGTTATCTGATGTGGGGAGGAGCCGCGAGAGCCACCCCCAGAAGACCTGGTTCGGGGCCACTCTGTGCAAAACGAGCTGCACAGTGGAGGGAAGTATGATATGTTTGTTATTTAAAAAAAAAAAAGAGCCTTTACAATCACTTTACTTTTGGAAAGGTACCGTTGTTGCACTTTCTTTAATGTAATTCTGTGACGAACGCATGTAGTGTGGGCAGTGCAAAATGTAGGTGGGAATTTGTGTGGGTGTGGCTTGAGTGTGGGTGGGAACACATGAGCGGGGACAGGGGGCCCCAGGATCTCCTATTGCCCGGGGGCCCCATGAGTTGTCAGTCCGCCCCTGAATGACCCTCATTCCTCCTCATTTGTCCCTCATTTTGGTCTGATCCATATAGTTGTATATAAAATGCACTATTTACCTTTCAAAAAGTGTTTCCCAGGGCTAAACCTTTCATCAAATTTCTACATTTCTGCATTCCTGTCAATTCCAAAGGCCAGTATAAAGGAATAATAGGGGTAAAAAAGCACTTGTGGGTTTAACCAATCAATTTTTTTGTACAATTCTTTAACCACTTCAATACCGGGCACTTAGACACCTTCCCGCCCAGGCCAATTTCGCGGTCATGTAACACTGTACCCAAACTAATTTTTTATCATTTTGTTCCCACAAATAGAGCTTTATTTTGGTGGTATTTGATCACCTCTGCGGTTTTTTTCTTTGCGCAACAAATAAAAAAAGACCGAAAATTTTGAAAAAAACCAAGTTTTTCTTTGTTTCTGTTAAAAATTTTTTGTAAATAAGTACGTTTTCTTCTTCAATGACGGGCACTGATATGGCTGCACTGACGGGCACTGATGGGCACCGATGAGGTGGCACCAATGAGGTGGCACTGACGGGCACTGATGATGGGCACTATTAGGCGGCACTGATGGGCACTGATAGGTGGCACTGGTATGCGGCACTGATGGGCACTCATAGGTGGCACCGATGGGCACTCATAGGCGGCACTGAAGGGCACTCGTAGGTGGCATTGATGGGCACTCGTAGGTGGCATTGATGGGTAGTTATGGGTGGCATTGATAGTTGGCACGGATGGGCACTGATGGGCACAGATGGGCACTGACAGGTGGCACCGATGGACACTGATGGGTGGCACTGATGACACTGATTGTTTGCAGTGATGCCCCTAAGGGTGGCATTGCTGGGCATCACTGCAACATAATGGTGCCAATCAGTGCCCATTTGTGGGCACTGATTGGCACAGATTGGGCACTGACTGGGCACACTGGGCACATGTGGATGGCCATGGGGTACATACCTGGCCATCCACATGTTGCCCCTTCCCTGGTGGTCCTAGTGGCAATCCCTGGTGGTCCAGTGTGGTGATCAGCACAGCCCCCCCTGCCAGGAGAGCCGCCGATCGGCTCTCCTCTACTCGCGTCTGTCAGACGGGAGTGAGGAAGAGCCGATCAACGGCTCTTCCTATTGACATCGTGATCAGCCGTGATTTGACACGGCTGATCACATGGTAAAGAGCCTCCGCCGGAGGCTCTTTACCAAGATCGGTGTAGCGGTGTGTCAGACTGACACACCGATCGCCGCGATGCGCGCCCCCGCGGGCGCGCGGCTGCATGTTATCCTGCTGGACGTCATATGACGCCCAGTCAGGATAACTGAACCAATGCCCGGCCGTCATCTGCTATGGGCTGGGCTGGAAGTGGTTAAGAGAGGCGTGGCAAGGGGTGTGTCCTATGCCTGCATACATTTGATGATAGGTGTCCCACATTTCCATCTCAGAAAGTTGCGAGGTATGGGTGTATTCTAGAGGGGGGAGAGAGGACATTCTCCCCCCGGGTCCTAGAACTGTACACTGATCTGCAACATCTCCCCATCTACAGAGATTGGGGGCATCCATCACCACACCATACACAGTACCTGTATCATGTCTGCAGTCTCTGACCATCTCTTGTATCATGTCTGCAGTCTCTGACCATCTCTTGTATCATGTCTGCAGTCTCTGACCATCTATTGTATCATGTCTGCAGTCTCTGACCATCAATTTTATCATGTCTGCAGTCTGACCATCTCTTGTATCATGTCTGCAGTCTCTGACCATCTCCTGTATCATGTCTGCAGTCTCTGACCGTCTACTGTATCATGTCTGCAGTCTCTGACCATCAATTTTATCATGTCTGCAGTCTTTGACCATCTCTTGTATCATGTCTGCAGTCTCTGACCGTCTACTGTATCATGTCTGCAGTCTCTGACCATCAATTTTATCATGTCTGCAGTCTGACCATCTCTTGTATCATGTCTGCAGTCTCTGACCATCTCTTGTATCATGTCTGCAGTCTATGACCATCTCCTGTGCCATGTCTGCTGTCTCGGACCATCTCCTGTATCATGTCTGCAGTCTCTGACCATCTCTTGTATCATGTCTGCTGTTTCTGACCATCTCCTGTATCATGACTGCAGTCTCTGACTATCTCCTGTATCATGTCTGCAGTCTCTGACCATCTCTTGTATCATGTCCCCAGTCTTTGACCATCTCCTGTGCCATGTTTGCTGTCTCTGACCATCTCCTGTATCATGTCTGCAGTCTCTGACCATCTCTTGTATCATGTCCCCAGTCTCTGACCATCTCCTGTATCATGTCTGCTGTCTCTGACCATCTCCTGTATCATGTCTGCAGTCTCTGACCATCTCTTGTATCATGTCTGCAGTCTCTGACCACCTCTTGTATCATGTCTGCAGTCTCTGACCATCTCTTGTATCATGTCTGCAGTCTCTGACCACCTCTTGTATCATGTCTGCAGTCTATGACCATCTCCTGTGCCATGTCTGCTGTCTCTGACCATCTCTTGTATCATGTCTGCAGTCTCTGACCATCTCTTGTATCATGTCCCCAGTCTCTGACCATCTCTTGTATCATGTCCCCAGTCTCTGACCATCTCCTGTATCATGTCTGCAGTCCCTGGAGGGAGCCTACAGAAGAGTCAAGAGAGGAAGTGCTGCCAGGACGGGTGTCATGGGAGGAGTCAGACGTTTGTGGACTGTGGAGAGGAGACCATTGGATGAAACCAGAACCACCAAGCTGGAGCCCAGAGAGGACCATCTGGCTTAGCCCTGCATGGTGCACCTGAGAGGAGGTCAGTGACAGCGCTACAAGACCAGTCTGGGGGGAGGGGTGGCACTGATATAAGGGGGAGTGAATACAGTAAGGTAAGGGGGCACTGATATAAAGATTCCCCCTTATATTCAGTGGCGTTGCTATGGGGGTGCGGGGGGTGCGGCCCGCACCCGGGTGACACCCGCCAGAGGGTGACACCCGGCTTAGACTGGCACCGCATTGAGAGTGGCGCCGCCGCCTCGGTTCTCTCCTTCCCTTCCGGGATCTCCTCCTCTCCTCTGCTCTTTGCGATCTGCGGGGGGAGTGGGGGAGGAGGGAGTGAGGCAGAAATAGACTGGCTGCCCGGGATCCGACCATCCCCACACACACCTCCACACGGCGCGGCCGCACTCACTGCAGCTTCCTCCTTGGCTGAGTTGGCTCTGGCATGTACACAGGCAGGGAGGAAGACCCGAGGATGTGGAGGGACAACATCATGCTACAGAACCTGCCCTGAGGTATGCAACAGGAGTGTTACAGAGGAGGGGGACATAGTGGTTGGGGGCATTGGCAGGTAACAACTATGCTGCCAGGAGTGATTTTAGGGGGGTTAGAGAATAGGTGCTAGGGGGTGCTCTTTGTTTTGGGTTGGAGAGGACTTGTACTAGAAGTAGGAGAGGGCAGATTTGAAGTTTGACCCCCCTCCCCTCAGTGCAATTCCTCTCCCCTCCCAAAGCACCCCCTAGCACATATCCTTTCACCCCCCCAAATCAAAGATCCTATCTCGGATCCATCCAGCCCCCCAATCCCATCCAGCTCCACCCACCCACGATCCCATACCCGCTCATCCATCCCCCTGATCCCATACCCGCGCATCCATCCCCCTGATCCCATACCCGCGCATCCATCCCCCTTGATCCTGATCCCATCCCAGCTCCATCCATCCCCCCCGATCCTATTCCGGCTCCATCCATCCCCGGATCCCATTCCGGCTCCATCCATCCCCCCTGCCAGCCGCGCCCTTCCCACCTCCTCCCTCTGCCAGGATCTCCTCTCTCAGTACCCACCCTCTGGCCCCCTTCCTGCCAACCCCAGGTGGGGGGGGGGGGGGGCGTGGCCACCATTTAGAGGCTCATTCACATGGGTGGAAACTGGGAGGGAAAACCTTCACCTCCTATTATTATATATATATATTAATATTATAGTATTATTATAATCTATGAGTTGGTGTTTCTGTCCATCCATTCCTGAGATTTACACAGCTCCGCCATATAGCACACAGAACCCCATCACACAGACAGGGACCCCTACCTTAGAGGTTCATTCACATGGGAGGAAAGTGTTCAGGATAGAGGGATGGGGGGGTACCACCTTCTCCGATTATTATATATCAATATTACTATTTTATTATTATATTTTATGGATTGGTGTTTGTCCATCCAGTCCTGAGAATTACACAGCTCCGCCATGTAGCACACAGAACTCCATCACTCAGACAGGGGCCACCACCTTCACACAGATAATAGGGCGCTCAGAAGGGGAAACCACCATCCTCCTATTAATATATATATTATATGGATTGGTGTTTCTGTCCATGCAGTCCTGAGATTTACACAGCTCCGTCACAGAACACCATCACACAGACAGGGGCCACCGCTTAGAGGCTCATTCACAAGGGTGTTTGGGAGGGGAAACCATCCCCTTCTATTATATATATTATCATTGGTGTTTCTGCCCATCCAGTCCTGAGATTTACATTATTTTTTCTTCGTTTCAGTTATAAAATTCAGCAAATTAGTCATTTTTCTTCATAAATTTTGGCCAAACTTTATACTGCTACATATCTTTGGTAAAAAATAATCCAAATCAGTGTATATTATTTGGTCTTTGTGAAAGTTATAGGGCAGTGATGGAGAACCTTGGCACCCCCAGATGTTTTGGAACTACATTTCCCATGATGCTCACCTACACTGCAGAGTGCATGAGCATCATGGGAAATGTAGTTCCAAAAGGTTGCCAAGATGCCAAGGTTCGCCAATCACTGTTATAGAGTCTACAAGCTATGGTGCCAATCATTGAAAATCGATCACACCTGATGTACTGACGGCCGATCTCATCTCTCGAGGCCCTAACAAACCTGGAAAGTACAAATACGCCCAAATGACCCCTTTTTGAAAAGTAGACCAGTCCAAGGTATTTAGTAAGAGGCATGGAGAGTTCCCCCCTCCCCCCAACGTATATTCTATGAGGCATAATGAGTCTTTTGAACGGTTCATTTTTTTCCCACAATTCTTTGCAAAATTAAGATTTTTCTTTTCTTTTTTTTTATTCGCAAATTTGTCATATTAACAGGTTATTTCTCTCACATGGCCTGTGCATACCACAAATGACACCCCAAAATATATTCTGCTACTCCTCCTGAGTACGGGGATACCACATGTGTGAGACCTTTACACATCCTGGCCACATACAGAGGCCCAACATTCAGGGAGCACCGTCAGGTGTTCTAGGGACATCAATTACACATCTAATTTCCTGACAACCTATCACACTTTTGAAGGCCCTGGAGCATCAGGACAATGGAAACACCCACAAAATGACCCCATTTTGGAAAGAAACCCCAACGTATATTCTATGAGGCATAATGAGTCTTTTGAACATGTCATTTTTTCCCCACAAGTTTTTTGGAAAATGTGGAAAGAAAATGAAAACGCATTTTTCTACGCATTTTTTTTACACATTTCTACGGCACTGATGAGCATCCACTGATAGGGTGGCACTGATGGGCACTGTATTGGCACTAATGGGCACATTAGTGGCACTGATGGGGCACTGTAGAGCACAGATGTGGTACTGATGGGGCACTGCTGGGTACTGATGTGGCGCTGATGGTTACTGATATGGCACTGATGGGGCACAGATGGGCACTGATGTGGCACTACTGGATCACAGATGGGCACTGATGTGGCACTGCTGGGTATTGATGTGGCACTGAAGGACACTGCTGGGCATTGATGGGGCACTGCTGGGTACTGATGAGGCACTGCTGGTTACTGATATGGCACTGATGGGGCACAGATGGGCACTGATGTGGCACTGCTGGATTACAGATGGGCACTGATGTAGCACTGCTGGGTATTGATGTGGCACTGAAGGACACTGCTGGGCACTGATGGGGCACTGCTGGGTACTGATGTGGCACTGCTGGGCACTTGGAATACATACAAAAAAAGTCAAGCAGCATCACCCTCCTCTGCTTACACGATGGGTGTGAGGAGAGGAGAGAACCGGAAATTACGCCGGTTCGGTGACAGTGATCTCTCTGGATCCGCTGGACGGAACAATCACGTGGTAAAGGGCCGCTGGGATTGGTCCTTTACCCCGATCCCTGACGAGCTGGGTCTCGAGTATCGGCGAGCAAAGACACTCCAGTGTGTGCGGGGATCATCACTGTACGCCCTCCCAGAATTATCTGACAACGCTGTAGCCGTCATTCGGCTATGGCCCGGTCGGCAAGTGGTTAAAGTTCATGTTTGTGCAAAGGCAGGCGTCCCAATACTTTTGGTTATATAGTGTATGTGTGATTGGACAGAGGTGGGGAGAGAGGAACAGGACTACCTAGGAAGACAGGATAAAGTACATTGTACATTTTACACCCTGCAGTTAGCAGTCGAGGCAGCCATCTTGGCAATTGCGTTGGCCGGGAATCGGACCCGGGTCAGCTGCTGTATAAGCAGCTATGCTCACCACTGCACCACCAACGCGAGGAATGTCTTTGGAGGGTGGGAGGAAAGAACCTATATGCAGATCCCCCCAGCCCCCCACATACTTACCTGAGCTCGATCTTGATCCAGCGCTGTGCCTGGGAGCAGTAGCTCTCTCTCCTCACTGGACAGAGAGTCAGCAGTGGGAGCCAATCACAGCCAGTGAGCAGGGGGTGGGGCCGAGCCATGCTCTGTGCTTCAATGGACCGCATAGCAAGCGGCTTTCTATGGGGTGCACTGGGCAAGGGGGAGGAGCCAGGAGCGCCAGCAGGGAACCCAAAAAGGGGAGGATCGCGGCTGCTCTATGCAAAACTATTATAGAGAGCAGGCAAGAATAACATGTTTGTAAACCTCATTTTTTTTCCGTCTTACGTCAGGCCCAGGAGGAAGAGAGCGTGCCCGGGCTTCATAAGCTACTTTTATAATCCCTCCCAGCAACCTTTAGGCCACTGCAAGGGTCCCTGGGATTTGTAGTCTTAGAGTATGGGAATATATAACAGCAGATTCCAGAAGGACTATACGCCCCATAACTCACTCTGCTGGCGCACAGGTATGAGGTCACTGGCTGTCGAATAATCACGGGGCCAACAATATTCAAAACACTGGAAGGTGCGAAGCTTTCTGGATACAGTTCACATCGCTACATAGGGAGGGATAGTATTGGGGTTACAGGGAGGGTTATTCTTGGGGATATAGGAAGGGATAGTATTGGGGTTACAGGGAGGGTTACTCTTGGGGATATAGGGAGGGATAGTATTGGGGTTACAGGGAGGGTTATTCTTGGGGATATAGGGAGGGATAGTATTGGGGTTACAGGGAGGGTTATTCTTGGGGATATAGGGAGGGATAGTATTGGGGTTACAGGGAGGGTTACTCTTGGGGATATAGGGAGGGATAGTATTGGGGTTACAGGGGGGTTATTCTTGGGGATATAGGGAGGGATAGTATTGGGGTTACAGGGAGGGTTATACTTGGGGATATAGGGAAGGATAGTATTGGGGTTATAGGGGGGGTTATTCTTGGGGATATAGGGAGGGATAGTATTGGGGTTACAGGGAGGGTTATTCTTGGGGATATAGGGAGGGATAGTATTGGGGTTACAGGGAGGGTTATTCTTGGGGATATAGGGAGGGATAGTATTGGGGTTACAGGGAGGGTTATTCTTGGGGATATAGGGAGGGCTAGTATTGGGGTTACAGGGAGGGTTACTCTTGGGGATATAGGAAGGGTTAGTATTGGGGTTACAGGGAGGGTTACTCTTGGGGATATAGGGAGGGCTAGTATTGGGGTTACAGGGAGGGTTACTCTTGGGGATATAGGAAGGGTTAGTATTGGGGTTACAGGGAGGGTTACTCTTGGGGATATAGGGAGTGATAGTATTGGGGTTACAGGGAGGGTTATTCTTGGGGATATAGGGAGAGATAGTATTGGGGTTACAGGGGGGTTATTCTTGGGGATATAGGGAGGGATAGTATTGGGGTTACAGGGAGGGTTATACTTGGGGATATAGGGAAGGATAGTATTGGGGTTATAGGGGGGGTTATTCTTGGGGATATAGGGAGGGATAGTATTGGGGTTACAGGGAGGGTTATTCTTGGGGATATAGGAAGGGATAGTATTGGGGTTACAGGGAGGGTTATTCTTGGGGATATAGGGAGGGTTAGTATTGGGGTTACAGGGAGGGTTACTCTTGGGGATATAGGGAGGGATAGTATTGGGGTTACAGGGAGGGTTATTCTTGGGGATATAGGGAGGGATAGTATTGGGGTTACAGGGAGGGTTATTCTTGGGGATATAGGGAGGGATAGTATTGGGGTTACAGGGGGGTTATTCTTGGGGATATAGGGAGGGATAGTATTGGGGTTACAGGGAGGGTTATACTTGGGGATATAGGGAAGGATAGTATTGGGGTTATAGGGGGGGTTATTCTTGGGGATATAGGGAGGGATAGTATTGGGGTTACAGGGAGGGTTATTCTTGGGGATATAGGGAGGGATAGTATTGGGGTTACAGGGAGGGTTATTCTTGGGGATATAGGGAGGGATAGTATTGGGGTTACAGGGAGGGTTATTCTTGGGGATATAGGGAGGGCTAGTATTGGGGTTACAGGGAGGGTTACTCTTGGGGATATAGGAAGGGTTAGTATTGGGGTTACAGGGAGGGTTACTCTTGGGGATATAGGGAGGGCTAGTATTGGGGTTACAGGGAGGGTTACTCTTGGGGATATAGGAAGGGTTAGTATTGGGGTTACAGGGAGGGTTACTCTTGGGGATATAGGGAGTGATAGTATTGGGGTTACAGGGAGGGTTATTCTTGGGGATATAGGGAGAGATAGTATTGGGGTTACAGGGAGGGTTACTCTTGGGGATATAGGGAGTGATAGTATTGGGGTTACAGGGAGGGTTATTCTTGGGGATATAGGGAGGGCTAGTATTGGGGTTACAGGGAGGGTTACTCTTGGGGATATAGGAAGGGTTAGTATTGGGGTTACAGGGAGGGTTACTCTTGGGGATATAGGGAGGGTTAGTATTGGGGTTACAGGGAGGGTTATTCTTGGGGATATAGGGAGGGATAGTATTGGGGTTATAGGGAGGGTTAGTGTTAGAGAGAGCTATATAGTATATAGTAAATACTATATAGTAAACAGCAGGCTTTTTTTCAGCCAAGTTGCTAAGGATAGCCTAGAAAATACCTGAAAATGTGCTGAGTGCTCCACCTACTGGCTGAAAATGAGAATACAAAACAATCATTTTCTTGTGCAAAAAAATATATTATTCAAAATGCTTAACAAAACACATACATAAACACATTCCTTTTGATTTAAATTTTATTCCATCAGCATTTAAGTTGCACAGCAGATTTCTCCCTGGGGACACAAAGTGGTTAGCAGTCGAGGCAGCCATGTTGGCAATTGCGTTGGCCGGGAATCGAACCCGGGTCAGCTGCTGGATAAGCAGCTATGCTCACCACTGCACCACCAACGCGAGGAAAGTTTTTCAAGTGTGGGAGGAAAAAACCTGGGAATGGCGAGGTGAGGATGACGCTGGATCCCAGTGCTGCAAATATGTCTGGTCTTGTCACAGTGGCAACATATAGCAGCTTACCAATTCCTCTGTGATACGTATCATTGTTGGGTAGCAAGTTTTCTCCTTCAGTGCTCTTTCGATAGCCTGGTTCCGTAGACGTTTCACTTCCTTTGCATATTGCATATGGAATTGTTGCAAGATTTCGCAGATTTTCTGAGAACTTCCATCTTTTTCTCTCTCTATTTGGATACCCAGATAGTAGCTAATGTCCCCAAGTTCTTTGATTTCAAAATTTTCTTTCAGCTTGTGAACTATCTGATTGTAATCCCCTTCTTGTTCAAAACAGGTTATAAATGTCATCAACATAGATAAGGATGTATATCCTCTGTCTTCTTGATTCCTGGAGTAGAGACGGGGGTCTGCTTTACTTCTTGAGAATCCCTCTTTAGTAAGTACTTTGTTCACTTTCGCATTCCACATCCTTGCAGATTGCATAAGACCGTAGATGCTCTTCTGATGTTTACACACAAGGTTGTCCCCTTTCTCAAACCCTGGTGGTCGCTCTATCTAGAGATCTTCCTTAATGTCTCCATGTCTAGGTATTTCACTTGCATGCCCTTTCTGGCTGCAATGCTAAGAAGTGCTCTGATGGTGGAGTGAAAGTTTCATCGTAATCTTCACCAAATTTCTGAGAGCAACCCTTGGCAACTAGTCTGGCTTGGTATTTGTGGATATTCCCAGGGCCAGATTTGCCACAAGGCCACCAAGGCCAGGCCTCGGAGCGGCAGTGGTGCAGCCCCTTTCGGGCTGCCCGTTAAAGTCGATTAAGGGCACCGGTACCCTTAGAAAAGATGGCCGCGAGCCGCCCACTACTGCGCATGCGCCGTTCCGAAGCGGCCGGGCTTGGGAAGGCTCGTACATGCACGGCCGGGCAGCACATGCGCAGTAGCGTGATTGCGCCACCCGGCGCCATTTTTGAAAAGATCGAGAAGTAATGTCAGCGGTGCGGCGGCGGTGGAGAGAGGTGACATCTCTCATTGCCCGCACCGCTGTTCCGCCCTCCTCCATCTGATGGCAGCCAGGCAGCGTGGCAAGTGACATCTCCATCTGGTGGCAGCCAGGCAGCGTGGCAAGTGACATCTCCATCTGGTGGCAGCCAGGCAGCGTGGCAAGTGACATCTCCATCTGGTGGCAGCCAGGCAGCGTGGCAAGTGACATCTCCATCTGGTGGCAGGCATAGTGGCAAGTGACAAGCGATGGTGGCAAGTGACACGCTCAGGGCTCCCAATGATTCTGCATTATGGTGAGTTGAACTATTTCATTTTACATTACAATGTAATGATAGAAATAATGTGTTTCAATCATCCTGACGCCTGACACCATACCAACCTTGGTGCCAGGGATGATTGAAGCACTAACACCAGCCATTGCCCTGAAAAATTGCCTGGGAGATGTATAAACCTCGAAGTGGACTTTTCCTGGCTCTCTCTGGGACGCTCTGCTACAGTGCGTATTAGTCCTGGTTTGCATTGGAATTTGTTGCTAGACATGGAAACAAACTCTTGAAGTTTCTCTGATAGTAGCTAATGTCCCCAAGTTCTTTGATTTCAAAATTTTCTTTCAGCTTGTGAACTATCTGATTGTAATCCCCTTCTTGTTCAAAACAGGTTATAATGTCATCAACATAGATAAGGATGTATATCCATCTGTCTTCTTGATTCCTGGAGTAGAGACGGGGGTCTGCTTTACTTCTTGAGAATCCCTCTTTAGTAAGTACTTTGTTCACTTTCGCATTCCACATCCTTGCAGATTGTATAAGACCGTAGATGCTGTTCTGATGTTTACACACAAGGTTGTCCCCTTTCTCAAACCCTGGTGGTCGCTCTATCTAGAGATCTTCCTTAATGTCTCCATGTCTAGGTATTTCACTTGCATGCCCTTTCTGGCTGCAATGCTAAGAAGTGCTCTGATGGTGGAGTGAAAGTTTCATCGTAATCTTCACCAAATTTCTGAGAGCAACCCTTGGCAACTAGTCTGGCTTGGTATTTGTGGATATTCCCAGGGCCAGATTTGCCACAAGGCCACCAAGGCCAGGCCTCGGGGAGGCAGTGGTGCAGGGGCGGCGCCGCTCCTGCGGCGACTTCGCGGCCACCCCCCCTTTCGGGCTGCCCGTTAAAGTCGATTAAGGGCACCGGTGCCCTTAGAAAAGATGGCCGTGAGCCGCCCACTACTGCGCATGTGCCGTTCCGAAGCGGCCGGGCTTGGGAAGGCTCGTACACGCTCGGCCAGGCTGAGGGATAGGCAGTAGCGCGATTGCGCCGCCCGGCGCCATTTTTGAAAAGATCGAGAAGTAATGTCAGCGGTGCGGCGGTGGTGGAGAGAGGTGACATCTCTCATTGCCCGCACCGCTGTTCCGTCCTCCTCCATCTGGTGGCAGCCAGGCAGCGTGGCAAGTGACATCTCCATCTGGTGGCAGGCATAGTGGCAAGTGACTAGCGATGGTGGCAAGTGACACGCTCAGGGCTCCCAATGATTCTGGTGAGTTGAACCAATTTATTTTACATTACAATGTAATGATAGAAATAATGTGTTTCAATCATCCTGACTCCTGACACCATACCAACCTTGGTGCCGGGGATGATTGAAGCACTAACACCAGCCATTGCCCTGAAAAATTGCCTGGGAGATGTATAAACCTCGAAGTGGACTTTTCCTGGCTCTCTCTGGGACGCTCTGCTACAGTGCGTATTAGTCCTGGTTTGCATTGGAATTTGTTGCTAGACATGGAAACAAACTCTTGAAGTTTCTCTGATAGTAGCTAATGTCCCCAAGTTCTTTGATTTCAAAATTTTCTTTCAGCTTGTGAACTATCTGATTGTAATCCCCTTCTTGTTCAAAACAGGTTATAATGTCATCAACATAGATAAGGATGTATATCCATCTGTCTTCTTGATTCCTGGAGTAGAGACCCCCGTCTGCTTTACTTCTTGAGAATCCCTCTTTAGTAAGTACTTTGTTCACTTTCACATTCCACCTCCTTGCAGATTGTTTAAGACCGTATCTTTGAATGGACTCCATTTTTCTTTTAATTCAGCTATTTTTGTGGCTATTTTTTGGAGTTGGAGCAGTGTGACCGCATGCAAACGGAGGTGTGCCAGAGTCACAGGGTCTAAGGAGCCACCTGGTCTTCATCAGAGCCACTGGAGGTGTGGATGTTGCGCTGCAAGGCAGCTCCCAGGTTGCGGCTCTCTAGCACACCCGTGCGGGCATAGTGCATCCAAATAGGCATAATACTACCTAGGTCCAGGTATTATTGTGTCCACTGACACCATTGTTGGTGGTTAATATTGCTTCTACTGACCTCTTATCCTTTACAAGCAAGGAAACTTCCATTTTTATTTCTGTTTGATCTGCAGTTCTCATGGTGATCAGCCATGATACCAGCCATATGATGTGTTTATAGTTTGGTTGAAAGCAACCTGTTCTGCTTTAAAAGTGCTCTATAATATGATAAAAAGTACATTTGAAAATTGATAGTCCTTCAGTCTGTTAGATACCATGCTGCCAGGTTCTGACAACTGGCTAGGTGCTCTGCCACCTGGCTGAGTGCCCTGCTGTTGGGGTCTGGAAGCAGGCTGAGTGCCCTGCTGTTGGGGTCTGGAAGCAGGCTGAGTGCCCTGCTGTTGGGGTCTGGAAGCAGGCTGAGTGCCCTGCTGTTGGGGTCTGGAAGCAGGCTGAGTGCCCTGCTGTTGGGGTCTGGAAGCTGGCTGAGTTTCCCGAAGGTCAGATCCTTTAACAAGTACAACATTTGGAACTTGCAGCTCCACAGGGCAGAAAACATCCCAATGCTGGGATCCCATGGACCATCTGCAGGCTTAACGTGGAGTCCCCTAACCCATACTGCTTTTCATTTTACCAGTCACCCAGGTCTTTCCAAGGAATTGGTTCCCCAGCATAGGTCCCCTAAACACCTCTACTACTGGAGCTGTAAGTGTATTTTAACAGTCACCCAGGTCTTACCAAGACATTGGTTCCCCAGAAAAGGTCCCCTAATGCCCTTGGAGTGGCAGGGGCA